>JALXJV020000019.1:19519270-19919858 GCA_024633595.2 Lepomis macrochirus | reverse complement strand
AAATGGGCGTAAGGCCAACATCACGTGATTCAGCTGGATCCCCCGAATGCGTAGACATAAGGTTTATGAATGTGCGATGTAGTTGGCCTTAGTTATGAAGAAAAATGTACTTTGTTTGAAAATCCCATTGAAATGAATGGGGCATTTGAGCTTGGATTACAGCGCCACCGTTAGGCCGAACTGCACCAAATTTTTGTGGTGTCATCAGGGGCTCCTAGGAAAGAATTGCACCAAATTTGGTTTGATTCGGACTTTTGGTTCTGGAGATATAAAATGAATGTAAAGTCAATGGGATTTTTTTTGGGTAGCGCCAACTAGCGGCGAATTGCACGAAATTTGACACAGCCCTTCAGGGGGGTGTCCTACATAAGATACTCAAGTTTGGTGTTGATCGGCCACTCCTAACCTGATATCTGACATCACTTCCTTTTATTAGCGTTTTTTGCAAACGTTTGTTAGCGTACAATTGCGACATTTTTTGTCATATCAAAATTCTGTACACAAAATTTGTATAGCTCAGTCCAGAGATTATCTGTGCCAAGTTTCGTGTCGATCGGACTTGCGGCTTCGGAGGAGATGATTTCAGCCGGCTTGTCAGTTTTGCCATTTTTCTCGAAAAGGGTTAAGCAGAAGTGGGCGTGGCCTACGTAATGTGATTCAGCTCAATTCCCCGAACGCGCAGACATAAGATTTATGAATGTGCGATGTAGTTGGCCTTAGTTATGAAGACAAATGTACTTTGTTAGAAAATCCCATTGAAATGAATGGGACATTTGAGCTTCGATTAAAGCGCCACCTTTGGCCGATCTCCACCAAATTTTGTGGTGTGATCAGGGGCCCATGGGTAACAATTGACCCAAATTTGGTGTCAATCGGATTTGTGGTTATGGAGATATAAAATGAATGTAAGTCAATGGGAGTTTTGAAATTTGCAATAACAGCGCCACCTATGGGCACATTAGGGTCCCCTTTGGTGCCTGGCATCAGGGGACCATGCTGAACAATTCTGCACTGGTTTCATGTCAATGTGACTTGTGGTTATAGAGGAACTAATTTTCTGGATGAAAGAGCGCCACCTAGGGGCGAGTTGCACCAAATTTTGCACAGCCCCTCAGGGGGGTGTCCCAAATAAATGGTCCAAATTTGGTGTTGATCGGCCATTCCAATCCGAAGTTATGCCCTCACTTCCTGTTAGTAGCGTTGTCGCAAATATTTGTTAGCGTATAATTGCGACGCTTTTAGTCGGATCAAAATTCTGTACACAAAATTTGTAGAGCTCGGTCCAGAGATTATCCGTGTCAAGTTTCGTGGTCGATCGGACTTGGCGGCTTCGGAGGAGATGATTTCAGCCGGCTCTTCAGTTTTTGCGATGTAGCTCGAAAAAAGTTTAGGCGGAAATGGGCGTGGCCTATACCAGGAGATTCAGCTGGATCCCCGAATGCGTGGATATAAGGTTTTGATATGTGCCACTGTATGTGGGAGTGAGAGCGATTTGAATATGCAAAATTTTGGACCTTGCTTGTAGCGCCCCTAGTGGTAGAAGTGTGCGAATTTTTTCAGTATGCCGTCGTCTCATGGGCTGAGAACCTACCCTGTGAGTTTCAGCGTCCCTGGCAGTTCACGGTCCGGCTGCAGTAGTGGAATTAGGCTTAAAACGCACGGAAGAATAAAAGAAAAATAAAACCCTAACGAAAACAATAGGGTTCCATGCCACTGTGGTATGGGAACCGCTGTTCTTGCAAACGCTGGTTCCCAGCTCACTTCGGGCTTGGACCCTAATAACTAGAACTGCGAAGCAGTTGTAAACGGGTCCAAGCCACCTGTCGCCAGTCGCCTCTTCGCCGCTGAGGTGCTGAAGTCGTCCCGGCTCGCCGACGTCCCGCGCAGGTCCCCGAGTGAGGTCCCGACGGGCCTCCGAACCGAGGTGAAACGCGGCGTGTTTGAAAATGCCATTGAAATGAATGGGCTTAGCGACGGCGCTTGAGCTTCGATTACGGCGCCGCTTTGGTCGAATCGCACCGAATCGCTCAGCTGTCATCGGGCCCCTCGGTGAAGAAGTGACCCAAATTTGGTGTCGATCGAGCTGCGGTAGTGGAGATATAAAATGCATGTAAGTGAATGGGATTTTTGTTGATATATGATGAACAGCCACCGTTTGGCGATTGGCACCAAATTTGCACAGGCGTTGGTAGTCAGCGCATAAGGTCCCAAGTTTGGTGTTGATTGGCCTTCCAAGCCTGAGATATGTTATACTCGTGTTTGTAGCGTTTCGCAAAGATTTGTCAGCCTGTAATTCGGCCGATTTTTGTCGGATCAAAATTCTCTACAAACTTTCTTCGCTCGGTCCAGAGATGGTCTGTGCAAAGTTTGGTGTTGATCGGACTTCGCTCGGAGGAGTTAATTAAAATAGGTTTTCCAGTTTTGCGATTCAGCGAAATTAAACGTCATCGCGACAGAGGCGTGTCATATACCATAGAAATCGACAGAATCCCCAAACACGTATACATAAGATTAATGAATGTACGCATGTAGTAGGCCGAAGTTATGAGGGAAAATGTGCTTTGGTTGAAAATCCCATTGAAATGAATGGGGCATGTGAGCTTAGATTACAGCGCCACCGTTAGGCCGAACTGCACCAAATGTTTGTGGTGTCATCAGGGGCCCATGGGGAAGTAATTGACCCAAATTTGGTTTGATTCGGACTTGTGGTTCTGGAGATATAAAATGAATGTAAGTCAATGGGATTTTTTTGGGTAGCGCCAACTAGCGGCGAATTGCACGAAATTTTGCAGAGGCCTTCTAGGGGTCTGCCTATATAAGGTACTCAAGTTTGGTGTTGATCGGCCACTCCTAACCTGAGATCTGACATCACTTCCTTTATTAGCGTTTTTCGCAAATGTTTGTTAGCTTATAATTGCGACATTTTTAGTCGATATCAAAATTCCCTCTACAAACTTTGTAGAGCTCGGTCCAGAGATTATCCGTGCCAAGTTTCGCGTCGATCGGACTTGCGGCTTCGGAGGAGATGATTTTAGCTGGTATGTCAGTTTTTGTAATTTTGCGCGACAAACGTAATGGCAGAAATGGGCGTGGCCTACATCACGTGATTCAGCTCAATGCACCCGAACGCGTGGATATAAGGTTTATGAATGTGCGATGTAGTTGGCTTTAGTTATGGAGAAAAATGTACTTTGTTTGAAAATCCCATTGAAATGAATGGGGCATTTGAGCTTCGATTACAGCGCCACCTTTAGGCCGAACTGCACCAAATTTTTGTGGTGTCATCAGGGCCCCATGGGTAACAATTGACCCAAATTTGGTGTCAATCGGATTTGTGGTTATGGAGATATAAAATGAATGTAAGTCAATGGGATTTTTGAAAACATTTTTAATTTGCAATAACAGCGCCACCTATGGGCACATTAGTGTCCCCTTTGGTGCCTGGCATCAGGGGACCATGCTGAACAATTGGGCACTGGTTTCATGTCAATGTGACTTGTGGTTATAGAGGAACAAATTTTCTGGATTAAAGAGCGCCACCTAGGGGCGAGTCGCACCAAATTTTGCAGACCCCCTCAGGGGGGCGTCCCAAATGAGTGGTCCAAATTTGGTGTCGATCGGCCATTCCAATCCGAAGTTATGCCCTCACTTCCTGTTAATAGCGTTTTTCGCAAATGTTTGTTAGCGTATAATTGCGCCATTTTTAGTCGGATCAAAATTCCCTCTACAAACTTTGTAGAGCTTGGTCCAGAGATTATCCGTGCCAAGTTTCGTGTCGATCGGACTTGCGGCTTCGGAGGAGATGATTTCAGCCGGTCCTTCAGTTTTCGCGATGTAGCTCGAAAAAAGTTTAGGCGGAAATGGGCGTGGCCTATACCAGGAGATTCAGCTCGATCCCCCGAACGCGTGGATATAAGGTTTTTGATATACGCCTTCGTAGGCGGGAGTTCCAAGCCCAAACGCGTTGACCTTGCTTATAGCGCCCCCTAGCGGTAGAAGTGTGCGGATTTTTGCGCCTGAGGTACATTGACAGTGAATGTGACCTACCCTGTGAGTTTCGCGTCCCTAGCAGTTACGGGCTATGCTGCAGTAGTGGAATTACGGACGGAAGAATAATAATAAAAACGAGAACGATTACAATAGGGTTCCCAGCCACCGCTGGTACTGGGAACCGCGATGCCTTGCAATCGCGGGTTCCCAGCCCGCTCGGGCTTGGACCCCTAATAATAATAAAGCGAAGCGAAAACAATAGGGTTCCATGCCACTGCGTGGTAGCCCCGCTGATGCCTGTAATCGCTGGTTCCATGCCCACCGGGCTTGGACCCCTAATAAAGCGAGAACGATTACAATAGGGTTCCATGCCACTGGTGGTATGGCACCCGATGCTTGTAATGCGGGTTCCATGCCCACCGGGCTTGGACCCTAATAAAATCTTAGCAAAACAATAGGGTTCCCAGCCACTTCGTGGTATGGGAACCGCTGTTCTAAACGCTGGTTCCCAGCTCACTCGGGCTTGGACCCCTAATAACTAGAACTGCGAAGCAGTTGTAAACGGGTCCAAGCCCCGCGCCAGTCGCCTCGCCCGCTGAGGCGCTGAAGTCGTCCCGGTGCCCTGCCGACGTCCTGCGTAAGGCCCCCGAAGTCAGGTCTCGACGGGCCACTCAGAACCGAGGCTAAACGGCGATGGTTTGAAAATGCCATTGAAATGAATGGGCTCCACGACGGCGTTTGAGCTTCGATTACTGCGCCACCTTCTGGCTGAATTGCACCAAATCGCTTAGCTGTCATCAGGGCCCCTTGGGGAAGAAGTGATCGAAATTTGGTGTCGATCGGAGCTGTGGTACTGGAGATATAAAATGCATGTAAGTGAATGGGAGTTTTTTTGATATATGATGAAGAGCGCCACCGTTTGGCAGATTGATACCAAATTAGACAGAGGCCTTCGGAGGTCATGTCGGATAAGGTCTCCAAGTTTGGTGTTGATCGGCCATTCCAAACCTTGTGAAAATGTGTGCTGGTTTGAAATCCCATTCATTTCAATGGGCTTTATGACGGCATTTCAGCTTCGATTATAGCGCCACCTTTTGTCCGAATTGCACCACATTTATGTGGTATCATCAGGGGCCCATGGGTAACAATTGACCCAAATTTGGTGTGAATCGGACTTGCGGTTCTGGAGTTATAAAATTAATGTAAGTCAATGGGATTTTTTGGGGGTAGCGCCAACTAGCGGCGAATTGCACGAAATTTTGCACAGCCCTTCAGGGGGGTGTCCTACATAAGATACTCAAGTTTGGTGTTGATCGGCCACTCCTAACCTGATATCTGACATCACTTCCTTTACTAGCGTTTTTGCAAACGTTTGTTAGCGTATAATTGCGACATTTTTTGTCATATCAAAATTCTGTACACAAAATTTGTAGAGCTCGGTCCAGAGATTATCTGTGCCAAGTTTCGTGTCGATAGGACTTGCGGCTTCGGAGGAGATGATTTCAGCCGGCTTGTCAGTTTTTGCCATTTTTCTCGAAAAGGCTTAAGCGGAAGTGGGCGTGGCCTACATCATGTGATTCAGCTCAATTCCCCGAACGCGCAGACATAAGATTTATGAATGTGCGATGTAGTTGGCCTTAGTTATGAAGAAAAATGTACTTTATTTGAAAATCCCATTGAAATGAATGGGGCATTTGAGCTTCAATTACAGCACCACCTTTTGGCCGAACTGCACCAAATTTTCCTGGTGTCATCAGGGCCGCATGGGTAACAATTGACCCAAATTTGGTGTCAATCGGATTTGTGGTTATGGAGATATAAAATGAATGTAAGTCAATGGGATTTTTGAAAACATTTTTAATTTGGAATAACAGCGCCACCTATGTGCACATTAGGGTCCCCTTTGGTGCCTGGCGTCAGGGGTCCATGCTGAACAATTCTGCACTGGTTTCATGTCAATGTGACTTGTGGTTATAGAGGAACTAATTTTCTGGATTAAAGAGCGCCACCTAGGGGCGAGTTGCACCAAATTTTGCAGAGGCCCTCAGGGGGACGTCCCAAATGAATGGTCCAAATTTGGTGTGGATCGGCCATTCCAATCCGAAGTTATGCCCTCACTTCCTGTTAGTAGCGTTTTTGCAAATATTTGTTAGCGTATAATTGCGACATTTTTGTCATATCAAAATTCTGTACACAAAATTTGTAGAGCTCGGTCCAGAGATTATCCGTGCCAAGTTTCGTGTCGATCGGACTTGCGGCTTCGGAGGAGATGATTTTAGCCGGCTCTTCAGTTTTTGCGATGTAGCTCGAAAAAAGTTTAGGCGGAAATGGGCGTGGCCTATACCAAGAGATTCAGCTGGATCCCCCGAACGCGTGGATATAAGGTTTTTGATATCCGCCTTCGTAGTCGGGAGATCCAAGCCCAAACGCGTTGACCTCGCTTATAGCGCCCCCTAGCGGTAGAAGTGTGCGGATTTTGCGCCTGAGTTACGTGCAGTGAATGTGACCTACCCTGTGAGTTTCAGCGTCCCTAGCATTTCACGGGGTATGCTGCAGTATGCGTTTTATGCACGGAAGAATAAGAATAACTAGAACTGCGCGAGCAGTTGTAAACGGGTCCAAGCCACCTGTCGCCAGTCGCCTCCAGCCCGGAGGGCGCGCTGAAGTCGTCCCGGGCGCCCCGCCGACGTCCCGCGTAATGTCCCCGAGCGAGGTGTCGATGGGCCGCTTCGAACCGAGGCGAAATGCGGCGTGTTTGAAAATGGCATTGAAACGAATGGGCTTAGCGACGGCGTTTGAGCTTCGATTACGGCGCCGCCTTTTGGCCGAATCGCACCAAATCGCTCAGCTGTCATCGGGGCCCCTCGGTGAAGAAGTGACCCAAATTTGGTGTCGATCGGAGCTGTGGTAGTGGAGCTATAAAATGCATGTAAGTGAATTGGAGTTTTTTGATATAAGATGAACAGCGCCACCATTTTGGCGATTAGCACCAAATTTGACACAGGCCTTCGGGAGGTCATGTCGGATAAGGTCCCCAAGTTTGGTGTTGATCGGCCATTCCAAACCTTGTGAAAAAGTGTGCTGGTTTGAAATCCCATTCATTTCAATGGGGCTTCTGACCGGATTTGAGCTTCGATTACAGCGCCACCTTTAGGCCGATACTGCACCAAATTTTGTGGTGTCATCAGGGACCCCATGGGAAACAATTGACCCAAATTTGGTGTCAATCGGACCTGCGGTTCTGGAGATATAAAATGAATGTAAGTCAATGGGAAAATTTTTTTGTCTTTAAGCTGCAATAACAGCGCCACCTATGGGCACATTAGGGTCCGCTTTGGTGCCTGGCATCAGGGGACCATGCTGAACAATTCGGCACTGGATTCATGTCAATGTGACTTGTGGTTATAGAGGAACAAATTTTCTGGATTAAAGAGCGCCACCTAGGGGCCAGCTGCACCAAATTTTGCACAGAACCTCAGGGGCCCATCCCAAGTAAGTGGTCCAAATTTGGTGTTGATTGGCCATTCCAATCTGGAGTTATGACCTCACTTCCTGTTAGTAGCGTTTTTCGCAAATCTTTGTTAGCGTGTAATCGCGCCATTTTTAGTCGGATCAAAATTCTGTACACAAAATTTGTAGAGCTCGGTCCAGAGATTATCCGTGCCAAGTTTCGTGATCGATCGGACTTGGCGGTTTGGGAGGAGATGATTTTGGGTGGGGTTTCAGTTTTCGCGCTGTAGCTCGAAAAAAGTCTAGGCGGAAATGGGCGTGGCCTATACCAGGAGATTCAGCTCGATCCCCCGAACGCGTGGATATAAGGTTTTTGATATACGCCTTCGTAGTCGAGAGGTCCAAGCCAAAACGCGTTGACCTTGCGTATAGCGCCCCCTAGCGGTGGAAGTGTGCGAATTTTTGCGCCTGAGGTACTCTTGAGGCTGCGAACCTACCTTGTGAGTTTCGCGTCCCTAGCATTTACGGGGTATGCTGCAGTATGAGTTTTATGCACGGAAGAATAAAAATAATAAAAAAACTAGAACTGCGAGCAGTTGTAAACGGGGTCCAAGCCACCCGTCGCCAGTCGCCTCCAGCCCGCTGGATGGCTGAAGTCGTCCGGCGCCCCGCCGATGTCCCGCGTAAGGTCCCCGAGTCAGGTCCCGACGGGCCTCCCCGAACCGAGGCGAAACGCGGCGTGTTTGAAAATGCCATTGAAATGAATGGGCTTAGCGACGGCGTTTGAGCTTCGATTACGGCGCCGACCTTTGGCCGAATCGCACCAAATTGCTCAGCTGTCATCAGGGCCCCTCGGTGAAGAAGTGACCCAAATTTGGTGTCGATCGGAGCTGTGGTAGTGGAGATATAAAATGCATGTAAGTGAATGGGACTTTTTTTGATATATGATGAAGAGCGCCACCGTTTGGCCGATTGGCACCAAATTTGACACAGGCCTTCGGGAAGTCCAGCCGCATAAGGTCTCCAAGTTTGGTGTCGATCGGCCTTTCCAAGCCTGAGATATGTTATACTTCGCGTTTGTAGCATTTTAGCTAAGATTTGTTAACCTGTAATTCGGCCGTTTTTTGTCGGATCAAAATTCCCTCTACAAACTTTCTTCGACTCGGTCCAGAGATGGTCTGTGCAAAGTTTCGTGTCGATCGGACTTGCGGCTTCGGAGGAGATGATTTCGGGCGGCTTGGCAGTTTTTGCAATTTCGTGCGAAAATAGTTAGGCGGAAATGGGCGGGGCCAACATCACGTGATTCAGCTGGATCCCCCGAACACGTAGACATAAGGTTTATGAATGTGCGATGTAGTTGGCCGTAGTTATGAAGAAAAATGTACTTTGTTAGAAAATCCCATTGAAATGAATGGGGCATTTGAGCTTCGATAACAGCGCCACCCTTTGGCCGATCTGCACCAAATTTTTGTGGTGTCATCAGTGGCCCATGGGGACGTATTGACCCAAATTTGGTTTGATTCGGACTTATGGTTCTGGAGATATAAAATGAATGTAAAGTCAATGGGATTTTGTTTTAGTGGAATAACAGCGCCACCTATGGCACATTAGGTCCCTGGTGCCTGACATTAGGGCCATGCTGAACAATTTTGCACTGGTTCATGTCATGTGACTTGTGGTGAGGAACTAATTCCTGATTATAGAGCGCTACCTAGAAGTGTTGCGCCAATGTTGCATCGGCCCTCAGGGGCGTCCTAACCTGATGGTCCATCTGATGCATCACTTCCTGTTAGCTAGCGTTTTTCGCAAACGTTTGTTAGCGTAAAATTGCGACATTTTTTGTCGTATCAAAATTCCCTCTACAAAATTTGTAGAGCTCGGTCCAGAGATTATCCGTGCCAAGTTTCGTGTCGATCGGACTTACGGCTTCGGAGGAGATGATTTTAGCCGGCTTGTAAGTTTTCGCGATGTAGCTCGAAAAAAGTTTAGGCGGAAATGGGCGTGGCCTATACCACGAGATTCAGTTCGATCCTCGAACGCGTGGATATAAGGTTTGTGAATATGCGTGTTTGTATGCGGGAGTCGAGAGGCCAAAACGTCGATGAATCTGTGTTACAGCGCCCCTAGCGGTAGAAGTGTGCGAATTTTGCGCCTGAGTTACTTGCAGGGGCTTGTACCTACCCTGTGAGTTTCGCGTCCCTAGCATTTACGGGGTATGCTGCAGTAGTGGAATTAGCGGCGGAAGAAAAATAATAATAATAACTAGAACTGGCGAGCAGTTGTAAACGGGGTCCAAGCCACCTGTCGCCAGTCGCCTCTTCGCTCGCTGAGGGCGCCAGCTGAAGTCGTCCCGGCTCTGCCGACGCCCTGTGTGAGGTCCCCGAAGCGAGGTCTCGACGGGCCGCTCCGAACCGAGGCGAAACGCGGCGTGTCTGAAAATGCCATTGAAATGAATGGGCTTAGCGACGGCGTTTGAGCTTCGATTACGGCGCCGCCTTTTGGCCGAAACGCACCAAATCGCTCAGCTGTCATCAGGGCCCCTTGGTGAACAAGTGACCCAAATTTGGTGTAAATCGAAGGTGCTGTAGTGGAGATATAAAACGCATGTAAGTCAATGGGATTTTTTTTGGGTAGCGCCAACTAGCGGCTAACTGCACCAAATTTTGCACTGGCGTTCTAGGGGGCAGGGGAGACAAGGTCACCAAGTTTGGTGTTGATCGGCCACTCCTAACCTAAGATCTGCCATGACTTCCTTTTATTATCGTTTTTTGCAAACGTTTGTTAGCGCATAATTGCGACATTTTTAGTCAGATCAAAATTCTGTACACAAAATTTATAGAGGTCGGTCCAGAGATTACCTGTGCCAAGTTTCGTGTCGATCGGACTTGTGGCTTCGGAGGAGATGATTTCAGCCGGCTTGTCAGTTTTTGAGATTTTGCGCGAAAAAGGTTTGGCGTAAATGGGCGTGGCCTACATCATGTGATTCAGCTCAATGCCCCGAACGCGTGGACATAAGATTTATGAATGTGCGATGTAATTGGCCTTAGTTATGAAGAAAAATGTACTTTGTTTTAAAATCCCATTGAAATTAATGGGGCATTTGAGGTTCGATAACAGCGCCACCTTTAGGCCGAACTGCACCAAATTTTTCATGTGTCATCAGGGCCCCATGGGTAACAATTGACCCAAATTTGGTGTCAATCCGATTTGTGGTTATGGAGATATAAATTGCATGTAAGTCAATGGGATGAATTTTTTCGTCTTTAATCTGCAATAACAGCGCCACCTATGGGCACATTCGGGTCCCCTTTGGTGCCTGGCATCAGGGGACCAAGCCGAACAATTCGGCATTGGTTTCATGTCAATGTGACTTGTGGTTATAGAGGAACTGATTTTCTGGATTAAAGAGCGCCACCTAGGGGCGAGTTGCACCAAATGTTGCACAGGCCCTCAAGGGGGCGTCGCAAATGAGTGGTCCAAATTTGGTGTGGATCAGCCATTCCAAACCAAAGATATGACCTCACTTCCTGTTAGTAGCGTTTTTCGCAAATGTTTGTTAGCGTATAATCGCGTCATTTTTTGTCGGATCAAAATTCTGTACATAAAATTTGTAGAGCTCGGTCCAGAGATTATCCGTGCCAAGTTTCGTAACGATCGGACTTGCGGCTTCGGAGGAGATGATTTTGGGCGGCTCTTCAGTTTTTGCGATGTAGCTTGAAAAAAGTCTAGGCGGAAATGGGCGTGGCCTATACCAGGAGATGCAGGGCGATCCCCCGAACGCGTGGATATAAGGTTTTTGATATACGCCTTCGTAGTCGAGAGGTCCAAGCCCAAACGCGTTGACCTTGCTTACAGCGCCCCCTAGCGGTAGAAGTGTGCGGATTTTTGCGCCTGAGTTACGTGCAGTGAATGTGACGTACCTTGGGAGTTTGGCGTTCCTAGGAGTTACAGCGACCGCTGCAGTATGCGTTTTATGCACGGAAGAAAAAAAAAAATAATAATAAAAACGAGAACGATTACAATAGGGTTCCATGCCACTTCGTGGTATGGCCCCGCCGATGCCTTGCAATCGCGGGTTCCATGCCCACTTCGGGCTTGGACCCCTAACTAGAACTGCGAGCAGTTGTAAACGGGGTCCAAGCCACCTGTCGCCAGTCGCCCCCCTCGCACTCGCGGAGGGCGCGCGAGTCGTCCCGGGCCCGCCATGATTAATTGTGCCATAATCACGGGCCCCAGAGCCAAGACGGGGCCTGTGGAGCAGAAAAGACCATAGTTGTAAATGAAAGTGGCTTGCAGTTATGGAGATCTGAAATGAATGTAAGTCAATGGGAATTTTATTGGGTAGCGCCAACTAGCGGCTAACTGCACCAAATTTTGCACAGCCCTTCTAGGGGCAGGGCAGATAAGGTCGTCAAGTTTTGTGTTGATCAGCCTTTCCAAGCCAGAGTTATGGTATACTTCGTGTTTTAAGCGTTTTCGCAAATATTTGTTAGCCTGTAATTCGGCCGGTTTTGTCGAATCAAAATTCCCTCTACAAACTTTCTTCGGCTCGGTCCAGAGATGGTCTGTGCAAAGTTTACGTGTCGATCGGACTTGGGGCTTCGGAGGAGATGATTTTGGCGGCTTGTCAGTTTTTGCGATTCTGCGCGAAAAAGGTTGGGCGGACATGGGCGTGGCCTACCTCACGTGATTCAGCTCAATCCCCCGAACGCATAAACATAAGACTTATGAATGTGCGATGTAGTTGGCCTTAGTTATGAAGAAAAATGTACTTTGTTTGAAAATCCCATTGAAATGAATGGGGCCTTTGAGCTTCGATTACAGCGCCACCTTTTGTCCGAACTGCACCAAATTTTTGTGGTGTCATCAGGGGCCCATGGGGAAGAATTGGCCCAAATTTGGTTTGATTCGGACTTGTGGTTCTGGAGATATAAAATGAATGTAAAGTCAATGGGAATTTTTTGAGTAGCGCCAACTAGCGGCGAATTGCACGAAATTTGGCACAGGCCCTCATGGGGGTCTCCTATATAAGGTACTGAAGTTTGGTGTTGATGGGCCACTGCTAACCTGAGATCTGACATCACTTCCTTTTATTAGCGTTTTTCGCAAACGTTTGTTAGCGTATAATTGCGACATTTTTTTGTCGTATCAAAATTCCCTCTACAAACTTTGTAGAGCTCGGTCCAGAGATTATCCGTGCCAAGTTTCGTGTCGATCGGACTTGGCGGCTTCGGAGGAGATGATTTTGGCCGGCATGTCAGTTTTCGCTGTAGCTTCGAAAAAAGTTTAGGCGGAAATGGGCGTGGCCTATACCACGAGATTCAGCTTGATCCCCGAACGCGTGGATATAAGGTTTGTGAATATGCGTGATTGTATGCGGGAGTGAGAGGGCAAAATGTCGAAAATCTTTGTTATAGCGCCCCTAGTGGTAGAAGTGTGCGAATTTTTGCGCCTGAGGTTACTCTTGGGCCTGTGAACCCACCCTGCGAGTTTAGCGTCCCTAGCATTTACGGGGTATGCTGCAGTATGAGTTTTATGCACGGAAGAAAAAAATAGAATAAAATCTGGCGAGAACAATAGGGTTCCTGCAGCTGGTACAGGAACGCGATGCTCATACGGTTCCAGCACTGGTCGCCAACTAGAACTGCGAGCAGTTGAGCCAGCCGCTCGAGTGCTAGCTAGCGAATGCTCCGGCCCGCCATGATTAATTGTGCCATAATCACAGGCCCCAGAGCCAAGACGGGCCTGTGGAGCAGAAAAGACCATAGTTGTAAATGAAAGTGGCTTGCGGTTATGGAGATCTGAAATGAATGTAAGTCAATGGGAATTTTATTGGGATAGCGCCAACTAGCGGCTAACTGCACCAAATTTACACAGCCCTTCTAGGGGCAGGGCAGATAAGGTCTTGAAGTTGTGTGTTGATCGGCCATTCCAAGCCAGAGTTATGTTAATCTTTGTGTTTTTAGCGTTTTCGCAAATGCTTGTTAGCCTGTAATTCGGCCGTTTTTTGTCGGATCAAAATTCCCTCTACAAACTTTCTTCGGCTTGGTCCAGAGATGGTCTGTGCAAAGTTTCGTGGTCGATCGGACTTGCGGCTTCGGAGGAGATGATTACAATAGCTCTTCAGTTTTTGACATTTTGCGAAAGAAATGTTCATGCGCGAAATGGGCGTGGCCTACACGACGTGATTCAGCAGGATCCCCGAACGCGTGGACATAAGATTTATAAATGTGCGATGTAATTGGTCTTAGTTATGATGCAAAATGTACTGTTGTTTGAAAATCCCATTGAAATGAATGGGGCATTTGAGCTTTGATTACAGCGCCACCTTTTGGCCGATCTGCACCAAATTTTTGTGGTGTCATCAGGGGCCCATGGGTAACAATTGACCCAAATTTGGTGTCAATCGGATTTGTGGTTATGGAGATATAAATTGCATGTAAGTCAATGGGATGAATTTTTACGTCTTTAATCTGCAATAGCAGCGCCACCTATGGGCACATTAGGGTCTATTTTGGTGCATGGCATCAGGGGACCATGCTGAACAATTCGGCAGTGGTTTCAAGTCAATGTGAGTTGTTGTTATAGAGGAACTAATTTTCTGGATTAAAGAGCGCCACCTAGGGGCGAGATGCACCAAATTTTGCAGAGGCCCCGGGGACGTCCCAAGTTAATGCACCAAATTTGGTGTCGATCGGCCATTGTAAACCAAAGATATGACCTCACTTCCTGTTAGTAGCGTTTTGTGCAAATATTTGTTAGCGTATAATCGCGACATTTTTTGTCGGATCAAAATTTCCTCTACAAACTTTGTAGAGCTTGGTCCAGAGATTATCCGTGCCAAGTTTCGTGGCGATCGGACTTGCGGTTTCGGAGGAGATGATTTTAGGTGGAGTTTCAGTTTTCGCGATGTAGCTCGAAAAAAGTTTAGGCGGAAATGGGCGTGGCCTATACCACGTGATTCAGCTGGATCCCCCGAACGCGTGGATATAAGGTTTTTGATATACGCCTTCGTAGTCGAGAGGTCCAAGCCAAAACGCGTTGACCTTGCGTATAGCGCCCCCTAGCGGTAGAAGAGTGCGGATTTTTGCGCCTGAGTTACGTGCAGTGAATGTGACCTACCCTGTGAGTTTTGCGTCCCTAGCATTTACAGGGTATGCTGCAGTATGAGTTTTATGCACGGAAGAAAAAAAAAAAAATAATAATAAAAACGAGAACGAAAACAATAGGGTTCCAATGCCACTTCGTGGTATGGGAACCGCGATGCCTTGCAATCGCGGGTTCCATGCCCACTTCGGGCTTGGACCCCTAATAAAAATCTGAGCGAAAACAATAGGGTTCCTGCACCGCTGGTACAGGGAACCGCGATGCTTTGCATTCGCGGTTCCCAGCCCACTCGGGCTTGGACCCCTAAAAATCTTAGCGAAAACAATAGGGTTCCCAGCCACTTGTGGTATGGGAACCGCTGTTACTAAACGCGGGTTCCCAGCCCACTCGGGCTTGGACCCCTAATAATAAAAATCCGAGTAAAACAATAGGGTTCCCGCCACTTCGCGTAGTACGGGAACCGCGTTGTCTTACAAACGCGGGTTCCCTGCCCACTTCGGGCTTGGACCCCTAATAAAAACGACAACGATTACAATAGGGTTCCCTGCCACTTCGTGGTATGGGAACCGCGATGCCTTGCATTCGCGGGTTCCCAGCCCACTTCGGGCTTGGACCCCTAATTAAAGCACCAAGCTGCTCTGACACTGTTATTGTTAGGTGACGAGAAGGCGGACAGCTTACATGCAGCCTAGTGTTCCTGTGGTGTTGTTTGGTGTTCTCACATGCCTAATAGTAGATGTACTGAACATCTACACAGCAGCTTTGATCAAACTTGTGTAGAGAGTTGCATAAATCACAACATGCAGACTCACCTACATGGCATACATACATACAGACATACAAGTACAATAAATAGAGATAAGTAAACGAGACCAAGTGTGCAAGGGATGTAGCAATAATTTTAGGAATTATGAGGTTGCGAGTCCAAGTTTCCCCAAGCTGACCCCTCCCAATTTTTAAAAAATATGATATATTGATTGTTAGTCTTCTTAGCAGCATGGCTCTGGGGATGACAATGTCAGTCTGTCAGTCAACCAGTTTGTTCCAGACGGAAATATCTATTGGACTGATTAACATGACATTTTGTACAGTGCCCAGAGGATGAATCCTACTGACTTTTCGTGTAGCACCTGCATGAGATTCACAATTGACAGTTATTGGATGGAGGACAATAATGTTTGGTATAGACAGTCTTGTCCCCCACAGGATGACTTTTCCTCAAGCGGCATCACCAGGATGACATTCTAATTTGTCCAAAACAGTACTTTGGTTTATGACCAAACATTTGCAAAAACAATGACCTGGGTTAAGGTTAGGGTTAGTGCCAAATATCCGTATGTTGCCATGCTAGGATTAGCATTTAGCTCCAAGCACTGCACCCCTGCGGCTTAGGGGTGCAATGAACTGGAAACTGCAAATGTCCACAGTTTGAATCTCTCCACTATTACTATCTAATACAATGCAATGAATAAGTGATGCAACATTCACAGCCTAGACTTACGACTCTAGGACAAAAGTTCATGCCTTGACACTCAACATATGTAGGATTTTAATGGCATGGTAATTGGCAATTAAATGCAGTGCACATAACTCAAGTGTCCGCAATGGTAGGTGATTACACTCACGGTCTGATTTCCATCATCTTTGGACTTCCTCATACCATAATTTATACAGATTGACTCTCCTGTTCTTGTGTCCTTTAATGCTCTTGGTATCTTACCTCAATTGATGCAGAACCATTTTTAAATACATTTATAAAATACTTTGACCTACATTGTTATTTGAGACTCGCTATTCTTAACTGACAGACGCTGGAGCAGACAAACAGTGCATGATGTTTTCTCTGTGTGTATGCAGGTGTACGTGACTGTGTGGTGAGTTTTCATCCTTCACGGGTTTAGCTAGTTGGTGTATTTTGTGGGAGCAGTAGGTGCTGCCTGCAGGGGACTCTGGGAGGTGAATCACACTGCTGTGAGAACACAGCACTGACACAAAGGAAGTGACACCAACCTCATCTCACGTCGTCCCACTGCCAACACTTATGCTGTTCTTCAAAGGTCGCAGGATGAATCAACATTGTGTAAAAAGGCCACAAAAAAAGGTCACTTTTACCTACTGGCTACAGTGGATAAGAGAAAATACTACTGGCAGTATGAGAAAAGTTTCCCTCTGTAATGCTTTTGGAATATTAAGTAGAAAACTGATTGATTTGAGTAGGTTTTGGGTTCAAATAAAGGGCGATAAAGATTCTCATTAGACATTTAAGAAAAAAACAGTCATAACAAGTCATATTTTATCACCAGAGAAGAAAATGAAATGTTCTCATTTTTAATTCTCCCCTTGACTTGTCTCGCACCTTCTCCCCCGATGTACCAAACTCCCACACATGTCTGGGAGTGTGACTGTCTCCTATGTGTAGCACTGGCTAGACTTAAGCCATGTGCCTTGGTGTTCCAGATATACAGACAGGCAGATGGCAATATTAACACATTAGAGTTACTTACTCATAAATGTAAATATAAATGTACACACAGACCCAGACAGAGGTCTGTTCATTTTATCAGCTCCCATCTTAGAAGCTCCTTTTCACACAGATCAAAATCTTCTTGCTTGATGAAAAAGGAGAAAGGTTGTCCTCAAAAGAAGAGATGAGGACAGAAGAATAAGATAATGGTAGAGGAGAGAGAGCTTTGGAGGCAGGGGAAAAAGAAAATGGATTAAATTCACATGTCTAATTGAGGGAGATGCACAGCAAGAAGCCAAAACACAGGTACACCGAAACAATAAGAGAAAACAATAGGACAGATTGGAGCACAGAAGGGAGTGATACATTTTGCCTGGCAGAGAAGAGGGTGTTTTTGCTGGGGGGAGCACTTTATGAAATCTCCCCTAGAGATCACTGTGTGCACTGATGAAATGCTCTGCTGTATTTCAAATCAACTCAGATCAACCACTAAAATTGTGCTGCTGAGACTAAAGGAAAGATGGTTTGCATTGTAACAAATGTAGATGAATAACACAAGACTAAACTTAATATAATGTATTTATTGCTGACAAAGTTGGTATACATAATTGGATTTATACATTCAAATCTGCTCAGCCTTAGTAGATTTCCAACAGTGGTTCTATCTTTTCTTGGAGAGTGCTGCCCTCTGCTGTGTAGAATCGCTGTATTGCAAATATTTCTCACTGCAATGCCAGCCATTTTACATAACAAATATTGTTATGCAACAGAGGAAATACCAAAATTGTACTGTTCACTGTACTGTTCCTACATTTCGAACAATTTAACACTCATAAGAGGTAAATGTCAGGACAAAATGAGCATCTTCTCTAATCATACATAATCACACATATTCACTGCAGCCACTCTCCACTACCAACTGGACGTTTGGCTCTCTGTTCTCCTTCAGTGGGGCCTCTTCTTGGCTGCTGTTTTGCTGAGCTTTCTCTGAGGCCGTTAATTGTCACTGGTAGTGCCAATTTTCCTCAGGGCAGGAGACCACAAACAGAGGCAGTGTGCAGATGGCTGGGATCTTAGAGGAGGAAGATGAGAGTGGACAGGCGGAAAAGGCCATGTGCAGGCTGGAGATGCAAACTGAAAAAGGAAGTCATAGGAGAAAGAATCAGTGCAGATCCTTGCAGTCATGTGTGCGCAGAAAAGTGCTGGAAAGAAACATGTTTTTCCATTTTTTATGAAGCGTTCTCTGTGCAGTCACCTGAAGGAGAGCAGTGATCATTGGATTTGCCCTCATCTACTGGACCACTCCAATGGCAATGCAGGATCTGCACCACAAATCAGAGAAGACCTCAATATTCCCTATGAAATTCATTATTAAATAGCAAACAGATCTGAAAAATGTATCAGTAAACACGGGCTATACAGCATTATATGAGAAGGCATGGTTCATTCATTATAATGCCATGGTGCCCTTGAAGAGCTAAAGATCCTACTGTTACCTAGACAGACATGATGCATATCTATGCAAATTCACTTTTCACCAGGCAGCATGCTAAGAGCAGAGCCTTACATGGCATGGAAACAGATAGCTGGTCAGGAAAAAAGCAGGGCCAGAAGGATGAGACCTCCTTCTACTCACCTTTTAAACAATTAGTAATTAACAATAACATTTAGCAGGGGTGATTGGCTCATTTAGCTGGAGCATGTAGGCACACCAAAACATTAAAAGGAGGGAGGTACCATGCTGGGTGGTACCATTTGCTAGCAACTTAGGACAAAGCACTGGAGACCACTGGGCTGTGAACAGAGGTAGAAAATGGATTACTGATACAGGCAAACCTGTGTTTACGGCAAACCATAAAATGCTGACATTATGAAGGGCTTCGCAGTTCAAATTGCATAAGAACTTAAGGGGAGATGGATGTTTCAAGTGCAGTTTGAATAGTAATAATCTGTTCAGCTGCTTTGGAGATATCAATATCCACTGTCAAGAAAACTAACATGCCTGCAAATTTGTGATTGTTGGTTTTAAGTAAAACATCAGTAAGCTGTATAAACTGTAGGTGAGTGATTTCAACATATTAAACCACCAGGAAAAGATACACTGAACTTTTCACCTGGGGAAAAACATTGCATATACGTAAAACCCTTTGATAGCACTCCTTAATGTAACATTTTAAGAGGATATTGAGGTGGGGACAGGACCCTCCCACCCAGTGTTACTTTCAAGTCCAAGCCTTACATACTTACTTACCATGTTGACATTTCACTCAAAACTCCAAATGTCAGCCACATTTTGGTGCCAGAGGAAAAGTCGGGGATCACCAAAGTTAAGACAGTAGAAAGTTAAGACCCTTAGGCCTGTACAGGATTCTTACTTTGAAATGTCAGCTGGAGTCTGTGTTTTCAACCAATGTATGGAGTTAATGTTAGGTAAAATCGCTGGCTACCTAGAGTTGTTTAAATCTGTCAAAATGGACGATGGACAAAAGCTGCTTTTGTTTAATGTCTAAAATCAAGGAACCACTGATTTAAAAATAAAAGTAAGAATTTTAAGTGGTAAATCATCTGCCATTGTAATTGCTGTAAACTGAATATGTGCTGTGTAGGAATGGACAGACTAACAGTAACTATAACACTTAATGCAACATAGACAACATGTTCACATTTGGCAATAACAGCAACCAGTACCAGATTCCACTGGCAGAGAAAACAGCCATCAGTGTGCCGACCAGGGTTCTATTGTACTCATATAAACCCACTGATACAGCTTCCCTGAGGTGAATGTGACAGATGCAGCCAACATGAGTGCAAAACTCAATTAAATGACAAACACACTGTAAGAACAGCACAGTGTGATAGCCAAAGGAAGTGTAGCCCCCAGGGAACATAAGTGGAAGAGACAGAAATGAATGTCTGGCTTCATGGTCTTTTACAATGTAGTCAAATAAGGATACAGAGACATCATCTGACCTGTTTTGTCCCAGAAAGATTACTATTCTATTATACTATTTTATATCCAGCAGACCATTCAGAGGCCACTCCGAGTTCTGCAAGAAGGGGTCGACCGTGATGAGGAGCCCACTGAGAGGGTTGTTGACAAACATGACCTGAGACACCCCTCAGAAAATCCAATCCAGCGGCTGGATTCCTGCAGCCTGCCCTGTCATAGATCGATAATGACTTCTTTTTGATCACATTACAAAATGGCTGAAAAGTTCAGAAAAAAAGTTCAAATTCAGAAATTATAAAATGTTCAAGTTAAATTCATTCAAATTTACTACATGTGTACACTTTTGTGACTTGGAAGATTCAACAGATTATCACCTACTTTTCACCCAGTCTCAGCAGAGATGCATGTCCCAGGTCAAAAGACCAACAGCTGTGAAGAGAAATGAGCGAACTGGTGCTTCTTTGTGCGAAGAGTAGTTGCTGTTGTCCATACTTGATGTAGAATTCACCACAATTGTCATTTTAGTACAGTATACAAGATATCAAATATCAGGTTTTCAGTAAACTACTAATATATTGTAACTGGTTATATCAGCTTCATAATATTACTATTAGTATACTGTATATGTGACCACAATAGACTAGGATAATAGAATAGGAATGTTGTCAAGGACAGAAATGCAGAGGTTGCGACATACTCTGACTTTTCACCATCAGCAGGTTTTCTCTTTTCCAGCAGCTTTTTGATTCACAGAGATGTATCCTAATCTTTGAAAATTCCCTGACATGGGTCAACAACTATTGAATGGATTACCATTTTGCAAATTTCATTCAGAAATGTCCCCCTTAGGATGAACTGTGATAACTTTGGTGATCCCTTTACTTTTCATCTACCGCCATCAAAACATTATTTTGTCCAGTACATTGATTTATGACCAAATACTTGCACAACTAATAAAATCCCATCAGCGTCAGCAGCACTGTATGTTTAGTGCTAATTAGCTAATATTAGTATGCTCAATAGGCTACAAAGCCAACATGACCCATTCTCAAATATTATGTTAATCAGTGTTTCTGCTACACTCAGAATTTTGACCCAGATATTTTCAGATATTGTCATCCTCTCTTCCCCTGCTACTCAGAAATTACAGACAAGCTGACGCCTCCCTGCACACAAACTAAATCAGTGTGAACATGATTCCCTGTGCTTCCAAAGGTGGAAACATTTCCACCAGAGAAGTGTGAGCTAGAATGTAACCCTCACTGCCGGTTTGCCACACAGTTTTCTCTTCTTTTTTATTTTTATATCTTTTTGAAGGCGAGATCAAAGCAGAATTTCCGAAGAGCTTCCCACTGTTCCCGTCAACATCCCCAGTCACAGTTCTCTGCATGAAAGCTGGAGTGTGTTTGTGTTGTTCATTGAGCGGTGAACCTATTGATCTCTCAGCTTTGTCAGTAGCCTCTTTTATTCTGTGCTACAACACTTCTTAAGAATCAACAAATATGTGAGTTACTGAACACAACTCTGCAGCAACTTTTGTGATTTAATGTGTGATCACATAAAACAAAGCCACGCTTATAAACTATGTCCAGAGGTAGTCCAGACCACAATACTGTTATCATCAAACCGGCATATTGTCATAGCTTTTCAAATCATAATTTTTTGATTTTTATTTTGTTGTGTGTTGTTTCCTTTGCTTGAGTATTCTGTGGCCCTTGGGAGATGTGTTTTTTCTCACATTACTGCTGATTGTTGCTGTCTCTGTCAAAACTGTGGTCACACTCATTTACTTGTGAAAACCAGGTGCAGGATTAAAATATCTTGTGGTGGCAGCACCTCTTTAATTGTCTGCTTTTATGCAAAATTCAGCCAAAATCTGGTTTCAACAGTGACTCCCCGCCAAAAAAGAAAACAGCAACAACATTAGTCTTCCTTCTAAATAAATCGACCAATATATCAATCAGTCAATAGATAAATAAATAAAATTCGGTAAATCTGTCGGAATCACAATGTAAAGAAGTTAAAAATCTGCTATTGGATGCTACTGATTTGTTGATTTCTGATTTCTTGTCAGTGTTAATGATAGTCATGTAATGCAGTGTGTTGTTAAATTAACCAATTACATTGTATAATTTCTGATTAATACAATGGGACTAGATAAAATAAGATAAGCCACACTTCATCTGTTTGTTCATGTAGAGGTGAATCCTTTACCTTATATAATAAAAACAAAAGATTTTTTTTTGGAGTTGAAGATAGATCACAGCTTTTGTCTACCAGCTTCTAAGTTGATGAAGGCATACATGTTTACTTAAATAAATCTGCATCATGGAATGTAGCCTCTTCTTATCTATACTGAAGCATAAAAAAACACTTCTTGTCTTTTTTCCAGTGGACCCCTGCCTGGAAAGGGGTCCACCAACGTCCACCAACGTCTCTCTATTCATCTCAGCAGGTAATCAGGGATGTGCTAGTTTCACATGAAATAGGGGATTGTTATGGCTGCTCATTTTCATACATTCAAGTGGTTAAGGTGGTGGTAGCATGTACATTATGTACGGCTTTATGATGTTGTGTCATGGCCTTTGGCATGTTCAAGCAAACAGTAGATTCCATTAGAAGCACATGCAAACATTTTAGAAGAAAAATAAATAGAAGCGTCATAATATCACCTTTTAAATCAACATCAACATGAATGGCATTATATTTTAAAGTCCTTTAATTCGACCAGCTTCATGACTACATAGATATGAAATTATCAAGATCTCAGTTAATCATCTATCAGTAAGTGAGACAAGGCACAGTCTGAAATTTGAGTCATGCACAACTTGGTCTGGTCATCCTTTTCACAAAAGGTGTAAAAATTCCATGTTGATAGTTGAACAAACACAACCAGTGTATGATCAAAATGTAGGAAACATCAGTATGAGGAGGATCCAAAACAGGTTATGGTGGCGATGACTTTCCTTCCAGTTGTTAACATTTAAGCTAAAATCGTCTCAGTAACTACTGGGTGGGAGTAAAATACTGTTTTGTTTTAAATGGTGTTGATTTTATTTTGAAAACTTGTAATGGGAAAGTGGGGGCCACTTGGCGCTGAATATTATGATGTCCATAATTAGCCATATGGCGTGTTATTTTATCTTATGTTGTATGTTATGTTTCATTTTCTTCTTACGTCATATGTATTTGCATCACTTTTGGTAAAAATCATTATAATTTACAATATTTAGCATAATCAGCTAGCGTCTTAAGAGATTAAACAGGTAGACACAATTGGGAAAAGAAAACCGCCATCATAATATGCATACACAGCCTGAATCCTGTGGTCATACTATATGCACAGAAACTGTACAGATCAACACTGATGGACACACACACACACAAAAACATACACTCACACTAAAAAACAAACTAACACACGCACACACACAAGCATTCTTTGGAGATCTGGTGTCATATTTTTGTTTTGACTTTAAAGTGAGTCAACGCTGTGCTGAGTGCTGAACTCCTGGAAATCCTCTGGGATGGTGTCTGTGAAAGTGAGAAGTTAGGCGTCATTATACTAGATAGAGGCCTAATTTATTCTATTCACAGCTGTATTTTATTTGGTCTTTAACAACAAGTCTTTTGAGACACGTTATAAAGGCGATTAAAAAGTATACATACGTATTAAAAACAAACTGCTTTGAGAACAGCAAAAAGACAGCAAAACAGCAAAAAGGCTAACACAGTAGGCTAGTTCAAAATATTTAAATGTTTAAGTGTTTCCTTACCATTGCAGCGGTATTTCAGATTAGACCAGATGATGTTTTCTTGAGAGAAACAGAACACACCAAGGCGTCCTCCCCCTCATGGTTGTGTCAATAGTTACTCCAGAGTCTGCCACCAGCTCAGTTCCCTCATAAAACCGTGCCCTAAACAAAACATAATAAATAATTTTTGCTGATGTTGTGTTCCACTCTGGACATTTTGTGAAATACACATATTCACTTTCTTTCAGAGAGTTAGATGAGAAGATTGATATCATTCTCATGTCTGTAGTTACTCTTAAACATGTAGCTGGAACCAGTAGCCAGTTAGCTTAGCTTAGCATAATGAGTGGAAGGTATAAAAATGCCCACCAGCACCTTTAAATCTTACTAACTAATTAAAATAAATGATAGTTTAGTTTGTTTAAATTGAAAAAAACATTTGCCAGGTGGAATGACTTCCTGGAGTTTTGTTGTCACTGTGTGGTTTCCAGTCAAGATTCCAGGAAGTTACTTGAAACATAATGACGTGCATAATAACGTTATACTAAATGGCGCTGTGATATTCACATATTTTGTATTCACTTGAATAGCAAGGATAACCTATATCTAATAGTTATTAACAGCAAATTACAACAATTTGAGAACATTTTACACTACAGCAGACAGCAAACATACAAACTGTATGTAAGCAGTCACAGCAACTACACAGTCGACAACAGGAACTAATACATGAGAACTGCAGGGACATGAAGAGGGAGAGACAGCACCTGGACAAGAAAGAGATGTGACCCAAGACCACTTCATCATAGTTTATAATAATGCAGCGCAGTGAGGATACAGACGTTTCATAGAGGAGACGAGCGTCTGTCTGTCACTGTGAACAGAGACTCCAGCCTGCAGTGTAGTTTATACACTTCACTGATGAAGCACAAAACTCTAGAGTAACATTAGGCACATCCACTTCTATATTTGCATGCTCCTTTTCTCTCGCTCACCTACTTGAGCTCTCTCTCTGTCTTTTTTTTTAATCAATTGATGTTTTTTATAATTCCAGAGGGGGCTCATATCGTGTCTATGTCTCTACACATTAGTTGAAATAAGTACTTTATTTTAAAAGTGGGTGAATTATTCAATTTTTGCATGTCAGACGGGGTAAGGTAACCCCCTGTAAATTGTCTATTTACGTTTTTACAGATAAACAAAATACAACCTGTTAATTAGTGAGCCTAAAGGTGCTGGTTGATTTTAAAGGTGCAGATGGATTTTGTTATCATCAGAGAGATTCAGGCTAAAAAATATGGGATTAAGTGTATTTCCCAAAATGTCAAACTATTTCTTTATCAATATGTGGACAAATATCTATAACACATTTTGTCGTACCTGATATATCCAACCTGTGGGCGGTGCTGCAGGTACCAGCGGTAGGACACCTTGTCCTTCCAGCCTACATTTCTTGGGTCCTTCCACAGCAGACGAACCTGGTCGTTGGTGTCTCCTGTGTGCCACAGTGAGTTTCTCAAGTGCTCCCCGGGGCCTGATCTGGACTTCACAGCCTGATGAACAGAGACAGAGAAAAGTGAGGGAGGATGTGGAATCAGACAGACAAGAGAAAGGCAGAAATGTGGAAAACATGTTCAGCATTAAAAATAGGAGGAGGAAGAATCCACTGCTGGGGAATTGTGACATGACTTTCACCTTAAGCTGGATGCCGGGCTCAGCCACAGCTCTGAAGGGTGTTGCTTGCCAGTAGGTCTGTTCTGTCTGCTTCCACATCACCACGTAGAAGGAAGATGAGTCCTGGTAGCCAAAAATGAAGCCAGCGTAGTCGTCATCAGTCACTGTATTCACGTGAAATGTGCCCTCAAAGTCCACTCCACTGAAAGCAGTGTAACCTGACAACAGAAAGCGTATATTATTTAAGTTCAGGATTGGGTTGTGTATGTTTTTTTGAGAAAGTTTTAGTGACTGATATTCTTGTATTGAAGAAAATATGTCTCACCAACAGCAAGTCCTGGATCACTATTCATGGTCTGAACAATTTCCATTCCCTGTGTGAGAAAGAGATAGAGAATTGTTAATGAGGGATTTTGGACTTTTGCACATTGGTGCCTTTATTTGCTTAAGTCTTATTAAGCTAATTAATTGTAACATTAACAATTATCATAACCTATAATTATTATTTGATATTGTGACCTTGTTAGGCAACAGAGAGAATGTCACAGAGAAACATCATTCATTTTCTGTCCACTTGATGAATGTCCAGTATTCACCCTCTTTTAGCCTTGTTTTTGGTCTTTATCTCCTGAGGGTTATCTTAAGCTATTAAATTCTTCACTATGCTCACCAGCTAGTTGCTAACTGTGTCTGTCAACTTTTTAGTACATATTTAATTTCTAGCTACTCTACTGAAGAGGAAAGTTTCAGCACTCAGTAATCTCACCTGGTTCAAAACAACCCAGTTGGGGTCAATCTGGGCATCGCCCTCAGGGTCCAGCACCACAGTCTGATAGGCCCTGAAGTCAGTCAAGGTAACCTCAGCATTCTCAGGACAGTTGTCAATCCTGTCAATCACTTTGTCCTGGTCGAAGTCAGACTCACACACGTCCCCAACTCCATCACCTTTAGAGTTAAAGTAAAAAAGACTTATTGTTTCATGATCAAGTTACAGGTGCAGACACTTACACATTAAGTTTTTGACCACAGCCCTTAGCACAGTTTATTTTGTGTGAACGTCTACTTTTATTCAGTTTTAAAACTAGTGTGTTTCCTGCCTTGCCAAAATGAGTTTTTGGATTAGTCTTAACAAAAATGAATAAAAGGCCTGCCCCTAATCGAAATTTATGTCCTTTTAAAGATGTTGCAGAGCTGCAAGACCTGTATATAAAACATCCCAAATATGCTGAGCAAACAATGCTATTCACATATTTCCTTTATTGTGATGGATTTTATTGAGCCTCCCTCTAGTCTGCACCATGCTGCGTGAGTTTTCCCCCAGAATTATGCTATGCTGCAATTGCCATACTAAAAAGTGATACGCTCTGTAGTTTCTCTAGCACATTCGGTGGTGTGTCTTTCTTATAATACGTCACATGCAGTTCTGAATCTGTCTGAACGATATGGATTATTAAATGGACAGAAATAAGTGATTTTCATCCCTTCATACTGGATTCAAGATACATGATGATGTAGCACAGCCATGACATCACAAAGGTCACACACCTTGTGGCTCTTTGCATAAAATCTTTGCATAAAATCCATTCTGTGCTATTGATGCCCAATTTGGCGAATGTATGAATATCTTACCCAATGTGGGCATCTTGTTTAATGTTTTAAGGTCCTAAACCGGTAAATAATTCTTCAGTGTTTTTGTAAATTCCAATGTTATTAATATATAGGTAAAACTACCATTTCTACATTGTGCCTTATAGAGCCACAAGTAAAAATCTACCATCATTAGGGACACCCAGAAGGTCACTCTTGACTTTATACCACTGACCTCCATGACCTGCCCCACTTGATTTGACATTCCACTCAGACTGACTTAAGAGCCCATTTTTTAAAAACATTTTTATGTGCTCTCGCAATGAGTCACAAATGGGTGCAAGTGCAGGCACTTTCACTCCAACAAAATTGCCACTTAATCTGGTCAAGGTTGCTTTTGCTTGATCTGCGTGGGCGTGAAACTGGGGTCCAAAAGTGCATATAATGGTCAATCAGGAATAGCCCAGGGAGAACATCGAGGTGAAGACGAAATCATGAACATTTACCTCTAATCATTACGCTGATTTTCAACAAATATAGCAACAATAATATCTGAACATTAGTGAAAACTGTTTTGATTGTGAGTTATATCATAGTGTGATGTATTAGAGACTAATAATGATAATAACGTATAAAAGACTAATAACCACGAGGGGTGGTGATGGCGCAATGGATAAGATGCCTGACTTTGGTGTGAGACGCCAGGGTTCAATCCCCCCACTATGACCCATCCACCATTGTGTCCCTGAGCAAGACACTTAACCCCTAGTTGCTCCAGAGGTTGCGTGCGACCTCTGACATGTATAGCAATTGTAAGTCGCTTTGGATAAAAGCGTCAGCTAAATGAATAAATGTAATGTAAATGTAATGTAATAATTACTCACTGTTGTCATCAGTCTGGTCAGGGTTCGGTACAAGCCGGCAGTTGTCTGGTCCTGGTGGCAAAATATCAGGGACCCCATCGTTGTCATCATCATCATCACACTCGTCACCCAACCCATCTTTGTCGGAGTCCAGCTGGGAGCTGTTGATTACGAGTGGGCAATTATCTTTGGTATCTTGGTGACCATCGCCATCACTACAGGAGAAGAGACACGATCACACGACGTAAGTAAAAGCTGTAGTAATAATACTTTATTAGAAAAAGCAGTTCAGATATCTGCAAGAACACAACATAGTGACTGCAACAATATTATTACCTGTCTTGGTTTGTGTCACAAGAGTCTCCAACTAGGTCATTGTCAACATCAGACTGAAACAAGAGCACAGAGTTAAGCACCATTTTCTCTCACATGAAGTTCTCAGATCCTTTATTTACTGTAAGTGAAAGCACCAATACAAGAATGTGAAAATTTGCATTCTTAACTAAAAGTGCAAATGCATTATCCACAAAGTGTTCTTAAAAAAGTAAAAGTACTGCCGAATAACGGCCCCCATGAGTAATATTGTAATTTACATTATTTGATTGTTATTATGGATGCATCAATGTGCAAGCTGCAATCACTGTTGTAGGTACAGGTTTAACTATACAGTTTGGTAGTTTTTTTAAGTGAAATGAAAAGTAACTTCTAATTAAAGCTTCCCAAAAAATGTAGCGATGTAAGAAGTACAATATTTTCTCCTGAGAAAAAGTTTGCATAAAATGGTAATAAATCACAAGTATCTCAGTATTTGAGTACATCTCCTCCACACTACTTCCTCCAACTATCTTGCTCTGACTGACCTGGTTTGGGTTGGGAATGTCAGGGCAGCTGTCGCAGGCATCTCCCACTCCGTCTCCATCCCGGTCCAGCTGGTCTGTGTTCTTGACACGCTGACAGTTGTCCAGAAAGTTCTTCAGGCCTGCTCGCCAAAATAACAAGAAGAGATGGTTTGTGTCATTTAGCAGAAATTTTTACATCTAAAAATACCAAAAATAACTCTGGTTACAGCTTCCCAATTATGAGGTTTTACTTATTTATTTCTCTTATGTAATTGGAAATTGAATATCTTTGGGTTTTGAACCGTTGGTCAGAGAAATCAAGTGATCTGAAGATGTCACTTTGCCCTTTAGGAAATCATGATGGACATTTTTCACAGTTTATCTGTTTAATAGACCAATCGATTAATCAAAAGAACAATCCGTAAATGGTTGATAATTGTTATCAGTTGCATAACTATTACTGTACAGTTTTTTGGATAAGAATCAATTAAAGTATTATGTTTATATTACATGACTTTATATTCATATTACAGTACGCAAGATATTCTTACTTTCCTACACTCTCACACAGAGTAATTTGTTTCCAAGTAATTGACAGATTAACATTGTTAAGTCTATCAGTGGATTTATATTTTGATTAACTAATGCATACAGAAGCTGAGACATTGGATCCATACTAGTTTGACCAAGTGAAAGGTTATATGGCATGTTATTTGTAATTTCAGCACTAGGTTGCACTGTTGCATTTGCTATGTCGGTGAACACCAGTTTGTATTCAGATGCTTTTTTTTTATTAAACGCTGGGAGGCAGCAGCACCACCACAACTACATAAAGGTCAAGCAGCAGTGATAAGGAAAAACTGTCTTCTCTCCTGTGGGGGTTTTTGAGGTGTAATCATGCTGGTGAATGATCAAAGCTTGTGTTTTGCTCTGGGGTCAGACTGCTACTGGCCTTGACTTTATTACCATTTTTGCAGTGCTGTTTCGCAGGCCTCAGCGAGCGTATAAAAGCATCCACTACTACACAGTGATATTTCTTACACATCTCTCTACAACAGAGAGATGTGTAATTTACTTTCTGCATGAGTGTATTTTCTTTATAATTTAATGTAAGCAGGATGGAAATGTGAAGGAAAGAACAGAGTAATAAGTCATAACAGTGAGTGCCTTCAGTGATGCTGGTTATATAAGGATGAGCGTCAGCGTTAGTGATGTAATTTCTCTCCATACCATCTCCATCCATGTCGTCATCACAGGCGTCCCCTTTGCCATCGCTGTCAGTATCCCTCTGGTCAGGGTTCTCCACCATGCGGCAGTTATCACAGGCGTCTCCGTGGCTGTCCTTATCACTGTTCCTCTGGTCCACGTTGGGCTTTAACCTGCAGTTATCCTGAGACAGACAGAGAACACAAAGGTCTCATTCACAGCATGTGTATTTCTGTGGTTGCATTTGTCAGTGGACAAACTTGTGTGTGCATGTGTTTGGGTGATGGTATAAAGTATGTGCGTCTGTGTGCTTCAGAGCTGAATCAATTGGTTGATTAACCATTTAGTCAATCAACAGAAAACTATTTTGATGTTCAGTGTATTGTTTAAAGTTGAAAAATTTTGCTGAGAGTTAGATGAAAATACTTTTACCACTGTAAATATGAAGCTACTACAAGTAGCCGTCTAGCTAGCCTGGATCTGTTCAAAGGTAACAAAATCCGCCTTGCAGCACCCATAGAGCTCTCAGCAAAATGGCGGATAAGCATGCTTACCAAAATGTCAAACTATTCCTTCAAGCCATTCTCTCCATTCTCCAGCATCTTAATATTGTAATGATGTGCTGTGTTTATTTGTCTCATACGATTTTAAATGGATAATCTTTGAGCTTTAGACTGGTGGTTGGACAAAACAAGCACTTTGAAGACGTCACATTGGGCTGAAGGACGATGTGATGTACATTTTTTACTATTTTCTGACCTTATAGACAAAACAAAATAATCTAGATACTAATGAACAGAGTAATCAACAAATGAAAATAATCATTAGTTGCAGCCCATGTGTGCTTACATGCATGTGCTAAAACATTTAAACTAACCTGTTCGTTTGGTATACCGTCACCATCTGCATCATCATCACAGGTGTCTCCTTGACCATCTTTGTCAGCATCCTCTTGACCAGAGTTAGGAACGTAGACGCAGTTATCCTGTGAAGAGATGTTACCATAAAAGAATGGGAAAAAAAGAGGCCTGAGTATGACAGCAAAGTTGCATTTGCTGACAATTTGCACTTTGCGTACCTTTTTACAGTTTATATCTTTGCATTTGAGTTTCTCATCTGGGTATCCATCAATGTCAGTGTCCTTCCCACATAGGTAGCCGTTGCCAGCCCAGCCAATTCCACACTGACAAGACAAATGAAACTCTTCAGAAACTCAGACAGCATGTGTATGGAGTTGTGCTTATGTGCAGAGTGAGTGTGCAGGTAATATATAAAAGTGTGTGAGAAAAATACCTGACAAGAGACTGACCCGTCCCTCTCTACAGTACACAGAGCGTTGATATCACAGGGGTTGGTCAGGCTGTTGCCACAGTTGAGCTCTGGTTTACAGCCCTTCACCTGATCTCCTGTGAAACCTGACTTACAGCTACCGCAGTGGTAAGAGCCCTGTGTAGGAACAAGGACATCTGTTTTTTTTGGGCCGCAATTGTAAAGCCACACAAAGTAACTGTCCTGCAGATAATGTTTGACAATAGTCTTACCACAGAATTGTGACACAATGAGTTTGCAGTGCAGCCTCCGTTGTCCGGTCCTTTGCATTCGTCAATGTCGTCGCAGACCTGGATTTGGTGCAGAAGAAAGTAAAATCTTGAGGTACTTGTACTTTACTTAAATGCTACTTTACACATTTTGTACTTTTTACACAGCTATAGTAACTAGTTACGTTTAAGATTGTAAATAAAAAATATGATGATTTTAAAACACACAAAAACAAATTGCCAAAGATTAAACCAATGCCTCGCTGCCACTGTTTAACTGGGGCCCCTTGTTATGTTTCAGATGTCTATGAATTATTAGAATTCCACCAAAAGAGAGATTTTCCCTATAAACTTCTAACATGGTTTCATTTTAATATTTCTAATTCTGCAATATAATACACATTACTGCCCAATATTTATTTTAGAATTTCCTTAAAAGAAGGATGAACAAGAGGCTGCTTTTATTTGCCTGCATATCCGGTGCACATACCCAGAACAGACACTGTAATAAAGGAACTTTACCATACACATTTTTCCTCCACTTATTCCCTACCTACTCATCCTCTCCCCCTGTACTTAAACATTTGTCCTGGTATAGTCGATGACTTTATCAGTATCAGTTCTTGTATGTGTAAAACACTACTTGGCAATAAAGCTCCTTCTGAATCTGATTCTGATTCTGAGTATGCTTTATGTACTAAATAATTAAACCATAATTTGAGGGCTGTAATCTAAAGTATTAATATTCTGTTTTATAAATGCTGTAAGTTGCATGCACCCTTTATCATTCTAGTCTTATTTTGTCTTTGTATCCTCCATATTTCATCCACTCTTTTACCTGCTTGTTGGTCTGAGCGAACAAAATGCCCACACCCTCCACTGCCAGGCCAGAGAAGCCTAGTGGACAGGCGTCACAGCGGTAGCCCGGGGCAGTGTTCACACACTTTACTCCAGGGAAGCAGGGGTTAAACTGGCACTGAAGAAAGGAGGACATGAGTTATGTTGAAGCTGCAATATGTGTACGGTTCTCACAGGGCATCTCCCCGAAAGCTTTTAGGTTTGATGACACTTTTGCTCATGCAAAAAAGAGAATGCTGAAGGGGGCAGTCCTTGGAAAAGGGGTCAGTACAAACATGAAAAGAGAGACAGGCAAAGACACACATACATACACACACATACTTGTACTTGTGTCCTAATGAGGACCTAGTTTACAACAGTCATGTCTTAACTCTAACTCAATTTTTTACCTGTGGCTCTCATTCCAGTGCCCTATTATACCATATTAGCGTCTATGAAGTGCATTCAGACCCTGTGTGCCACTTTGATGATCCCATGTTCAAATTCCCCAAAAACCTGGGGAAATCTGTGTATTCAATTTTCAGTAGACCTTTTGGAGCATAGAAATCCCTGCTCAAATTTATTAAAATTCAAAATCTTATTTTCAGTCCCCAGTTTGGCGATACTAAATCTTCTCAGTCCATATAGGACTTATATAAGTAAAACATTATGTGGTATAATACTCACCATTTCAGACACAAGTGTGCTTTACTGCTCTATAACCTAATTTTTCTGTTGCTTATCTTTGAAAATCCCCCCAAATAGGCCTACAAAAAACAAATAACTAATACTAACTGCAGGCTCAGTTTACTGCTTTGTTTCTGTGTGGAAATATATACATTTCGTCAATATCAGGTCCACAATTACCCCATGGGGGTCAACAAAATTTGCACTTTATAATTGCACTTTACACACTCTCCATCACCATTACATAACTTATTTTTGGCATTTAATGGTCGATAACGGCCAACCTTGACAGCCAAACCTTAATGGCCCACTGCCACCTTGATGATTGAGCAACATATATATTATTATATGGGGAATGGGAGCTATTGTAACTATATACAAATACAGTGAAGATACACCTCTTTTCCATTAGGAGAGTATGTCAGAAAACAGATGCTTGTATTATTATGTTAATAATAACAAGCCACCAGACTCTGTTGACAAAGACATTAATTATAGCCATCTAGTCTACCACTGCCTCGATCGTTTAGTTTGTTTGTATTATTGTGTGACTTTGGTGTTTTTAACCCTTTAAAACACCAAAGTCACACAAGGACACAAACAAATTAACTGATTGAGGCCTGGTAGACCACAGAGGTAAAATCACTGCTTTTGTCAATGAATTCTGGAGGCCTTGAGCAATATTGTTTCTGGTTTAACATACAGGATTTTACCCTAAAAAAAGGTCTACAGTATCTTAAAAACAAGCACTTTAGTGGATGTATTTTGAAGGTGCGTAACTAACCGCAAGGATTACATTGTAGCACTGTTTTGCTGATTGCCAGCTGCAGCGCACTCGCTCAATACTGCACCAGTTTCAAAGAATGTTGTCCCAATTAGTCACATAGACACAAAACATGAGAAAATAGGTTCCAGGTTAAAAAATACAGAGTTTACCCTTTAAACTCATATCGATTCTCATAAAAGTAGAAGTAGAGAAACACACAAACACACACACACACACGCACACACACAATGAGCCTTACCTCATCCACATCATCACAGTTGAAACCATCCCCAGTGTACCCATCAGGACATGGTCCACACTCAAAACCATCTGCCGTCTCTATACACATATCGTTACGGAAACAGACACCTGGGGTACACCTGGGTTTCACCACCTCAGTACCACCCAGACCTTTAAATAACAGAGAAAACATGTCATTAATCCTCAGTTTTATGTTGTTTGTTAAATTTTCCAACAGTAATGTAGCATCATATTTACTGGTGAGGGACATAGAGTTAATAGGCATCATCTTACCACAGGCCTGACACTCTGAGATGGTGTTTCTGAGAAATGAGGTCTCTTTGACCTGGAAAGGGTCAAACATAAACAAGTTTATATGCAATCAGGCAAGTGGTCAAGGAGGTCAAGGGTGAGGTGACAGGGATTAAGTGGCCTCAGAGGAACTGTTAGAGGTAGTTACCTGCTGAATGAGGACGTCTTTCAGCTCATTTATCACCTTTGTTAATTCCAGCATTTGATTGGACAGCTGCTTCGTGTTGACCCCTAAGAGAAAAGGACTGTTATTTTGTTGAACTGAAGCAGGGGTGGGGGATTGGTTTTCCTCCTGCTGGGATTGTTTTCATAGGAAACATTTGGCCGTCTCTGTTGTCGAGAGAAAGGATCTTACCTAGAGTTTGGACTGAGTCTCTTTGTTGGAAATGGCAATCTTGTATTGAAGCAACATTCTCAAACGAGTCCCCAACCACTAGCTTGAGTTCGTCTAAACTCTCCTGTTTGAATAAAACAGGTCAAAGTGGACAACTAAGCCTCCAGACTCATTATTGGAAACATATTTATTATTGTATGGAAATACTGTAAGTGATGGGTCACCTGCTCTTTGGCTTGCATGGTCTTTAGCTCCACCATACCATAGCCTGCTGGCAAACCCTGGAAGGCAGCAGGGAGATCCCTGACTGTCTCCACCAGCCTGCAGTCCAGATGCAGCTCCACCCCTCCTGGCCCCTGCTGCTGCATCCCCTTCAGGTGGAACAACAGTCTGTGTTGTTGGCCGTCTGCCAGCACCAGGTTGTTGAAGGTCACTGAGCTCATCCTCATGTCGCTCCGCAGGTACCGTAACACAGCTTTGATAGGACAGAGCAGGGAAAGAGGAGGCAATGGTAGCAATGAAGAGAAAATAAGAGGGGATTTACATGGAGCATTCACTTTAAATGGCTGATTCATCCAAATTACAACAAGACTAAGAATTTACAGCTAGTCTAGCTACTGTGTGAGGCTTTTCTTAGGCACCAGCGGTACTTTGATCTAAATGGTATTGTATGGTCAGCATGCTCACATGCTCACAATGCCTCAAATATGTTGCAGGTAAATGAAATTGTATATTACAGCTTTGAATGCATAAATTTGATAAATCCAGCAGCAATTTCACTTATCAGAAACACATACTGATTACAATGAATAATCCACAGACCTCGCAATGATCTGTTTTGTATTTAAAACTACTTAACAAAGAGACAGTCCCAACGAAAACTGTTTGCTAAGTATGAAAAGGCTTGTTTTCCATAAAATTAAGCGTGCACAACAGGACATGGTGAACCCACATGAACACAGGTGGTTTTAATGTAGTGAGCAGTTGTGTTGATGGTGTATCAAATATTTTCTTTCTTTGTGTTTTTTCTTGCTGCCACAAACTAAATTCCTTCCACCTCCATAGTATTGGGGCAGAAATCTCAGAGAGACATCTCATGACCTGAACAAATTCATCTAAAACTTTCAGCAACTGTGATCAAGTATTGTTAAATAAATAATGTAGAACAGGGGAAAATTTCCATTGATAACAAAGGTTCTTACTTAGATTTTGATGGAAATAAAAATGAATGTGGAAGTAATAAGCTGTAAACACAGCAGTGATACATTGCATCACCTTATAAAGTTGATATGGTGAACATCTATAGTAAACAGTTGCTTACGTACACATTCAATACAAAAAAGTCAAATATTCCCTCTATTTTTGGTCTCCCCTGTCTCTTTAGGTGATAAATGCTCCACAGTGTTCACCAGCTATTTGCTAAATTTGTCTGTCTGCTATTTGTTTCTGAGCAGGTAGTGTACAGTATTTTTTGAGCTGCTCCTGCTGCAGCTGGAAACATTGTTGATGAGAGCAGTGAGGGTGAGCCAAAACAGTAAAGTTATTGACTGCTAAACCAAAACAATGAGCTGAAAGATGCTAAAATGCTTTGTGGAGTTGAAGGGAACAGCAGAAACTCATGATAATTCTCTGTGGGTTCATCATTGTTAGCGACCCCTTTCAGTTCACACCCAGTCATTTAACCCATTGTTAACATAAAAATATGGATTAGTGCAGCTTTAAAATGTACCAGAGCCTCTTTTATGTTCTCCTACCTCTATTGAGCTTCCCCATCACAGTGAACTCAAAGTACTTGCTGTTGTCCCTGGGGTTGAACAGGCCAAACACAGTGGTTCCGGTCTTGGGCTGCAACTTGAAGGAGGTTAGGATGAAAGCCTCGTTCACCCCTTGCTCAGCCAGACCCCCCTGCAGCAGGTCTGGCAGGCAATCAGGCGAGGTGAGCAGATCATAGACTGTTGACAGGGATGGGAAAGAGAGAAGTGGTGAAGCACACGAGTAATGGATGATGAGATATGAATATTTACAACCTGCAGCCATGCTCTGATCCCAGAGTAAACACATCCTGAGTCGACAAGAAGAAGATGATGATGTTGACCCAGTGTTTGTTGCTCTTGCGAGACGCTGTGTCAATCAGTCAGCACAAACTTGGCAGACAGAGTTGGCTGAGAGAAATCATAAAGATGTGGATTTCAAAGCAAGTAAGAGCTACAGTATGCCCTGACTTATAATGTAAGCTGTTATTATTAATTTGTGTTAGATTCAAACCAAAGTTGTTTGGCTGATAAAATGTATGTGAACTTTCATTTCCAACCACAATTCATTCATTGTTCTCACAGGCAGAGGTATTGCAGAATTTAGACATATCTACTGACAGGGTTCTTAGTGGGAGTGAAATGTCAGAGAGACACTGCACACTTGCGCTCATGGTTAAAGTCTTCCTTTAATTCAGTGACTTGGGAGCTGGGCAGGACACGAGAGGATGTGCCGTGAATCTCTAGTCCACCATCTGCTCACATCATGAATACACAAGTACCCTGAAAGCAGTCTGCAAAGCCCACTGAGGGAGGGAGCAAAATTGTTCCCAAATGCTCCCAGAGATTGACCGTCGTCAGCCAAGATTTTGAAGCATGATCCCCAGATGAGATCTTGCCTTTTTTCTTTTATCTCTCTCCGCAGTCCCTCGTGCTCCGTCCTGCACATGCCGTATTTCAACATAACACGGGGGATTTAGAAATGTGACTAAGCCACCAAAAATGCCTGTATACACAATGTTGTTAACATCCCTTTCACCAAAAATAAGATGAGTCTGGTGATAGATCTCTTTTTGACTCTGTGTGACCTATTGGTCCATAAAAATGGCAAAAGTCCAAAAATGACCAAAACAACAAAAGCATAAATGGACCTTAGTGTATGCTTCACACAAACACACACACAAACAGACACTTTCACATAAAGCACATGGTTCTGCTGTTAATAAATCATTTGGATAGAGGGCTTTGGGGGGGTGGGTCAGGGTCGCCTTACACCAGAGATCCGGTGAGAAAGTGTCTCACTTCACTCCCCGATTAACCTTCGATTTCAAGCTTCATAAAACTAGTTCAGCTGAAAGCCATAAAGTAATCCAGTGTCGTGTCCTCTCTGTAACACTAGCATAAATCTATCATGGTTACAGATTACTACCAAGTGTACAAATGGTCAGCATTCTTCATTTTACTGCTTAGTAAATACTTCACATTTGAGGACTTGCATGTTGACATCTGTGATTTACTGTATTGTTATGGTTAGAGGTACCTAGTCAGCCATTAGTAATGATGAAGGAATTACATCGTTAACATCAGTGTGTAAACAGTGAAGTCACATTTTTGCATGAGTAACCTGGCAGACATTCATTATTTCATGATGTAAAATAGCGTAATAATAATATTATGCGCTCAGTTGCGTGTTTTTTAGCTTGAGACAAAAACATTTAACCTTCCATAACAGACCTTTATGGCCGTTTGGGGGAAACAAGTTGCAAATACAATGTTGAAATCGTCACCTTTTAATTTAATATGTTAGCAAACAATTGTTTATTTACACATCCAACAGGTATGATACAACATTATAATTCATTTGGAGTCATGTTTCTGGCCACCTGGAGAATGTAAGTTCAATATTACCACTCTTTAAGTTCTGTTTTTTGTCTCAACCAACTCCAGAGGGAAATATCTGGCTATTCACCTACTAAATGCTCCACTATGTTCACCAGCTAGTCGCTAACTGTGTCTGTCTGGTATTTGGTTCTGAGCAGGTAGTGTACAGGTAGGCAGGTAGAGTTTTTTTCTGGAAACCGATCCAAAATTATGCTATAAGAGCGTTGAGAGTAAACCAAAGAGTACATTTATGAGGACCAGCTAAACAATGAGTTGAAAGTCATAAAGCTCTGTAAAGCTGAGGGGAACTGGTGATAATAAAAATAATAAAAAATATAGATTATAGCTACTTTAAAGATGTGCTTTGTCCCTGGGCAGGGAGTCTACCTACCAAGAGTAGAAAGTGAGTTTCAAATTCCAGTAATCTCAGCTACTGGTGAAGTCATCCTTGAGGCATTAATATTGATTAATAACGTTTTACAGAGAATAACTGTTTTGCGCTACTAAAATCTTACTTACTTCAGCTTTAAATGTGTCTCTCTCCTATTGAACACAGTGAATTCTAGTCATGCAGACAATGAGTCATTTTCAAGGGAAATGATAGATGATGAACTCCATTAATCTGGACTTGCTTTATACATAACATCAGGCAGCTATTGCCAAAAGATTGTGGGGATTAATGGATGCATGAAAGCTATGCCATCAATCACTGGAGAGATTTGTAAGAAGCTGATGAACTATAAACACCAGTACTTCTACATGTCGTCTGCAGCTTGGGTTAGTGTGTGACCTTGAACAAATTTGTGTGAGACTATCTGAGAAAGAGAGAGAGAGGAGAGTCTGTGAGTGTGTGTGACTTGAAGTTCAATATTACTCCCAGATCATCTCTGATTATTCCCATGTGTGCGACCTATCTGGAAATGTTTGAATTAATAAGAGCCAGAAAGCTGGATCTCCCGGTGTTATCAAGCAGATCTGGCTAGACAGATATGAGAAGCAGGGTGACTTTACAGAAAGATGGTGGGTTTAAAGCTACCTTTATTCCTTGTCTTTGTCCAGCTCCTGCCACAAACATAAAAATGTATTCGACTGCCTCATCTTTTCCACAACTGACGTGGATATTGAGCATTTTATTCGTACCTCAGTGAGTATCACACACCATGTCTAATCCTTTGTGTTCTTTGGGTCTGCATATGATATTCTTTTTCACAGTGTCTGCTTTATCCATTATGCATTGAACTCATACATAGTGTGTTAAAATACCCAGTGGTGAAGCCATTAAATCTTTTTTGACAGATAATGAAAATTGAGGATTACATCACAGCCAGGATGTCAGAAAAATGCTGCTTTCAAATAGAATCAAAGACATATTTCTTTGTGTGTGTTTGTGTGTGTGTGTTAAAGTGTAAACAACAAACATAAAATCAAAAAAGGTGATTTTCATTTCTTGATATGTTTGTCATCCCCAATCAGTTATTGCCAATCAAGATGATGCATTTTGTTAAAACTGTAATAACATTTAAATAATTGAGATGAGAAGCAAATTTAAACACTTCAAACAACACTCACCCAAAGCCTGGGCTTCCACGTGTAAGCACAGTTTTAACAGCAGCTGTGAGGCCAGAATCAAGGCTGTCCACACACCCATTTTGTCCTTCCAACTGGTCCCAGATCAGCAGTTTCACTGTGGTGACTTATCAATGTGTGACACAGCAGCAGTTTCCCGTATGTCTGCGCCGGCTGTGAGTGGCGCGTTTGAGCCCTTGCCTCCTTTTTGAATCAGAAGTGAGACAAGACTGTCATGGTAAGCCTAATAGAAGCTGCTGACAGTTTTCCTGTGTGTGTGTTCTGAACTGGTGTGTGAATGTGAAGATCGCAGGAGTCTTACTGAGGGAGGAGCATCAGGGGCCAGAACCTGCTTTTAAAACTTTCCTCAGGCAGCCCCATGCAGAGAAGGAGTGACCTGGAGAAAATCTTTGCATTGGTTCCTAGTGGCCACTACCAATTCCCACACAAATGTTTTTACGCTAATGTACTGTACACAAGCAGGTTCTAGTCCAATCTAGTAGCCCATGTTCGGCCACTGAAATCATGTTTCAACTGACATTGAGCCGAGAATATTTTTAGGCTGTTGAGTTCATGCTTGGGGTGAATTTCCCAAAAAAAGTCATTCCCACCTCCAGCAATCATACTTAGAGTATTTTTTTCACACTGTCTGAAACACAGGGAGATTATTTCATTTTCTCTCCAGGGATCAGATGTGACACCTTTCCCATGTGCCCTTGTTTTCCCCGTCCATCCCGGGGCAAAGTCAGGAAATGAGCGCTATGGAGCCCGTGCCTTAACAAGCTGTGTTAACCGGCCAGCAGAGCTTCAGACAGGCTGTTGGCTCACACGGCCTGCAGGTCGTCAGCATGTCTGGCACCACGCGACTTGTCACATTTGGCAGAGATGAGGAGGCTCAGGTCTTAATGATGTTTATTTTTCCTTTTCTCTTTGACTGTTGAATCTGATTTTTAATACAACCAAGCCTTATTGAGCACGCACAAAAAACCACTGAATCTGTATTAATGATGTTCGAATCCTGCACTAATTCAATAAAAGCCAAGTCTCAGTGGATGCAAATTGATGTTCCCACTTAAAAGTATAAACACCAGTATCTATAGCAACAAACAGCAGCAAATGAGTCATAGTTTCCATACATCTACCTCAGGTGTTCCTTGTGGTTAGTCTGTATACCGCTGCTCCTGTCTTTTGTTGTGTAGTCATATGGACTCCTTCCAGTCAGCAGCAGGAGTTTATCTGCCATCTGATTGGTTTTCAGATTAAGCCTTTACAGCCATTTGGGTTCTGGATCACAGAAGGGCCCACAGACCTCCATGCACGGTCTGCAGCTGCGGTCTGGAGCTCAATAGACCACATCAGCCTGCTGGAGGACCTGGGCTGAATCACATCATGGTGCGGTTGATGAGGTCAGACAGTGAACGCTGCAGCTGGCTTGGAGATAAAACCAAACCCCAAATGTCTCTGACACCATCTCTTGACTATTTTTATACGTGATATCAATATGACCGAATCCTGAGACTCCGACATTCAGAGTTGTAACTCAGCTTTTCCTTGTATAGCTAGTTGGTAACAGACACCGAAGATTATAGCATTGCTGTGACCACGATGACAACAAAATGTACTGTGTTACCAAAGAGTAGTATGCAGCCGAGCTGAAGCACTGGGTTTATGCAAAATAAAAAAACAGTAAGGGCTATTTGTGCTCTCAGGGGAGGTCTGTCAATTAGCATTTTTCAAAAGCTTTGAACCGAAAAAGAAAACATTACAAACCGGTCAGAATCAAGAATGATCAAAAATGGATAATAGGAAACATGTGGTACATTAATCACAAAACAAAGATTTTTTTTTCTAATCCAAGGAAGAAAAAAGGAGAAACATGCTGATGTACAAATATTTTATTATTTGTATTTATTCTCATCAAATCCACCCAGAGAAAAATCTTTTTTTGTGTGTGAAAATCTTTTTTTGGTGTTATTTACCAACAGTATGTTCAAGTTTCTCCTTCTTTGCCATAACTCATTATAAACACTTTCATCACAATCAAGTCATGTGGTTTTCGTTATCATCTTCTTCTGGTAAACTATTGTAAGATAATTTATGGAGCTCTTTATTTGTCAGTCGTACACCCGGCAGAAATGTTATGATTTACGTATGGACTGTATATAGTAGGATTACTCACTATTGCTACAAGTAGTCAATTCGTCTTATACTTTTACACAAATGGTGCACGTGAATATATAATTTGTCTCTTCAGTGTGACCTTTTCTGGCATGACTGGAAAAAGATTTATGGATGTTGACTGTGTTTTGAAAAATGTCGTATGTCAAAGAAATCACAGTATTAAAGAAAATAATGACATAAAGGTTCATCTTCACAAGATGTTCTTTCATAAAACAACTTACATTAGTACCCTTGTGTTTGAGGAACCGACACAGACTTTTACAACTCAGCAAACCACAGCTGGTGGTGACCATAAGTCTCCTTGCTCCTGCGCTGAGTGCTTAAGTGCCCATTACACTGTGGGATGCAGTGTCTTACAAGCTCTGCACTGTCTTACCTGATGAAGTTATGTAACAGCAGCAAGTCAGCAAGTCAGAGAGGTCTGATCTAACACCTCATTAAATCTTCAGCATCTATCAAAACCTCTACCCCGTCTGGTAGAGGGGACTCACTCCAAACCCCAAATTACAGCATTAAATTACCTGAATTTTTAGTATTAGACAGATGGTAAATCTGAACTCAAGGCAGAGGCTTACTAAATGGACCCACATCCTGCAGCATATTTAAACTGCAAATTCTTCATCCAAATTGATATGTCATGGTGGATATAGCTGTTGAGGTTCCTGGAATTGTGTAACACAGCGTAGAGGGCATGAATACAAATTGTACATCAAATGTTAGAGATCCAAAATTAATCAGAAAATATATTCTGAGCTAATATGAAACAGATTTTTTTTCTAAATGAGACACTGCTCATTACAATTGTGCCTCGAGGTATACAAAGCAAATTGTTGCATATAAATGCCTATTTGTTTGAGCTGAATGTGAGTTTATCTATTAGTCTGTGTTGTGTATAAAATATTTCTCTTCCTTGGAAAATGACGGGACATGGATGAAATCTTTTCAATTCCATTTACCTGACCGAAATGCCCGCCTTCACATCTCTCTGTAAAATCACTCAAAATGATCTCAGTTGTGGAAACTGTAACATAAACCTGAACGCCCTTCTTGGAAAAACATGGCCATTACGATAGAAGATTGATGATAGCTGCAAAAGGTTTTCTCAGAATAGCCTCAGTGCGATGGGGAAACATATCGTTTCTAAAACAACAATGTGGTTTTCAGTGTCTCTGTACTTGATGAAGGCCCCCGCAATGCCGCCGGTAGAAGTTGTGCTTGATGGTTTTGCCATGTGTAAACTGTGAGTTCACTCTCAGACCATCCTAGACTATCCAGCTGCTACTTCAGTCTCTCACACCAGCTGGATACATTACCTCTCACTCACTCCATCTCAATGCATGTCTCACCTACACCTATACACCTCATTCTCTAGATGGAGACTGCTGTAAAACATCACCTCAGATACTTGACACCGAGTGAGCCCTGCAGCTCTCTCTCTGTTTTTCACATGAACACCCCCAATTCTACCTTATCCCAGTTTTCTGACCTTTCTCTCTTTCTTTTTACTTTGTACGCTATGCTAGCAGCATGGCTCTAGGGATGGTAATGTCAGATCAAAGTTCTTAATGCATTTTGGATGGATTCCCACTAAATTTGGGACAGACATTCATGTTTCCCTCCGGAAGAATTGTGATAACTTGGTGATTCCAGTTACTTTTCATCTCGCAACATCATCAGGTCAAAATTTAATTTCTTCTTAAACTATCCTTTATGACTAAATACCGCAAAACTAATGAGATTCCCATTAGCCACAGCGGTACGTTGTTGTAGCCTGCTAAAACGTTAAAGTCAGCGTTTTTAGCTTTTAGCTTAAAGCATTACGGTGCATCCTTAAGAAGTCACTGGCATGACTGTAGATGCTCACAGCCAGGTTACAAAAGACTAGTTCGTTCGTGTTGATGTGTTGTCCAACCCCATTGGAAATCAAAAGTTGTGCCAGACTGCCACACTCGAAGGCAGAGTGAACAGATGGCCACAATAGAAAGGGCAGTTGTTCACATAAAAGTGTGTCTCCTTCCTCACACCCATACAGCTGGCCAAAAAATGGCGTGAAGTGGGTGTGAATTGGATTGTCAGTTTAAGAAAGTTACAGAAATTGTCTGCCACAGCCCGCCTAATTCTGATGCTGGAAAGGTGTGTGGGGAGGGGGTTCCAAACCTAGACCATCTGTTCTGATGAAGCGTACTGGCTGTTTTAGTCTTGTTTTACCCCTGTGCCTCACCTATTACATACCTAGGTACACTTAAATGTAAAAAATACTGTATGTCCCATTTTACTCCGCTCAACATGTTCATAAAGAGTTCTTCGTAACTTGTATCAAACAATTGCTTCAGGATATGAGGACAAAACACACCTATACTATATTGAGCGGCTTGTTTACACAGTAAGAACAGCGCTGCATTGTGCTCCATTGAGTCTTATTCCAGGTGCTCTCATTAATCCTTCATAGTTCTGGCACTTTGAGACCGAGCATGTCTGGACTAGAAAAGTCCGCCACACAGTGGGAAACTGCACATAGTGGGAGAGCACACTGGGTCATTTGTTCAGACAGACAAATTGCTTCAGCGTTCTCAAGAGTGACAGAGGGTACAAAAAATGCAAGAAACTCTGTCTGAAAATGTTTCCGGCAGGGCATTTACTGTGCATTCTCAATGTCAGATCACATCTGAAGAAACACAGTGATCTCCCCCGACAAACATAAATTCTTTTTTACCAATTTGGTAAGCTGTGTGTTATTAAGTGTTTGATATTTGAATGAGTCCGTCTTATGTGTTATGTGGTATTACAACCTACTATTCCAAAAAAATAAGTGGTTCATGAGGGGGAAGTGGGCCGCATGTGGTAAAGTGAAGTTATTTGAGATGTAGGCTCAAATTAGTGACCTTGTTTGAATGTTAAGGCACAGACACCGTGCCAATTTAACTGAATTTCTTTGTCACATCCAAACTCTTTGAAACTGGACTCTCTATTTCCTGTCTAGCAGGATAGGACTGAGAAGATAATGTATTTCCCAGAGAGACAGTTGTCCGATCTCTAAAGCGCAGTGCAGGAAATGAACGGATTTCTTTCAAATTCTGTCTCAGCCTCAGTTTCCTCTAACTTCAACCATTACAAGAGACAAATCACGAGGATAGATTGTATTTCGTAACATTGAATGCTCAGAAAAATCACGTGGCATTTTAGGCTGTTCGCTGTAGTAGGCTAATTGTCCCCTTTTTCAGGGAGGATATTACAGGGTCGACAGATCTTTACACGGTCCCCTGCTATGAAGAAGTTACTGAGGTTCACAGCAACAGGGGATATAACTGCGTGAGAACATGGTGATTTACAACAGTCTGTCCCACCTGTGACTGTCTGTTTGCCCCAAGCTGAGGATAAATTGTTTGAATCTGGGACAATCCATGATGCAGAACCCATAGTTTAAAGGGAATTCTGGTCTTTTTTTAATAGCTTTCACTGTAAGTGATATTGGTTATGATAAAACTGTACTCATTAAAGATTTAGGAACACTGTGACAAAGCTACTGTATTATCTGACAGAACAAAGAACTACTGGTTGTAATGTTTTAAAAAAAAACAAACCACACGAGTTAAGCCACATACTATATTTTGATTTAGTTTTCTTAGCCTTTTGATGAAAATGTGTATTGGTTTTGACTCTTTTATTGTTGGTTTTAGTCAACAAAAAGTAATGTTTACAGCTGGCATCATCTTTGTGTACAGTTACCATGGTTACAGGATTAGAAGGTACCTTGTAATTATAGTCTGTGTGCTGGTCGGCATGTTTTCACTGTCCCAGCTTCTTGTCTGATTTTCAGTAGGACAGTGGACACTTTTAGTCACTAAATCTGTTACTATTTTCCGTCCAAGAAACATTAAAGTAGATAAAATTACTAGCAGAGACATGAAGTTACTGAAATGCTGTATATAAATTGATACATCAAGGAGCTAAATCCATTTTTCAAGAAGAGACATTTTGGATGGAGCATATCAATCAGGAGCATATTATATGAGTCCAAAGTTTGTTGAATAAGACTGCATTAACATAGTAATTAGCTTCTGTATCCACTCATCTGTCGTTCACATCATTGTTTGTATTTGTTGAATGAAATTTATTTTTTGTTTTAAAAGGTTACATAAATATATTGTGCTAATATGGGATATGTTTAAACCTGTATGACATCTGTCTGACTGCTCATGTTTCTTTTCACCTTCTTTTATTATGTTGGTGAGAAGAGAAGTTGTGATACACCAGAATGTAACAATTTTACTGAAACTTTAATTCCACATTGTGGACCAGGATGATGAATAGACATTTCCTAAGCACCTTTAATTGTTTCATTAACCGACAAAGTGCTTCCTTTTCTTCCTTGTTGTGTAAAGGTGATGGCAAAACATCTTCTAGTAACTAGGCATAGTTTGCATGTGTGCATGTTGGTGTGTTACGTGAGGATGTCTGTGAATGGAAACCAGGTGCTTTTGTGCTTTGCCAAGACAGGCTTGTTGTTGCATCGTCAGCTTGGTGTGTCTAGAAGTAGCTTAACAAGCTCAGCAGGAACCCTGACATCAAACACTCCGCTAATGGCTGATAAACTCGTTGGGCTTGGTCAGGCCGGACAACAAATGGGCACGTTTATGTTCAAGGCGGCACAGCGAAACCTCAGTGTGCTTTTCAGGCCCTGCATTCCAAATCCAGGCCAGCTATTTTCATGAGATGTTAAGAGGAAACGGGTTTATGGTTTATGGGAAAGCAATAAAAAATCAAATCCTTGACTGGTCAAAGCTGCAGTTTGTTTAAAAAAGTGAAAAGCAAGACTTATGTCAGGTAAGGAATGGCAAAGGCAGATGGAAAGAGACAGGCTGGTGTGATGTCATTGTGTTGTCATTTCTGCAAGAGGTCGGTTAGACAAGAGGAAGAGTCATCTCTGGTGGCTAGCTATAAACAAACCACTACTGAAATACACACCAAGAGCTTATCAGGGTAAATCAACAGTGTTTTTTTAAAAAAGGGAATCAATTTTAAACAGATGCTGTGGTTAAATTGCAGGTTATTAATAACACAGTAGGTTGTCTTTCATTTAAGGTTTTCTCTGCATGTCTGCAAATGATTTCCAGAAAACCATATACCAAAGCTAAAAATACATTATACACATACAGTATAAGTTACTTGCCCAAACTTATGTCAGCAAATCTTTGTGCATTGCTGGCAAAAAAGCTTCACTTTCTTCATTTATTAAACGAGATGAACATGTGTACAACAAACAATGCCAAGATGAGACTGGAAGAGAAGAATAAAAGACCCAAGAGGCACATTAAGGTTTTGAGGAGTGAAGTTTAATGGGATCGTGATTGTCTTTGTCAAAGGTCAAATATTTAATTGGTTTACAGGACAAAAAGCACAACCAGAGCCACTCCTACATTCACTCAGCCAACTAAAACTCTCTATGTTAGAAACACCTTCAGGCAGAAAAAACCCAATAACCACTTTTACTGTAGCAGCTCAGTCTTACATAGGGTCATTACTTTTGACAAATGACAGACATTTTGCTTTTTCAAAGGTTGGGGCAAAAGGCTACAGCATATTATCTTTCTCATTTCGTCCGAACATATGGTTCCCAACTAAACGTTTTCATCTCCTCCTATCTAAGGGATATATTGTTCTAGATGGGTAAAACTCTCTTTCTCTCCTTTCACTTGTATTGGGGCAATCTCTCCTCTCTGATTATACTTTAGCTGGTTGAGATCAGTGTTACTCTCCGGGAGAGTAAGAGTGACCTCAGTCTGACTCATTGGTCGGCATCCATCCGCTTCCTTGGCCCTACGACAACGACACGCATAGACTGACAGAGAGGCAGACAGAAAGACAGACTGGAGTGCTGCTTGGTAGACAGATGTAGAAATGAACAGAGAGACAGAGGTACAGACAGGCAGGGTCCTAAGGTTGCCCCATGACGAAAAAGGAAGGAGGCAAATTAGTGCAGTAGAGAGCGTGGACTGTGACCTTATTGGCCAGACCTTGAATAGGGGCAGTGGCATAGTGGCATCACAGCGTGCTGGTTGTGGAAGCAGCCAGTCTCTTTCCTATGTAGATCCTGAAAAGAGAAAGCAGTCATTGATAATTGCCCATTTGCTAAACCCCTCCCCAAAACACCAGTTGTGCAATCATAGCTTAGCAACTGTAACTAGCTTCAGCTGGCCCGTCAAGCTTTGGATTTCTCAAAATGTTTAAGCGGCATGCATGGGGTTAAGAGGGTTAGTAAGAGTGATAGGCTCGGGCGGCATCTATTTTTTCATACATGCATAACTTCCTGACATTTAGTCGGGGTAAATGGTATATAGTATTTGAGTTAAAAACAAAACAAAAAACAAAGTACAAGCTGAGCTTGTCATAAAATTCATTGTAGTATGGATGACATTATCCAGCCTATGATGCTGTGTGTCTAATATACAATTATCCTACTTAGACAAGTCTTGCTGGGTTTAAATACGTATGGCCTATAGAATACGGAATGGAGCTACTGTGTGTGTGTGTGTTTTACCAACTGCTGGAAAAGTGAAAGGGGTAACCGCGTTGTTGTTGAAGATGATGTCAGGCAGTTTCGCGCAGCCTGCCCCGCCGACATTGAGGGGTACACTACAATACATCACCTCAACACAGCATCTTCACATCAGTTTAATAGAAAGAGGAGCGCCTGTGTGATTTCTAAATACACTGGTAAGCTGTAATACCTTGATACCGCCCAAGCCTAAAGAGTGATACTCCTTAGTGATACTATACAAAGCGTTGGTGTCTTTTTTTAGCATTAAATCACAACAGCAAAAGTGTAAGGAATTAATTAAACAGTGTGTTTATTGGCTCTAACATAAGCTGCAATCACTAGTATGCTGCATAACTAGCTTACAGCCTAAAGTAAGCATTGTTCCAATGCCAAGGAGCACTTCCTTAACTAACTACATTAGTTTGTGGAGTTACAGGTTACATAAAAAAACAAGCAGGCAAACAGGGTTCTGTTAGAACAAAATACCAATTTTTACATAATTGTAGTACGTATTATAACACTAGGAGTAACTGGCTCTACAGTGCATTACACAAACAATGCTTTTTATTTATTTTTATTTTTATCATCGGCTGGTAAAGATGCTTTACAACCTGGAACATGCAGCTTTTTTAGCCTACATCACCTATGTAGCCATCAACTCAAGGACCCATTGTTTCAAAAATTACTAAGAATTTTAGTAGCTAATGCCTCAGTGTGTGAGTGTCTCACCCGACTCCAAGTGTGATCAGGTGTGAAGCCAGCAGTGAGGGACCAAGGATGAGGAGAACGTCAGAGGAGAAGATTCCTCTCTTCATCACCTCTGTCTTCCTAACGCTGAGAGATGCCTGCTGCTTCGGGTGCTGAAACACAAACTCTCTGCAAAACAAGAGCAGGACAAGGAGCCAGAGATAAGAGATGCAGGGAGAGGGAAAATAGGAAGTGAAAAAAAATAAACAGAGATAATGAGAACACAAGAGAGAAGAATGAGAATGCAAGAAAGGTAGTGCTGCAAGTCTGAGACCATTAAGAGCTACTACCTGTCAAATAGACTTATTGTATTGCAGGAGATTAAATGTCAAGAGCGGCGGTGTAAATAAATATGAGGGTGATTCATGTGTTTCTCAACACTCAAAGGTATAATCTGTAAAAAAAAAATTTAAGACAACATTGGAACATCCTGTCAAAGTCAAACAGTCCTATTTTTTCAGTTAGTGCCAAAAACAAAAATGCAGAATGTAATTAATAAGATATGAAAACATTTGTTTAGATTGAGTTACATAGAGTAACTATGTCTTAACAAACTAACAAACAAATAGTTACAGCACAAAACTCCACATAAAACCACAAACTGTTATTTTCATACTTCTGTTTATGTACCTATTAGACTAGGCCAGGCTAGCTGTTTTCACCTGCTTTCAGTCTTTATGCTAAGGTAAGATAATTGCTTCCCGCCTCCAGTTCCATAGTTAATGCACAGACATAAGCGTGGTATCGATCTTTTCATCTAACTCTAGGTGATAAAGTACTATTCCTTCAAAACCACTAACCACTTCTACATCTTTGTGGTATCATAAACAACTTAGTCAAATATTACAGTAAACATATAAAATAAAATAAAACAAAACAAATTGCAATTCATGACTTCAAAGGAACACATCTTACTTTGGTGGCATATTTTCAGGTCTACTGGACCAATCCCACACCCAGTCGGTGTCCCCCCGCCGCTCACCTTCCTCCTGCAACATAGACATGGAATCAAATGATAAGCAACAGTAAAAAAAACGAAGAGGAATAAGAGTAGGCAAAGAAAATCAGGACAGAGACATTGATGTGAACCTGAGGAACCTAAGCATATGTATACATGTGTATATATTGAGTTTGAACATGACTTGTAAATCTTTGTGGGAAACCTCAAAAAACATACCAATAAGCAAGAAGAAACTGCTTAAAGTCAGCAAACAGAACAACTTGTTTCTTGGGTATCAGGGCACCCTTCAGTGGGCTGCCAATGAGTTTTTAAAATTCTGAAAAAAATAGTTGACTACATAAAAGCACACAAAAGTTCCACGTCTCTGCAAGCTCATTTTAAACTGTAGCCTACTGAGATACATGGAAATGAGTGGCTGGAAAGTAGAAAATCAATAAGAAAATCAATACCTGAATGGTGACACAGTCACTGTCCTGGTCACTAGTGGGTCTTGGGGAACCAGTGGACTGTGGAGTCCCCACCTGTGGAGGACTGTGGCCAAAAACAGACATTTACAACATGGGCTTAGTATCATGATTTGGACAGACTGCAATTTATTGGTGTCTATAGTTCTTACTTTGTAAAGTAAACAAACAGAGAAAGTAAACACATATTGTGAAAACAAGCATAGTTCCACTGAGCACAGAATGAAACTCATTACTGTGCAAATTATTTTTACACCTCGCTGTGCAGCTCAACCCCCCAAACCCCCAAACAAAACAAAACAAAATCCACACAAACAAACTGCACCATTACCTGTCTCTACTCCTCTCACACTCGAGCTGTGCCTCCAGAAGGATCCTCTCCAGCTCCCCCTGCAGGGCGGAGGAGATGCTGTCCTGCGGCCCCGCCAGACTCTCCCTGCGGCTCACGGCTGCGATCAGCTCTTCCAGTTCAACCCAGGAGCCTGATGAGGAAACAATGATGAGCAGAGTTTGTAATCAGGCAGTCAGCAAGGAGGCAGAAAACAGTATCATACACACTGAATTGTAATGAGCCAGAAAAGAGTCGTGATGAGGAGAATAAACAAATCTATAGCCTTAAAATTGAGCGTTTACATTGAGTCACTTTTATAGAGCACTCTGCTGAGAGCAGGTCTGTCACTGGAAATCAAATTATGACATGATATGAGTACTGGGCATTAAAAAAATAAAAATCAACTATTATATGGGTTGTATTGTGCATATGTCTGCTGTTGTCTGTATTAATAATTTTGACCAGATTGTAATTTTTAAAAAAAAACAAACAAAAATCAGTTATTTAAGTTTCAGGTTTTATATGGGTAAAGAGTTTTGTTTCATATAAGTCAAAATAGTGATTCATTAAATATGAAAAAAATCTTATTTAATGAATCAAAATGTGTTAGTTCTTCCCTGTTTAGTGAAGTTTATCCTTTTTTTTTAACTGTTCTCCATTTGAAAACACACACTCCTACTTTTTGAGTTAATTTTCTGAATAATATGCAATACATTAACTGAATGTTGCTTGCTTTCCCCCAATTTTCACTTTATATAGTCCACATTATTGGTGCTTTTGTTGGTTTTTTCTCACACCAACTCATTTGAATTGTTTTTTTAGCTTTTATGTTTTACTGACCACTACAGCTTATGTTGTCCCCAAATAACCCACCAATCCTCCACTAAGGCGGAGAATGAAGGATGCCGACATCCTTATTTCACTCAAACAATTACTATTACAAACAAACAAACAATTAATAATTTTAATCATATGTGACAATATATGTCTTTGGTGTGGAGTGGACAGTGAGTGAAGAGGTGTGTATTGTTGCACAATGATGTCACATTTAATGACCTGAGACACTGAATGCAGCATGGGTATCCAGCTGGACAGTGCTGTGTTCCACCCATGTAGAAAAACACACACTCAGACATAGAATGAAAGCCAGAGTTGGTTTCTCTCTATCAATGAGTTCTGGGCACACACACGCACCATATAAATTAATGGACACACAGGTTCATTGGGTACATGAGCAGGAAGAGCTTTACACATGCACTCTGGTGTGTATGGTGTGCATACAGCCACAGCCAAACAGTAGGGCAAGGCTAACTCAGGCTGACAGCATGCTTGCTTACATAAGATCTTATTTCTGTTAGAGATTAGCCGTTCACCCTCCCTCCCTCCCTCCCCTTGTTTCTCTCTTGTCATGCTGTCTGTATGTCTCTGTGACACAGGCAGCCTTTACGAAATATCAACACATCATCTACCACCAAAGTATGCTTCCCTCTCATGTGATCTCTCTAATCTTCATTTTAACCAGGTTTATGACACTGTGTAATCACACAAACAGCAGCAGAGAGGGTACAGACATGAGTGGGCATAGAGCTGGAGAGAGGGAGGGGGAGGGCAGAGTGGAGAAACCGTGCCATTGACCTAGTTATTTATTTTTTTTATAGAGGGGAGTTATGACATAACAACTGCCTTGTTGCCTGACTTATCTATCTGTCGGCATTCTACAGCACTAAATTGGTTTCTATGGTGCAATCCTGTACACATTCATCTGTGCCACTGCCAAATCAGCTTTACGTAATGTGGACAAGAGCTGGATACTAAAAGACTCAATGAATTGCAGCACAACAATCTGATTTTTGATTTGCAAGACTATGAATGTCAGCTTCCAGTTTAGGGACAGTACAGAAATGATAAGGGACAGGTTTGGGTTTTTTTCTTGCCTTGGATTTGTATTTTATTTTAGCCTCCAATAAATGCCTTCTGTGTGCAACATGGACACAAAAGTGCATTTTTTTATGTATAGGGGACACAATTTAACTATAAGTGCATTTTCATCCATGTGCTTTTTCAATGTGTTTTTTGGCCCCCCAAAAAACCTTGAATGGAAATTTTCCAAAAAAAAGTTGAAATATTAGAAGGTTTTTACTCTTGGCTGAGATGGAAAAGTTGATGTATCACTAAAAACAAAGTGCGATGTTACATGTGACTTAAGCTTCAAACAAGCTGCCACTGAAGAGATGACCAGGAGACTGTTTTTTACAATAATACATTCAACAAACTAAAATGCAATATTTCCATGACATTTTCCACATTGTTTTTCAATCGTCTGAAGTTTGACTGGTGGTCTTTTAATTAGATTGTCCTGTCTTCTTCAATGATTTAATGTCATAGAGACTGGAGAATTAAGGCCACCAACTCTTTATCTCGATGCGCTCAACTCCTTATAATCACATAATAGTAGCGAGTGGACCCTTGGATTAATTCTGAACACTTCTGGATGGACACAATGTGGGCTATATAGAAATTGTTGTTATACTGACATATTTAACTTCGAGGGTGTTCAAAAAATATTGATTTAAATATAAATATAATTGATATAAAATCCAATATTATCTTTAACTGATAACCTCAGTCTTGCTTTTTAAAAAGCTAATCTTCAACACCTCATTTTCATTTTCACACAGACCCTTAGTATCCTGTTCCCTATTGAAATTGTTACACATGTTTTATCCAGCATCCTATGTGCCAAGCAATGTGCACACAGCCCAATAGAGCTATAAGCGTCAGGACATCTCCACAACTTAAGTGGCTTACAGAGATACAAACAGGTGAGTCAGGGAATCCGTTTAATACAATGACGGTGTCAGTGGCAACAATAATGCCAACTACTGGCAGTGCCTTCCTTCCTGTTAGGCATCCTCTCACACCTGCTCTTAGTCTGACATGCTGTTAGTAGCCTATCATGTCTGCACTGATGAGCAGCTGGATGTCTGCATGTCAGACCTATAAAAACACGCTTCTAATAAATGGGGGTCATGGCTTATTGTTTTCCCACTTTGTTGATATTTGCGTTGTGAAATTAAATCTAATGTGCACACACACAAACACAAAACTGCCATAATAATGATCTCGACTAGCTGTGTAATAGCTACATGTGAGCAAAAAATCTGCTACTTGGCTGTAACGGCAAGTAAATAAATAAGTCATGATACAACCGTAAAACAACGGCCTGGTCCATGCACCACCATCACTCACCGTAGAGTCCGTCCTCTGGTGTCTGCGAGCCGGAAAGAGACATGGTGGAACGCCTGGTGCTGTGCTGGATGGAGAGAGAGAGAGAGAGAGAGAGAGAGAGAGCTGAGAGAGAGGGAGATGCTGACACTGACCGAGGAGGACAAGCAGGTGCAGATGAGTTTCTTCCCTGTGCGCTTTTCTCTCAATCACTCTTGTGTTTGTTGTGGTCTAAAAAGGACACTGGGCACCGACGCGGCACTAATCCGCCTCACCACCACCCCCCTTCCGATCCACCCCTCTTCTTCTCCCTCCCTTCCCTTCCCTTCCCCACGTGTCAGGAGGAAAGAGGTAAACAAAACAAGCTGAGAGCTTAGCAGGTAAAAAAGCCACACCGACAACAAGGTGTGTGACGCAGCAGCGAGTGTGTTCCCCCAAAACTACTATCCCTTTACCCTAAGTTTTTTTTAAAGAGGACACAAATCCATCTCTGGCGGGCTCATATGGAATTATAAAATATGAATATCTGCATTCGCTAAAAGTTATTCAAAAGATTCTTATGTAAGAAACTAATAGGCCTATAGTAATACTGGTTTATAATAATAAGTTGACAAAAAACTACACATACACCACAGCAGAATTTAACTCGCATGTAGACCTTCCACATACTCAAAATCTTAATCCAGGTCACTGTTGATGATGTTGCATCATTGGGAACTGTTACAAAATTGGAAAGATCATTTTTATTTAAAGATTAGGCACCTTTATTAAGAGTTTATAATTAGTAGCCAAACTACTGCTTTATTGATGGCTTATAAATAACCTTTTTCAGGTTTAGAAAAATCCCTCTGGCTCATGTTTATCTTTCTGTTCGTTAATAATGCAGTTGCAAATGATGGCAATTCATCAAAAAAATTGTGAGTCTAGAGTTACACATTTGAAATCTTAAGAAATTATGATAAATTATGAATTATGAGATGTAGTTTTTCCCCAAAGTGTTCTATCTAAAAAGATAAATCAAGTGACCTGCTGGAGGAGCAAACACCAGCCACCAGTTCCACTCATTTCATGAAGCAATACTTTGAACAAGAACTGTCAAATTCCACACAACCTTAGTGTCCTCAATAATAACTACTACAGTCCTGAACATAATCTGATAGTACATCTGATATGTACAAACAAATTCTCCTTTTGCAGCAGAATAAACAAAAACAAAACATTTCTGATTTATGGTCACATTTTACTGTTTGTTTGTGAACATAAAACAATCACAAATTTTCAAAATCTTTAATAAATATTTTAAAAAAGCTTGATTATTATGTATTTGATCAGTTTTACACATGTGACTTAATCGTAACTATAATAAAGAATCACTCACCTTCCTGTAAAACAAAGTTAATAGCTTTTTAACGTTACTTACTCAAACACACAATGTTTGCATAAATCCTGTTAAAAACATTCTCAGTATTAATGACTCCACATTTATTTTGTGGTAATAGTCAAACATAGCATTTTTATTTTGAAAAAAAGTGGATACACTTACTTAAATGAAGGGGTCACTTTACAAATGTGGAAATTTATCTTAGACGTCTTGAGCAGAAATGGATGGTGACACCACAGGCATGGTTCATGGGGTCACCAAAACATTAATATTTTTACTTCTTGGTATATTCACAGCAAATTTCACAGGAAACCCACTGCTTTTTATGTTTGCTATAGACCAAATAGTTGACCAGGGGTCATTTTGTTAGGTGGTCACTAAAAACACTGGAAATGATCCACTGGGGAACCATGAATGTCCACACCACATTTCATAGAAATCTAGCAGGAAAATTACAGATGTGTTCGTGGGACATGGTTAGAAAAAACACTCCAACATGCTAGCAGTGCAAGCAGCTTATTGTGACCCATATTTCACAGGATAAAGCTGCAAACTCTGGGTTAACCCTGCTCTGGAGCAGGGCCAGCAAACCCTATAGGCTAAAGTCGCGGTTAGCCCACACTGTAACCTGTTTAGAATAATAAAAAATAAACTAATCATATATTAAATACTTCGTCACCTCTCTAGTCCAGGGATGTTCATGCAAAATGTTCTAATTAAAGATCTTACTACTGAGCTGCTGTTCAGACTGTGTCTCCTCTAAAGCCAATTATTTCACATGCATCTGTTATATTAGAAAAAGTAATGCTTGGAATAATATAATTAGGTTAAGGTTCACACTGAAATCTAGAAAATATTTTTAAAAAGCACTCCCTTTTTTAATCTTTGGCAAGCTGCATAGGATGAAAAGTACCCTTTGATGTGTGCCTTAAAAACATCAAATGAAATGGACCAAGGCAGATCAGGATGTTCATGGTTGCTGCATCATCACTTTATCAGCATCAAGTACCTGGAGAACATGCGAGAACTCAGTGCTATATTTAAATATTTTTCTTTTAATGAATTAAATCAAGAATGTGTTGATTTTTCTGTTTGTATCTGTATCGAATGAGCCCTGTGGCCGGTGATTCATCTATTTCTGTGACATTCCTTTAATAAGACGCTTGGCATCAGTGACATCAGCAATGCACAGACTCAATGCTGGATTTCATTCATGTAGCCAAGAGCAAACAGAGACGTAACGCAGGAGGACGCACACACTACATGTATACTCCCATGCAAGAGCGCTCATCGTCACGTTTTTATCTCTTTATTCTGATACTTGCTAATATTAACAATTCAGTGAGCGCAAAAAACAATGAATGAGACATTTGAAACAAATAGATTTTTTTCTTTGCTGAATCATTTGTAAAGGGAATTGTAATGTAACTTATGTGATACTTTAAGAACAACATCACCATCTTGTGGAGAGAGCCACCAGAAACCTCGGTCCTGAGGCAATTTCATATACCAGCATCAAAAACTTTCATGTGTTATATAGATTTATGTTTTACTGAACTATGACAGATTTCAGTGCTTTGAAGTCTTTTGTAAATCACTTTCTAAGACTTATCTGAGGTAGACAGGAAGACCAAGCATTAAGAATGATGCAATGTATTGTTAGTGCCTTCTGATGCATAGCAGCAGCCATTAACTGCTCCACTTTCACAGTCTATCTTTTCACCCATTTATTATGTTGCCAAGCAGCATTTCTCTTCTGACCTCCAGCCTTGTTTCTAGACAAGGGGACAGACACAGAAAGTCATTAATCGGCCCAGAAACAAAGAAGGAAAAGTTCCCTCATCCATCAAAGGAACTTAAGATCTTTGACAATGTCCTGGGCCCGGCGCAGATCAAAGAGAGAGACGCCAGTTGTCCTCAGGTCCGGCAAATGAATGCCCACCTCGTTCATCCATCATGTTCGGAACTGAGATAGCAAAATAATAAAACCTTTTTCAAGTAATGGCCACAGTTTGATCTCGCCATTAGGCACGTCCCCTATTCTACAACCTTGTATTGGGCTATGATTGATGACTTGATCTGAGTGTACATTAAAGGATCTGCTTAAAATTCACCTTCTATAGCTGGTCAGACACAGAGGCTGATTAATGAGTGCCAGAGAAACTAGTAGTGTTCTTTTGGTGACTCTGCAGGCACTATGAAAACAAGATCTGATTGGCTATGTGCAGGGAGCTTTGGATAATTCTGATAAATATTAATTACAGTTCCTGGGCAGCTGAGGTTGATGGGAATGTTTTTATTTTTGCAGGTATTTGGTCATAAAGTAAACCAAACAAAAATTTGACCTGATGGTGGCGCTATAGACGTAAAGTCAGAGGATCACCAAAGTAGTTCCAATTCATCCTGAAATGGACACGAACAACATATTCTTGAGACATTTCACTCAAATCCAAAAATGTCGGCTTCATGGAAGCTCTAGAGAAAAAGAATATAATTCTTGGGACCATGAATATCGGTTCAAATGTTAATGTCAATCCGTCAAATAGTTGTTGAGATATTTCAGTCTGGACCGAAGAGGTGGATCCACTGAATGACTGAGCAACAGACAGTCTTTGCCCGTCATGCCACTTGTGTGGCACTAAAACTATGCTCATGTTAGTATTTTTAAAGATCCAGATACACTGACACCAATAAAAGCACATTACAGTAATAATGGCGTTGCTGTCCTGTAAAAGCCATGTATCTCTAAAAGATCAACTTTTCATGAGCCAATAAAAAAACATCATATTTTCAGCTTTGTGTCAGATAATCCTTTGGGCTTTATTTACTTTAAGAAGCAGGATAATTTTCTCAACACATAAGGGAGCAATCATCAATCCATCAATTTATCTTAAAAATGAAATATAGCCAAATTTGGAGATACATATTTTTTACTGGACAACAATAATATGCAGAAAATGCAATATATCATCACTAAATACATGGATTTATTTCCTGCTCTTAAACTGCTATGAATAAAGCTCATATTGTTTCTTAAAGACAATGACTGTAAATTTTAATTTTGTCAAGGAAATACAACATCAACACCAAGTCTACTGTGGCCTATTAGCGTTCTCATTTCTATTGTATTTCATCTCACAAAGCGTGTGCAGACAGCTAATGTGTCTGTGCCTCAAAGTCTCTAAAACTATAAAGAACTGCTTTTTAGCTTTCCCAAGATAGCTTGACCGTCACACAACTCCACTATAATCACCAGTGGGATGATGGTGGAGGGCTTCAGACATCGTCAAAATATAATGGACACTAAACTCCACCTATAAACACTGCCAGCAGAAACTCTTTTTCATCTGTAAACTCAAGGTCCTCTCTGTAGCTGATAGACTCTGCCTGTTTGGAAACCTCATAGAGTCTGTCCTCCTTTCATTATCTTCCGCTGCTCCATCTGCTGCTTCACCATGTTGACAGTCTCCAATAGCACTGATTCTAACATCACTCGTGTTTCAACTCTCACAGTCGTCAAAATTGCTGCAGTCGTGCAAAGCAAAGCTCTCAGTGCACCACATGACCCTGAACACCCCGTCAAACCAATGCGTCACTCTGCTACAGTCCAGTTGCAGGTGCAGATCCTGGGGCCTGTTTGTGAGTTATCTGGATAATTTTGTACAACAGATATTCGCTTTTATATTATTCCATGTTATAGATTTATTGGGGCTCCATGTTTTACTTATCAATGATATCTATACAGTATCTGTACATATACCTATCTAATACTTGGTAGTCAATCTGTCAATCACCACTCTGGTCCAGACTGACTCATATAACTATCAGTGGTAACATTTACTCAAGTGAGGTACTTGTTACTTTACATTTATAATCCAGTATACTTGAGAGAAAAATTTTACTTTTTACTCTAATGTAAAATCTATGGTTACTAGTTATTTTTCAGATAATAGAAGTAGTTGTAAAATTAGCTCCACCTCAACCAACTGGAACATCAAAGCACCACTTACATATTAATACCTATTGTAACAATAACAGGGGCCAGTTAATAACTTACTTACTGAATCCAGGATGAGTATATTTATAGTGTGTACTTTTACTTAAACTTGCAATAAGTGGATGTTTCATATTTTCACAAGATCATGTTATAACAAAATATTTGTTATTGTTATGTGTTGTTATGACAACATGTATCATTTAATTTTTCTTTAAAAAAACAACTTTTTGTTTCTTGCCAATATGATGTGTCGGCATGTTGTTCCATCAAACCCTCTGCAGATCTATTATGATAGTCATGTGCTGCTGGATAGTTACCACCACTATGTGAAAAAAATTTGCATAAAAAATATATGCAAATGTGTGCATGCACTGTAGGAAATATTTTAATAGCTAAAAGGCTGTACTCTATATTCATGTACACTCCATGTATTCCATAGGTATATTCCATTATGTGCTATTATGTATCAATATTGCAGAGGATGGCATTTCCATCCAGCTCTTATTAATGTAAATTCTGTGGGAGAAATTTCCATTTAATGGTATTTGAAATCCATTCAAATGATGATTCCCAGAAATGAGGTCTGAAAGTGTAAAACATCTGAGAAATGTAAAAACTAGATTCACTGGGATGTTAACGTAAGTGTGATGGAGAGAGAGGAGATTGGAACAGATAAGTGATCAGAGCTGATAAAATGGAATGAAATGTTTCAACCCTTAAGGCATTTAGGTGTAGACTATCTCTCTATCTGCGCTGTATAGAGTAGTTTCTACTAACCAGCCTCAGGTGACAACAGCCAGTGCAGGGATGATGGGGTCGGCGTGCAACAATAATTAAAGAAAAAGAAAAATCAATTTGTTCTAGTCATCAAGCCTGGACAAAAACAATATCTTCCCCATGCTCAGAACTTTTAACAGAAGACAACCTAAGCAAAAATACATGATTAATTTAATACAGATGGTGTTAGATGCCTTTAAATTTGCATGCAAAACTGCAAACACTTACGCATGTTAATTTAAAGTGGCCTGAAAACACTGGAGCGGTTTAACCTTCAGTGATTGTGGATCTGCCTCTGCTTCAGAGGGCCATTGTCCATGTGTCTCTATTATCCTGCTGGTCACGGTTCCCCGGCTCTGCCACCGCTCATATGGGAGATATCTGTAGAATAATTCTACCTGTCTGTTCCCATCTCCTTCCTTCCTGTGACTCTCCCCCCTCTTTTCCCTCTCTCTATGCATGACCTTTCTGCATTTCTCTCCAGCTGACCATGGTGTCCTGTCAACTCTTTCCTTTTCCTCACCTCACACTACTAGCTGCTCTCTACCACCACCCCCTTAAACCACCCCGTGCCCCTTATTTTCACCCCCCACTGACTGCTTCTTCTCTCCCTGTCCCTTAGTTCCGCCCCCTGGATCACTTTGCTCTCCCTCTCTCCTCCGTTCTCCTCCTCTCGCTGTCTCCCTCTTTGCCCTCTGCAGCTGTACATACTCTGCTTTTTAATTAGACCGACTCACTAGCTCCACCTCCCTCTGCCTCCTACTCTCCATCCCACACTCCTACCCCCCTCTCCCTTTGCTTACAAGGATACAGGGGGCTTGCATGGCGACACGAAGAGGGGGTCATGATGGAGAGACGCAGAGAGAAAATGGGAGAGAGGAAAAAGGAACAAGACAGGGAGAACTAAGAGGAGCATCTGAGAGGATAACTGCCTGTTTGCTCACTCTTGTCTTCATGCTCCCCCTCCTGTCCATTCACTTCCACTCACAGCACAAACGCTCAGACAGCTAGGTAGGCACAGCGGAGCACAGAGCTCTGAGGGATGGATAAAAAGGTTCCCACGTGAAAGACATGAATCCACGGAAGAAGAGGAGGGTGAGATAGAAGAAGACACAACCAGAGAGGAAAAGAGAGAGGTGAGGAGGAGAGGAAAGGGAGACAAGAGAGGAGCAGATGGACTCTACATTAGGGGAAAGCAAACGGTGTGAAGCTCACCGAGCAGCAGTGACAGAGAGGTGGGAATAAAAAGCAAACATGAATGCCAGAGGGATGGAAGAATGGGCTGAAGAGACGTGAAGGAATAGCAGAGAAGAGGAGCGAGCATTTGTGGGAGAAAGAGACAACACAGAGGGAAGCAGGAAGAGAGAGATGTGGTATGTGTGACTCAGTTCTGTGTCCTGATGGAAGATAGTACAGCAATCTCCCCATCAGCGTTCTTTCAGCATCACCATAGAGATAACGAAGTGAGAAAGATCAGAGCTGAGGCAAGATTTAAAAGCATCAGAGAAGTATCTGTTTATGTTTTGTGCAGTGGATATTAGCAATAAGTATCTTTTACTTGATGTTTTGTTTAGTCTCTTTTTACATTCTGCTGAATCTTGCAATGAAAAGAAAGCCAGTATGTGTCCCTGTGCATTCATGCATTTTGTTTGTGTTTGTGTTGTGCTAGTGTTTTGGCAAGTGTGTGTGTGTTTGTGTGTGTGTGTGTGTGTATGCACAAATTTATTCTGACAATGGGGGTGTGTTCATCTGCTCATAGTGTATCTATGTGTGAAATCTAGTGAAATGGGATTGTACGTGTGTGTGTTTGGATACTGGGATTTGCTTTACTGCAGGTGTGGGAGTTATTTTCCAAGATTGTGCAGCTTTATGAGAAGCTTTAAAGAGTGAGGAGCTTAGATTGGTCTGTCAGTGATGTAGCTTTACAGATTCCAGCAGCGTGCTTTCATTGCATATTGGTCATGAACAGGATTGTGTGTGTGCGCGTGTGTGTGGTTTCGGGGGGTGGGGGTGGGAGGGGGTGCAGAAAGTTTCTGGAGGAGGAGGCACTGACTGAGGGAATTCCATTTGTATGGATCTGTGTTGTGCCTGTATAAGCAAGGTCCAGTGCATGCTGTTCTGGTTACATGAGTATTTAATTTTCAAGTGTGAAATTGTTTATGCATTTTGATAACACTAATGCGCTTTAACGTTATGATAACCCACATACCAGTAATTGCTAATTGTTGGTTGCACATCTTTCATGTTTCTCACTTCATTTATCGCTTTGTAATCTTGTCATTGACACGCATGATATAATTGCACATGCACTCTGTCATGCACACCATCAACTAAAATGCATGTAGTCACAGGTGCACATTTGTACACACATTTTTGCGGTGTGAACAAATGCTGTACTGTTAAACCTGCCTGTCACCCCACAACTCTTTTCTCCCACTCCCTCTTCTCCACACTACAGTATATTTCCCTTTTATCTTATCTCATCAGCGTGTCTTTTAAGGGGTCAGCTATCTCCATCTCCCAGCTTCCTTTTTTCTATCTAACATTTAATTCTTTTTTCACATTGCATACAAAACTGTCATCTGTCTCCTCCTTAATTTTCTCGCTTTAGCCACATAAGTTAATGTACTCATATCTTATACTTTTACTGTCTTTTTCTTTCTCCACACTCTGAGAATCTGTCTACGTGCTGGCCAGGTGTTTTCATTGGGCCGACAGCGGCTTGGCTTTATAGGTAACAAACTATGATGTATTCTTGGGACATTAGTTTGGACAGGGACATTGCAGCACGTCAGCCCAGCAGAGAGTAACCCCCAGGGAGCGGATTGCACTATACGTATGTACCTAGCATGCTGCTGTGCATTGGACCTGTCAGTCAAGCCACCTGTCCTGTTTTGCTGCTGATATTTCACACAGAGACCTTTGAAACATTTAACCTCCCTGAATTATGTGGGAGAGTGGAGAACAGGCGCACAAAAGCTGGAGCACAAAATAATTAACCAGCCAGAGAAACAAGACAAGGCTGCAGAATGCGTGCAAGAAAGAAAACAATGTTTACTCTGGCTTTCTTTCACAGATACTCAAACATCCTTAAATTTGCTCACAGTTGGCTAAGTATGCTTATCACAATCCATTGGCCTACATATAGGGATTTCATATTAGGCAGAGGATTTTGGTCAGAAGAGGACAGATGGAACAAATCATCTCTGGCACTCCACCCCTAAAAGTTAGAAGTAATCCAGCCATCCTTCAAGGAAACTGAAACACATAGGGTAGCCGTACTGTCCTCGTAATGAGCTGGGCAGTGACAGGACATTTGTGTCTTCATATTTGTGTGACAGTGAAAGTGATGTTTAACCTTGAAATATTGGCATGCTGTGCTGTTACATGAATAATAGCGTTAAGAGAGCTGTGAGTTTTCACATCCCAAACGTAAAAGTTAAATATCATTGGACGTTTTATTTTTGTGTTAATTATGAAGATATTTTTAGACGTCTGACTGAAAATCAGAGGTTCTATAAAAGCAAACCATCATGGCGTGCACCAAGTAATTCACGAAGAGATAGAAAATATGGTGAATGAAGTGAAAAGGAAATTGGAGGACCATCAGGCAAGAAACCCCATACACGCAAACTAACCAGTAATCTCTTAAACCTGCAACAACTGCTGTTTTATGTCACTTGGGGGCAGTGGAAACAAGCTGTAAACATAACACTGACATATTATCACTTTTTAAGTTTACATGTGGATGCAAATAGTGGGCCTTATCCAGCAGTTACAGAGCAACATTATCTTTCATTTGGAGTTTCTGATGAATGTAAGCCCAATATTCACTCTCTTAGCTAAGTTTTGGTCTCTACGAACTACTGAGGGATATATCTGGCCCTTTACTGTTTACTGCTTCACCGTGTTCACAAGCTATTTGCTAATTGTGTCAGTCTTTTCTATTGTTGGTGACTACAGCTGCAAAACGAAAATATGTGTAGGCACACCTTCATCCCACTGCGCATGAAATAGCGAAGCTAGCGGCTACTGTAAAAGCCAGTGGTGACTACTAGATTGTTTTTCTCATAGAAAAAGAGATGTTATTATTTCTGTGTAAAGTGTTTTGTAACACAGTTGGCATCTTGAGGCCAAGTGCACCTTATGAAACTTCCAATCTTTCTGTTTGTATATGCTGATCATTTAATACTTCCATGCAGCGAGTGCCTGGTGAAATATGACTTGTTGTGATGGCTGACTGTAACTGGCCAAATTGGATGCCAGTACACAGTCATAAACAAACAAACCAGCGCTTACATCTTGCTGCTATTACACTGGTGTCTGACAGGAATACAATGGTTGGTTTCACTGTGTTGCCTCAGATGTATAATGAATTAAGAACATTACATTTTGTTTGTGTAATTTAATTTGCTGTTAAGTATGATCAGGCTTAATATTTCAATTGTCAAATGCAGCTAACTCAGTAACACTGTTTCCAGCTCTGCTCCTTAAGTGCTTTGCTTCACTTTTTCCTTCCTCGTCCTTCACTCTTTTCTTTACTTATTTCTATTAACAATTTGCTAAAGCCGGGTTGTGGTTGATTTCTGCTTCAGCATTGCTTATGTATGCATGAGGATCTGTGTACATACCAGTCTTTGTTCCCATAAAGCCCTTTATGGGCTTACAACTACATTTTTATAATGTGCTTGCAGGTTTTATTGTATCAAATAAAAGGAAACAACCCCCTGTTTGAGACATTGCTGTGCTGCGCTGTGCTGCACGCAATGCTTACCTAACAAAATATTCATCTACAGGCAACTCTAAAGGAGTTGTTCCCTGAATTTGAGATCTCTTTGGACAAGACTGCAAACACCACAAAGGCTCCTGCACTTCTGCATCTGTTCTGTAAGCTGACTGTGTTGAAAATTACTCTGACAGAGCACAGGTATAACTCTTATCCTTCCTTTTGCTCACAGGACCAATAACTGATCATAGCTTTTCTTAGTTCCTCTCCAGTTCCCCCTTAAATGCCCTGACACGCTGATGCTCCTGATTTACCACTTCACTGAACCCTAACCATGACATTTCCTCTACTGCCAGGGGTTGTTCCCTCCTGCTTGGCTCCCTGTCCCCCTACCTCTGCCTGTCTGTCTTCCTCCGCCTCTTCTCCCTCCTACTTATTCAGATTCCTACTCCTCTCAGTTTGCTGTGTGTCTCATAGCATCTCTAAATATAACCAAGCATGTCTACCTCCTCACCTTCCTCTTCCTCTCTCTGACTCCTCTTCATCTCAGTCCTGTCTGACAAATTTAAGCGTGCCTAGACAATCCGATCTGACATGCCTTTACATAACAATTCAATCCACAGCACCTTCCACCTCCTCAGCACAGTGAGACCCAAAGGTGTGTTATTGGCACAGATGCAATTCTCATCATCCCTGAAAGACTCAGAATATTATTAGATCTGTGCAACCGTAGTCTTGGCTTCGTGTATTTCTAATGCATCAGATATGTTTCTCAGTGTCAGCGCAGCTTAGCACAGGGAGATCAGATCTGACCTTAGCATTATCATCACACACACACACACACACACACACACACAGAGCCATAAAACCACATGCACAGGAAAGAGGATGGAATCCTATATTCACAGTAAAGCAGGTAGGCAGCTAGCAAGAAGGATGTAAATCTCAAATAATAACCACAAAGAGTTACGGCCCTTGCTGGCATTATGCCGTTGCACACCTTCCTCCTCCTGCCTGGTGATTTATCTCTTGTCTGCCAATAAAGCTCAACATGAAAATGTCACATGTGGGAAAGAGCTGGCCTCAGCCACAGCAATGAGTCCATACAGCATTAAGAGGGTCTGGATTCATTAAACTGTCATCGTAAATTTTGATCTGAAGGTAGTTTGCAGACAGAAAAGGAGGGGGACAAAAAAGAGGCAGCAGGAGAGATTGCACTGGTGCAAGTGTTGGTGGAGGAATCAAGGCAGATATGAGTGACGGGGGGGTGGGGGGAGAGAGGGGCCAGATGGAAGAAAGATAGAAAGAAAGTAGGGTCAGGATGACAGGCCATACAGTGAGTAAATGTATGTGAATGTTGTAGTAGAGCCATTGTCCAGAGATGGGGAAGAAAACTGACGACCGGAGTGAAATCGGATATTAAGGAAAAAATAGTGGAAGTAGAGTAGAGCGGAAACATGCTTTTATCCAGGGAGATTTCAGATAGAAAATCAAGGTCAAATGGACAGTTTAGATCAAAGCAGGGCAGTAGTATGCTACATTGTGAATCAGCTCATCTATATACACTGCAATGATAATAAAGTAAAATTATAAGGAATCCCATTGTTTGTTTCTAAAGCCATTAATATATCATACTGTGTATGGTTGACATTGCCCCTGAAGGTTCACGTCTGCTGTGACTTTAATCATAATTTATCCTAATAACCATGTTTTTAAAAGGGTTGACGGTGGGGGCGGGGTTGTGACAAAGATCCTCCTCTTCTGAGCTGGAGGAAGAACAGCAGGAAAACAGTGGACGTAAATAAAAGTGGCAGTCCCTCGGGTATCTCTCTCCCTAAATAACCTGGGAGCTGTGAAGAAGTCACTAATTACCCCTCCCACAGAAGAGAGGGTAACAGAGTAACAGCCAGTCACACTCGCACACAAAATTAGCCCAGGCCCGTCAGTGTCAGAGGCAATCACAAGGAGATAACAAGGCGTAGATCCATAGATCGTGTAAGACAAACGACAGTATCACTCCTGACTGCCAGTGGCACGGACTGGAAATGGAAGTGATATATATATATATATATATATATATATATATATCCATTATATATATATATATATATATATATATATATATATATATATATATGAATCAAGGCCATAGATCATCAGAAACAGGCCGCAGAATCAGAGTGACGAGAACGTACTACTAAATACAGTGAGGCAGACAGACTGTCACACAGTGACCAGATGAATCAGAAAGGATGTCACCATGGCAGACCATCAAGCACTGATAACAGGGCCACAGACTGTTAAACATGAAGGAAAAGAAAAATCTGTAAGACACACGCATATGAGGAATACGATAACAGTCACACTGTGCGCCCATGAGCAGGAATAACACTACTGAATACTACTAGTACTGCTGCTGCTGCTGCCGCCTCTACCACAGTAGAGCTGCTTTTAACAATAATATTGGTATGCCTAATAGCTACATGCAATCATACAAAAGACAGTCATTAAATATTAAAAAGGGAACCACAGAGAGAAGACTATCACACACACATAAACCATAAGTATCCCCTTCAGACAATGTGAATAGGCCTTAATTACAATCTCTTTTCACTTGTTTTAGGCATAGACTGTATGGTGGATATTCTTCTTTTGCTGGTGATATACTTAGCGTTCTCCTATACCCTGTTTTTCTTTCATAGCCTATATCCTTTGATTTTTCTGAATTGATGTCTTCTACTTCCATTCTGTGGTGACCCCAGCTCTCATGCATTTTTAAAATAGCTGCCTATCTTATATCTACCTCATTATTCCAAGGAACAAGCACATTGTGTTTCAATGGAAATGCAATAATATGGAAACAATTACAATCTCCTTTCTTTCTCTCTTTGTCATTCTGCTCTCTTTAGAAGCTCACGCTGTCTTCAGCCATGAGAGAATGAGTCACTGAGAGAAGAGCTGAGAAAAGAAAGAGAGAGTGATAAAAGCAAAAGGAAGGGAGCGAGGACAAAAAACAGCGGAAACAGATAGGCCATTATGGGGAAGTACGCCGGCCTATTCCATACGTTGGTCATCCAATCTCCTGAGGGCCCAGGAGACAAAGTAGGTGGAGAAGGAGGGCCTGCCAAGTAGACTAGCCAGTGTGATGGACACAGAAAGGATGGACAGGCTGCATTCCCTTCCTCCCTGCTTGTTTGCCAGTAACCTCTCTGGCCTCATCAAGAGTTCCCTGGAAAGTTAAAGAGAAATGCGAATAAGGAGCAAAAGTGCACAACCATAGAAGACATGGAACAGTATGGACACTTATCACATACTCATTTTAAAGAATATCTGATGCTGCATATATTTATTTTTGTACGAAGGTAAGAGTTGAGACCCATAAAGATTTTTGGGGTAACATTTATCAGTGATCTATACTTAATTTTTACTTGTTGTGCTTAATATTACTACACCTAGACCTGTGAATATGGTAATTCATCCTTTCTAGAGGACAGTTTTAGCTGTAAATAAAGAACTTGGTGTGTAGATTTATGATAACCTGAGCAGCTGCACACATCTTATTGTGTTCTGTGAAAAAAATAGAACTCAGTCAATCAATTGTACAGATCTCTCACTTTTATATTGAATATATAGTAAAGGGGAGATCACTTTCCTTGTTGACGCACTAACACTACTAGGCCTTGACAACATCAAACTGCCTGCAGAGCCTGTGGATGTTGGGGGAGCGAAAGAGACAAGAGAAATGGTGAGCAAAGAGCCCAATCACTCGCTCACAGGCCAAACCAACGGCAAGAGCACCTTGGCGGACAAGTTGCCCGGGACAATGACTGTGCGCTCTGTGCTGCTCAATCGAGACTCCCCAGATATTGAGAGCCGCCTCAAGCGGCGCCGCAACCGCACACACCAGGTCCGCTTTAAAGACTTGGAGGATGGCAGCAGCAGCAGTGGCAACAGTGGAACAGGAGAAAACAATAGCCATCAGAGGCCTGCCACAGATTGTGGCAGCCCATATCCTCTCCGCAAACAGAACAGCAGGTCCCCCCAGCCGTGGACTGAAAAGGATGGGCCACGGACTGAGGATCTACCTGGCCAAACCTCTGTGGTGGGGGCTGTGCGTGGGGACATGGCAAGTACTATAGAGGTGGTGGCTGCTTTCTTAGCCAGGGCCCCTCCTCATCCATTGACGCCGGGTCCTACACGTAGATGCTGGGCACCACCACAGACTAACTCCCTAACCTTGCCAATGACACGCAAGCCCAGTACGAGCACCAGCACAGCCATCCAGACCTCCCCATGTCTGAAAAAGCCCCAGTCCCTCTCTTCCACTCACACACGTAGCCACAGCCTGGGGGACTCAGTGGGCATGGATGGGGATGACGAACACGACTCTCAAGATGAGTACCTTACGCACAACCATGTGTTGTTGCCAGGGTCCAAAGACCAGAATGGTCCTCCTGTACCTGGGGATCGAACTGTGGTAGAACGGAGGTCTAAAGCCTCCAGGACAGACATTAAATCCGCTGTTAGTGTGGTAAAAAACTCAAGGCACAGCTGTCCTCCTTCAGTCCTTACCACTGAGCCATTTCACTGTTCTTCTGTATCCTGTCGAGATGGCCCCAAGCGTCAAGGAAGCAGCACTCCCTCAGTGGTCAGGAGGAGAAAACGGCTGAACAGGACAACAAGTGATCCTGGAAAGGAAGTGCACTACTGCACCACTCTCACTCAGACGGAAAGCCCTAGGCCATCCCTACAACCCTCAAATGCCAAACTCTGTACTACCCAAGTTCAAACTGAGAGCCCTTCCACACCTCTAAATTCAAAGTATTGCACGGCCCAAAGTCAAACTGAGAGTCAACATCAGCCTCCACCTTTGAGTGACAAACAATGCACAACTCAAATTCAAATCACCAACTCTCATCCAACCCTACCTCCAAATGCTGAGCAGTGCACCACTCAAATACAAACAGACTCGCCCTGTCACTCTCCTCCAAATCATCAACCTTGCACTACCCAGACACAAACTTGCAGCCCCTGTGCTTCCCCACCTCTGACAGCATCACCTAGCTCAATGCAAATTCAATCTGAGAGTCCTGTATCCCCAACTACAACTCAAGATCCTCCCACCACTCAAATAACTACTGTGCCTTACTGTTCCTCTCCCCCACCTAGAAGTGCACCAACACAGACCCCTGAAAACTGCGCTAAGCCACCTTGCTCCTCTCCAGCAGAGCCAGCTTGCACCACTTCACCTCCACCCATAGCACTGTCCATTCCTTGCTGCACTTCTGCACCTACTATCGTCCAACACCCTATCCCCTATTATACTGTTGTGTCACCACCAACAACCCCCAGCACAGCTGTTGTCTGCTCCAGTCCTCCCTCAACTGTCCACTACCAAAACTGCACCTCCCCAATCTCAAACATAGTATCATCAACTCCCCTGACCTGTTCCACCCCAACCCCAACTATAACTCCCACTGTAACTTCCTCTGACCCCACCAGTCATCCAACCACTGCCCCTAATGTAACACATCAACCCCCAACCAATACATCAATCGCGACACCTCCTACAAATCCAACACCCTGTACATTTGTAACTCAAACTGCCTTGTCTTGCACATCCATATCGTATTACTCTACTACACATCCGATTGGTCCCAATGCCCCTCACCCAAATTCTGCTTCACCTTCTTATGCCACTCTCATACAAACTGTTTCTCATTGCAACATCCCATGTCAAGCTCGGCAAAATACCTCTTCTGCCAACACAGGCATAACCCCCTACTCCTCCCCAGTCCCCAAACTAAAATCATGCACTTCTCCGCCTCCACTTGTGAAAACATATGCGTCCACTCTTCCAAATGCACAACTGTGTGCAACACCAACTAAAGCCGTTCCTCTGTACTCTTCCACATTTCGTGCTGCGCCCCCATACACCCCCCCCTCTCAGGCCCCTTACAATGCTCAGGATAAGAGGGGCATTCGACTTCCACCTCCTCCCCCACCACCTCCACCTTACACACCACGCAAAAATGGAAGTGATCCACCAGGTCCTGCAATCCGAACACCCATGCTCAGGGCAGACAGCAAAGGCAGCAAGAAAGATAAAGACAATGACAATGAGAAAAAAGGAAGATATGAAATGTACAGACTCGCCCAACCTCTGTAAGAGAGCCAGCTCTCTGAAGCACAGAGCTCAAACTCCGCCAGTTGCTGGGAAGAAGGAAGAGAAGCAGTCCTCCTCTTCCTCTCCTGCCAAGGCCTGTTTTAAGTCCAGCTGTCTCAGCTCAGCCCAGGCTCAGCTTGGGGCACTGCACAAAATGCTCTGCTCAGGCGCCAACGCCAGGCCCAACACCCCGAACAGCCAAAACCCTTTCCCTCCAAACCAGCAGGGTTGCTCTGGAGCCAGGGGCTGCACTGCTTCTGGGGAGCGGCCTACTGCTGGGCCCCTGACTGCCACCCAGGCTGACACACTAAGGCAGGTCCAGGAAATTCTGGGAGGGTTAGTGTCTGGGGCCAGGTGTAAACTGGATCCATCCAGGGTAACAGAAAAGCTCCTGAGTCCCAATGGACCCCTGCACGATATTCGTAGCCTGCAGAACCAGCTCCACAGCCTGGAGGGGGTTCTGGAGACCAGCCAGAACACCATCAAGGTCCTGTTGGATGTCATTCAAGACCTTGAGAAGAAGGAAGCCGAGAGAGATGGGTGAGGCAATTTTTGATTTTGTGCGGCAGTTTACATTGTAAGATTGAAAACATAATGCCTACATACTCACTCCAACAATGCAAACCTGTTTTAATCAAAATGTTTTGAGCTCAATCAGACCTTTGTCAGGTCATAATACATACTGCAATACATAATAGTAAGCTTACCTCATTATTGTAAGATTATCAACATCCAACACAATGCAGCTTCATCTCGCAAGATCCTGTAGCCAGTCTAATACCTACAAGCACACATTCCTATTGGATGACTTTATAACGTGAACACTGTATTTCTACGGTTTAATTCACTATCGTAAAGGCAAAAGACAATGACTAAATGATAAAAGTGATTGTCGTCATGATAACTTTCCAGAGTTCTAAAATCCTGTCTCACAGTATTGCTCCTCAGTGGTTTGGTGTCTCTTATATGAAGTCAGTCTCATTAATGAATGCACACAAAATATTTTTCAATGCACAGAAAAATAGTTAAAATAAAGGTATATAAATGCACTTGTGTCCACAATTCAAAATGCATTGTGTCTCCACAATTCACAAATGTGTGTGTGGAGAGAGTATTTGTTATATAAATCCTAAAAATATTTGTGAATCCTCCTGTGTACATTCATTAATATTGAGACTGATCTGACTCCATACTGATAAGCCTTCCATCTCCTGGACCTACTCAAACCAATTCAATTTTATCGTCTCATCAGTATCTGAAACAACACACCCACATCAACGCAGTCCCTTATGATCTTAACCTCTTGTTTGGTGCTAATTTTGAAACATCAGGTATAAACCTGCTATGAAGTGGGGTTTAGTATGAGGCTTCACACTTGCATTTGTTAGCCCGAGTGTTTAACTTCAGTCGAAATACTAGTAAGACAACCACATTTCACATTTGAAATGCTAAAAATGTACCCCAGGTGTATAATTTAAGAATTTTACATCGCAGGGTGGATGACCTAGGATCACAGTATTATTCTTTGCACTACATGTCCAAGGCGGTGTTCAAACGTAGCGTTAACAGTAGTGCGAAATGTTGCGTAGCCCAAGGTTAAATCAAGGGTTTTGAAAGGGGTTTGTCTGGGTTTAAATGCAGTGTGAAAGCCCTGGGCCAAAAGAGGACCTATCCCACATTTGAAGTTGTAAATGTGAAATGACTAGAAGCCGCAGGATAATGGAGCTGTAAACCCAGGGCTAACGGGGGTTCTAAGCCCAGGGCCAAGTGTAGTGTGAAACGCCATCTGGTAATCTGTGGCCAACTTTAATATTCAGTCTGCTTTTAACCCTTATTAAATAAATAAATATGTTTCGATAGAAAAAAAAACATAAATAGTTTGGAAACAGACAGGGAGAGAAGACCAAACAATGGCACCACACAAATTACAAGTGGCTGGTATTTTGGAGGCCTGGAAAGTAAATGTCAGCATGCAGCCTAAGTGCTTGCTATTTTATTCCCAGACAGTTAATTTCTCAAGTGAGGATCTGGTTCTATCCATGCAAAAACAAATGAGGGGCAGACATGATGTGATCATAGCTTTGCACTAAAAGAGGGTCCCCTTTCTCCTGGAATGGAGTAGACAAGTGGGTTGTGGTAGGCAGATTATTCTTCAAAAAGGGAATATCCACAACCCAGCGGTAATAACCTCACTGCATCATGTGCTGTGAATATTACAGATAGATAGTTGTTGTGCCTAAGCTTTGCTGTGATGCAGCTCATCTATTTATAGCCAATCCCGGCATTGTCAGCATTGTAAATACTTTGGCAACAAAGCTGTGTGGACAGAACACAATGTAAATTTGGTGAGAATGAGAAGGCTAAAGAGACAGAAGTGGTTAAAACAGCAGGTTGAGCAAAAGACAGAGAAAAAGAAATACCAGACTGAATACAAGACAGAAGGCATCAGAGCATCTGTTGTTATTTTTATGAAGTCTCATGTCAGTCATGCAACTCTCTATCTCAACCTCAACTCTGAATAGAGTTTATGTCATGTCAGACCACAGGGAGCGGTTTTGGAGATTATTTTTTACCCATTTCGCAGCAGCCCTTTCCTCATGCATGTATGCAGCAGGCAGGGATTGATAGAAATCTGCATTTGGCTGTCATCATGTTGGTGGTTTCAGATGCGCCATGCCTCTTAGTGTAAACCCTTTACCATTATCATCAAGTCTTTAATTAATCTGCTTCCTACATTGTAAGCTGCTTAGTAATTTCTCCTGCCTTATCACACCAAAATAGTACATGATGTGGGGATGAGAGAACTCTTGAAACGATAGACGTGGATGGATATGTGTCTATGAATCCATGGAAAGGCTTGACTGATATCTGAGCAGTGTAATCCAAATCACACTGTTAACACTAATGCCAGCACTATACTTTGCAGACATTTGAACATGTGACTGCACGGCCTTCTGTCTCATAAAGTGACATATCTTGCGTGTTTTAGTATAAGAATTCAGTGATGGGACTAAGTCTAATGCATGCAGACTTGACTTTTACCTCATAAGCATTATTTTATGCCTGGAGTGATATAGTGACTCATGGTTTACGTAACAGCCTGAGCCTGTTGGAAGGGGTATCGTTCATTAAATAATTATCAGGGGTGATTTCAGAGAGGAGATTAGTGTATTTGCCGGGGTGTGTGTGCCAGATATCCGGTTCAACAAGGGAAAAGAATTTGTCTTTCTGGACTCACACAAACACACACAAAACATCACTCTTTTACCCCTGATATGTCATCTCTGTGCTTCTCAACAGAAGACATTCCTACAGAACTGGACAGGACATTGAGAACTGTGGGACCTGCAGGGACTGTGCCTGCATCATCTACAGGTATGTGGATGGATGTGTCCTCCTGTGAGAGTGAATTTCTGCATATTTATCGCTTGTTTTACATGCGAGCACTGCGAGCAGAGTGCGTGTCTCGGTACACAGTTATGTGCATCACGCTGTCATTTCCAATCACATCAGTTTTGAGACTTCAGTTTCATGGCTTGGTAGGATTGTCGTTCTGCTCTGTGCGACAGCACAGCCAGATGCAGCACTTTAAGTATGGCCACTCATTGCGCAAACACCACTTCAGGTTTGATCACTGAACACAGTTATTACAGATTTATTAAGACTTATCACACACGTACTCTCATGCCCTAGCTCTCAGATTTAATGAGGTGAACAACAACACAGACTTAAGTCATGCACCCGTGTGCCCACTTGGTTTCCTCCCTTCTCCTCTACGCTTCACATTTTCTACTCTCCTTATCTTTCTTTTACACACACAGATGCACATGGTATCAAATACACACACACACGCATAGTTACTGCATAATCATTCCGCTCGGAGATTTGAATTGAAATCAATCAATTACCAAACAGGATTTCACACTTTACAGGAGGGTGAAGAAAGGCAAAAAGAAGTGTGGATTGCTATGAAATTGAAATCCCTTTCTCTTAGTTGTAAATGTCAAAATTGCAAAAGAAAATAAGGGTTATTAGTAGAAGAAGCAAATCTTGCAGGAGAAGGATAAATAGCAGGAGGAGGATAGATAGTGGTGAGAGAGGAAGATGACACTCAGAGTTTATATAGACATATATCATTTGATCATTAGTGGATTAACCCTTTTTTTTTTTTTTTTACATATATAAGATAGTATGTCCGTTTGTATACTATATTCATTTTACATATAATACAAAAATTTCTACACAGTAACATTTTTATGTATTTAATCATTTATTTATTTCTATTGTATCACAGCATACTTCACTCCAGTATATTGCTTTATATTGTATTGTTACAAATATTACACTAATGCTCATAAGAAAACATTTATGTACACTGACGGTCTAGGTTCTGCTCAAGGTTTCTGCCTTTTCTGTCACTGTTGCCAAGTGCTTCCTCTTTGTGGAAATTGTTGGGTCTCTGTTAAAAATGTTATAAAGTGATATACAGTCTAGACCCGCTCTATATGTCAAGTGCCCTGAGATAACTTCTGCTATGATTTGGGGCTATAAAATTTTATTGAATTCCTTTTCAGTTTTTACTATACTACTTGTGTCTCTAAAATTGTCCTTAGGTGTGGATGTGAGTGTGAGTGGTTGTTTGTCTATGTGTGGCCCTGCGATGGACTGGCGACCTGTCCAGGGTGTGCCCCGCCTTTTGCTGAATGTCAGCTGGGATAGGCTCCAGCCCTCCAGCAACCCTGTACGGAGGATAAGCGGTTGACGATGGATGGATGGATGGACTATGCCACTTGCAGACTTTTGAAGCCAATCTGATTTCCCCAATTACCACAGGGAAGGTTTTAAAACTATAAATAAATAACCATAAAAGCATGATGAACTGCAAAACAATGGTGGTTTGGGGATTTAAAAAGAATACCTATAAATACCTACTGCATCATATTTGATTTATAACATGATATTACAACAAAACAATTATATGTAATTACATTATTATTATTAATTATTATTATATTCAATCAAGCAAATGTTTACCTTAAAATGAGGAGCTTGGCAAGGCAGCCATCTTGAATTTGGTAAATAAGGGCCCTGTGCTTCCTGCATTACACTGAGAATCCACTAGAAGGCAGTTTACACGTGCCAGACTGTATGCGATAGGTTTGTGAGGTAATTATTGATCTTGTTGGTATGTGTATCAAATAGTATAAAAATTGTGTTATGGATTAAGGCAGATCTCTTATTATTACTTTTATAACTTTTCATTTAAACACCTCAGATGTGTTATGTTAGTCAAATTATGTCATAAAACAGAGAAAGCATAACCCAATTAACAGGCTAGCTTATACCATCAATCTTTCTAATTGTGGACTGGAGCTATAAAATATTGCATGTATATACCTTAGACTTTAGATTGCATTCAGTAATTTGATTGTGCTTACTCACCTACTCACCCTTTTATTATTTATTATTCTGTAGTGCTAATAAGGTGTTTCCTGTAGCTAAAAAAACATCCTTGACATTAACCTGATTACCAAACAAATTATGCTAATGCTAAAGTTTAAATTATTGTAAACCACATAAATGATTCAATCAAACCATAACCTAATATGGTTATTTTCAGTTATTTATTTATAGTATGTATGCAAACCCCCTCAATCAAGAAACATGGAGAAGAAGAAGAAAGACAGTGGGGGAGGACAAGAAGAAAGACAGTTGAGGATAAGAGAGCAGAAAGCAAAAAGATCTGTGAGAAAAGATCTGAGATTTAGAAATGGAACACGATAGAAAGAGCACAGGGAGAAGAAGCCCATGAAGAAAGTGATTCATTCAGAAACTAAATACAGCTTCATCTTGAAAGATTAGAATATTACAGTGGGGGTTGCAGCTCAAGAATTTCAGAATGAAGCAATGATAGTTCTTTATCTTGAAGAAAGGGAATAATATATACAGACGAGGAGTGTAATGAGAGAGTGTTGGTTGGAGAGTGACGTGAGAGAGTAAGTTATGGTTCTGGTATGTTGTACTTATATTACACTCCTCAGACGACATCCAAAGCCACTGTTTTTACGGTGAGATGGGGACTTATCACTCAATCGACCTGTCAAGTCGACATGCTTCTTTCATGTGCGACAAGAGGATTTCCCTGCTTTGAAAAGGGAGGAGATTTTCTTTTCTTTGAGGCTCAAGTTGAGCTGAGTCTAAAAAAGGGAATCTGGCCGCAATAGAGAAAAACGTGTTTGAGGAGAGAGAGAAGATAAAGTGAAGCCTGAAAAGGAGTGAGTGATGGAAAAGCCATAAAATCTGACAGGACAGATTCTATCAATTTAAATGCCTCTTGAAGAAGTCAGCCCTCAAAGAAAAGCCCAACTCAGCACCACGCAGTATCACCTAGCTGGAAAGCTCAGAGAGGAACTCATTTGGAAAACTGAGAATAAGTTGCATGAAGGAATATTTGTCCTCGCCCAATAAATCACAAAAAAATTGACCTGCAGTAAAGCAAATGTCACAGAACTGTAGTTTAAAGATGCCACAATCAAAATTGTTACATTAACAGTAGATCAAATAATAATGTGTTATGTGAAAGAGGTTCCTGAGTGTTGAACCCACAGATATTATTGCTTGACTGTGCAGTTCACCTCAGCGCTACAGAGCATTTTGGTTAACTCTCACAGCTCTCATTGTTTTCGGCTGCAGCAGGCAGCGGTGTTGAGTGGGAATGTAAACAAATACATTACAACATTAATGGGATATGAACAAATAATGCATTCTGAACAGATACAAAAAATATCTGAACTTTTGCAGTAGAATTTATATAGACATATAAAGACACATTAGTTTTAAAATCATGCACTATGATCAATGAAAATCTGACTTTCCACTGTTAAAACCTCCTGTTTCCACTATTCATAACAGTTACACAGCTTTTATTTAGACTCAGTTTAGATCTTTTTTTTAGGTATGTTTCACTAATTCAGTTTCATGGTTAGAATATTATATTATTTCCTATGTTTTGTTTGCAGAACTTTTATATAGATGTATGAGGGCTATGAATGGCTGCACAAACAATTTAAGGCCCAAAGGTTTAAACCAACTGTACACTACATGCCCATCAGCATACAGTGGAGCATGTAGCAGATAAAGAGACAGATATGTCCCTCAGTAGTTGGTGGAGAGCTAAAAGAGAGTAAATTTTGGACTTACTACTGTCAGGTGGCCAAAAACCCAACTCCAAATGAATGCTACTGTTCCTTGTGTCGATAGAGGTGTCAGTAGGAAATTGTTTGCTAACAAGTTCCATATTAACTTCATCAGGTGACCTGTATACCAGGTGTTTTTTTTCAGCTTCTTGTGCTGCCAAGTGGCCAAAACATTTATTAATGCGGCTTTAAATTCCAGTGGAAATTGTACAGTTTTCAAAGGTAGCAAATATGTCAGGATAGAGTTTGGATTAAAAATCATGTCTATTTAGTTTGAACATGTGTGAGCGTTATAACTTCAGTTAAGTCCTGGAATAAGCACAGTAGGTTTATACAATTTATCATAATATTTTGAGATAGTTATTTGTTTTGTTCATTTAAAAAACTTAAAGTAGACAATCAAATGTTTTACTTAAAAATAGGTAAATGGCAGGAAATGACAAACAGTTCTGTAAATTTAGGCAAATAAAAGTCAAACAAAATCAATAGCAATATGTACAAATAAGCACAAACTATTGTGATACACTGTGTGTTTAAGTGTGTCTTTGTGTGTTTGCACACAGAGCTTTGTTCTGCAGTCATGCAGGACATCTTTCAGGGCAAAGCTTATATAAAAATGCTAATGACACTTAAAGCATGCAAATGTAGATACTAGTGTCTACAGAGTGTAACATTTTGAACATTTTGTCCTCAACCAAGACAAAAGTAAGCACTTCATTTGTTCTGGCTTTTAAGGGTCTCACATTACAGGAGGAATAATGTATGATGTATCTGATGTTATTTATCCAACACCAGTGGCACATTAACAGCATGTTAATATGTGAATCTGATTGTGTGGCCGAGTAGGACTGTTAATTAGTGAGTGGAGTTTTGATTTTCCCTCTGTTATTATTTTTTCTAATGGCGAACAGGCTGCATGGAACAAAGTAGGGAGGTCTAGGAAGGAATTGTTGTGCTTAATCCCTGTGGAGTGTGCGGAGACGGCAGGCTAATCAGATCTGTACTCTCCTGCCTTATCAGTGCTGCTCCTCTTTCTAATGCACACGCATTTCACTGGAGGGGCTCGATAGGCTGCTAGTCTGAGATGGATTAATGACTCTCTGGACCGTAAGTTTTTGGTTAAACTATGTGTCCACTAAGAGTTCTTTTTTTCAAAATCCGTCATCGCCTACTGAACAACTGATTATTGAGAAAAGGTTTCCAAGGAAGCATTCTTCCTCTTTCTCTCATCCCTTCTGGCGGACTGTTATCTGTGGGGATGCCATTCATGCTCATTTGATATCTGTACTGTGGCCTCATTACACACACGTATTGTTTTCTCTCTATTCCTCTCATTTACAGTCTGTGTAGACTCTAAGCATCCTATTTGTCAATGAATGCCTCTTCACATCAGTGATCATGCATATGCATGCCAGGCGCGGTGGTGGTGGTGGTGGTGGTGCCAGAGTCTCCAAGACTCGTAGGACGAAGGATATAGACTGATCCATTGGGATTGCTTGAGACGAACATTTTGTGACAGCGCCTACAGTAACAACTCGTCACTCGTTATTGTCACCACACACCCATCATGAATCAGCGCTTCCTGACGCACATCTCCACTGACACACAATCGCATGATGGGACTAGATACTCGCACGCTGTCCTTCGATTGTGATAGACTGGAGAGTGAGTTGATGGAGCATAAGAGACTCTGGAGACTGGGCACACGGAAGGAAATCGGGATGACTCTTCATGCATCTCAATAACTCTAACTTTTTTTTCTCTCATTATTCTCAGCATCTTTTATTTTTTTATTTTTTTATTTTTTTTTTACAAATGCCTAACTCTAGTGTGCAGTGAAATATTCATTCCCATTAAAAATGAATGACAGCAGTTTTAAAAGATTTTAAAAAGTAATAATAGAGTTAAAAGACACCCGAAGACATCGCACTGTTGGCTCGGTGCAGGTAAAGGATGGCTGCCAGACACATTTGTCCAATAGATCCCCATGATGGAGCAGTGCTGCATGCCTTGCATGCTTAAACAGGCAGTATAATGTAGCCTGATAAGTTTCAGAAAAAAATAATTGATTGCGTTACAATAATTTGAAACAGCTTGTGGGGAAATAACATGAATACAAGTTTTTTTGTGCGTCTGAGTGAAGAGAAAATTGAGGATTTGTACTCTAATGTGCAGGATCTAGTAAGAACAATGTATAGTGTCTTTGCTGTCACTCAAGGCCGCGTTAAGTGCTGTGGGCTGTGGTGCATGGAGCCCTCATTCACACTACTCCTGCCCTCTATAATGTGCTTCTGTCTACTTCCCGTCTCCAGAGTGCTACTTCTCAGCTTGGGCTCACGTTTCCTTTCACTGCCTTTGATTCACTTTTCTCACTTGGCCACAGAAGGACATAGCGTTCCAATTTAAATACTCTCTACATGGTGCCAACTCTGACCCATAGCTACTGACAGCTTCTCGTTGTCCTGGTTTTATCCAGAGGAATATTGTACTCCATAGACATCAGAAAGAGGCGCTTTTTCCAGTAGATTGCTTGTGTCACTTCCTCCACTGTCGGCCCCCCATTTCTCAGTTTTTCTCTGCTTTCAATATAAATACATTTCACACTTAAGTGGGGATGAGGAGAAGTGGTGCAAACTCACAGCTCTGGATTGGGTATAGGACAAGCAGGAAAGAGGGGTTAGAGCAGCATCAGAGAGAAGGTGAGTAGGAAAGATTGTCTAGGCAGCTACTTACAGTTTTGCTTTCCCTTCCACAGCTAAATGAACCAGAACCCAAGGTGTTTCTGTGCACAGTTTATTCAGGGAACCCTACATCTGCACTTTACATACGGTGTGCAAATGAGCGTGTCCAAAATACATCGGTGTCTGAGTGTGTGCACATTTAGCTGAGCTCTTCTGGAACACAGTGATGTGTGAGCAAATTATAGATGAACTTCTCATGTTCACGGTCACAAGGATATTTCAGAACCTGTATCCAGCCTCCAGCCGTTCATTAAACATTGACAATTCTCTGCCATTATCATAACAAGGAGTGAAAAGACCTGACTGAATAGAATATAAAATGAATTCCTGGGAAAATATAGCGGTTAAGAGAAAGGAGGTCGGGGAAAGTGTATCTGTGTGTTTGTTTAAAAGACAGTAAAGACATAATATGAATTTTAAATGCAACTTCAAAAAAACAAATCATTAAAGTGTCTGTAATGTATATGTTTTTAAAAGGGGTGTATTGATTTGTTGCCCAGAATATTTTCCCTAGAAGGATTTATTAAAGAACTGAAAGCACTACGTGACATATAGGGAGCAGTGTTGGGCAGTAGCGTCGCTACAAGTAGCGCCGTTACTAGTTTAACTACATTTCTCAGTAGCTTGGTGGTCGCGTCGCTATTTTCTGAATTACTTTTCAGTAACGAAGCTCTTTTATTGGCCGAGTAGCGCGGCAGCTTCCCCACACGCTACGTTTTCCCAAGCGGTTCTGATGGATCAGTAAGTGACACCACCGCCACACACGGACCTGTATGTGCAGCAGGCAGAAGGGCTTCCCTGTGATGGTGACATCACGTACCGATCCTTGGTCTGATGTTTGCGACTTTGCTGCAGGGGAATAAAGACACGTGCGACGGAGGGTCTCTCTCTCTCGCTCTCTCTCTCTTGTGCTCTCTCTCTCTGACTCTCTCTCGCTCTTTCTCTGCCATGAATGTTTATGTTGTTTAGGTTGCAATAGTGCCAGAGCACAAAGTCACATATAAACTAAAAAATTAGGAGTAGCTTAGATGTAACTAAGCTACTTTTGCCACGTTGCTGTAGCTTAGCTTGCTACATTTCACTGGGGGGTAGCTTCTGTGTAGTGAAGCTTCATTTAATGTAGAGTAGCTATCTTAGCTCACTACATTTTCCAAGTAGCTTGCCCAACACTGATCGGGAGGTTGTGGGCATGAATGGTGGGCGTACAAAGTTCAAGTTCAAGTTCAAGTTCATTTTATTTATATAGCACATTTTATAACAGCTACTGACTGACCAAAGTGCTTTACAGAACTACACAATTAAAAACAATAATAACAATCATAACAGCACAGGGCAAGATTTCCTCTTCTGTGCACCAGTTGTTGTTTACAGTCCAATTAGCAATTTCAGAACTGATCAGCTTTGGTCTGAAGACAGTTTGAATGCAGATACATTTTATAAAAAGCTGATAAAAAATGCTGATTGGTCAATACTACTCAGACTACAAACGGAAACCAAAATGCTTCTGATACCAAAATCTTGTCCCTCTTGTCCCTTGACAAAGTGCTGTCAGCACCTAAATATTAATATAATAAGTTTATAAAAGCTTTGATTGCCACAAGCAGATTTTGTTTACCAAAGGTGGATATTGAAGGGAAAACAAATGGAATACATTGCAAGTGAACAACTATTTAGAATCCATTGAATATCCATTGAGGAAAGCTACTTGAGATATAGAATCTCATTGTCAAGGGGTCCTTTAGACACAAATACAAAATAAAAGACATACAAACAAAAACAGCTTTACATAACAAACATACACTACAAATACAGAGACACAGACAGCTTGCTCGCCCTCTCCCACCCACATCCCCAACTCTCAGCTTTTGTACAAAAACAACTGGAGACAATGACCGGGATAATAAATACATAAATCAGCATAAAGAGCAATTGAAGCAATTTGTCTTCAGTTCACTTGTTCAAGCTATTGAGCCCATCTTGGGTTGAGATTTTGATGCTTACAGTATCAACTTTTTGAGACTTTGCAATTAATTTTTTTTAACAATCTTTCCTCATTAAAGAGGTGGTATTATGCTCATTTTCAGGTTCAAAATCTTAATTAGGGGTTGTACCAGAACAGGTTTACATGGTTTAATTTTCAAAATACTCAAATCGATAGACTCGACTCTACTCGGCCATGCTCTGTTTTCCATTGCATATAGTACCCAAAGATAGCGACGCCACACACAACGGCCGTGACATAATGTTCAATGTGACACACACACCAGCGATCCACACAGCTCTTAAAATATATACAAAGGCTTTTTAACCTTTTCAGCCAAAACCATAATACCACCTGTTTAAGTCATTTTTTTTTAAAGAGGAAGCCTTTTCCCTCTCCTTTATTGAGATCTTTTTTGTGCATCTAATAGGTTTGCAAAGTAAATAAGCCCAAAGTCCACCCCAAAGGGAGTTCCCATCTCCCACGGAAAACTCTGCTCTTAACTGCTTGAAAACAGCTTGTTTGTAGTCCAGCTGTTTCACTTTCATTCCTGTGACGTCAAAGGGATGAAAGCTAAAGCGGCTCATATAATACTCGCCAAGCAGCTAGTCCGAACAAAAAAACACAGGTGGGAAAACACTGAGCTGCAGCACACATCTCTTCTCTCCCTTCCAAACACTACCCACCCTCCAGACAGTCAATGGACATAAAGTTGTTACTGTAATGTAGAGACAAACATTATGAATGAAAGATTTGTTACATTTGTTATAGATTAATAACTCACAACTCTGAAACTCTTGCTCCAGCCCATGTTGCTAAGCTCGTAAGGTTGATATACAACTGAACAGAAGTCCTAGGCAGGCAATTCAAAATGAGCAAGAGAAACAACAAAACAGCGATTTTAAGCGATTTCTGGTAATTTCAACAACAAATGCGTTGATTTACAATATGTGTACAGCACACTGACACGTAACTGTAGTTACATTACAATTTTTTAAAAGAAGGACATATAGTTTTTACAATAACAGCTACAATAACCTACCTTGTGGACATTTTTGGCAAACCTTACATTGGAAAGTGTTGCAAACATGTTTAAAATTCAGATGAGATTTACCTTTCTAACATACCTTTTAATAATTCCATGGTACCAGGGTTAATTGAGCTTACTGACTAATGTATCTTTATGACTTCAGATAGAACAGACAGGTATTAATGAGCCATGCATTAATTTAATAAATCTCCAATAAACTTAGAAAACAGCATGTTAAGTGGTTTGTGTCTGTGAACTGTCTGTCAGAAAAATGAGTATTCAATATATGGTTTCCCAGCTGACGTGGAGAAGAGGAAAAAATGGTTGAATCAGGTCAACAGGAGCAACCTTACAATCACTAAAGAGGCTAACAATAAAATATGTGAGGTCATTTTTCCACAAAGAAAGAACACATCACTGGCTTTATATTTTGTTTTATTAAAACATCACGGCAGATCATCTTCAGGCTCCACTGAACCCCTGTGATTCTTGTGCTGAGAAAGGGAGAACAAGAGAGGGTTAGAGATTCATCCAGGTCATGTTAATCCAAGAAAAGTTGAATTGGGAGCATCTGGACATTTTAGAAGAAGTCCAGTTGCTCTCAATTCAAACTTTCTTGTAAACGGCTACAGGTTTGATTGAGAAAGTTATGGATTGTTAAATTTTGGAACTTCATTAACAGCTTTTGCAGCTGATGTTGGCATCAGTTACTGTATAAGTTGTTAGTTTTGTTTTTTCAAACAGTTCTCACACACAGGAACTTTGATGATGTGATATGAATTTGTACAAAGTAATTATGTAATTAGAGTAAACATATCCAGTAAGAATTGAGTGTTCACCAATATTAATGTGGGTAAATAAACCTGATTGTTGTGTGGAAAATAAGCTCATAAGCTAAGACATGATGCAGAGACTGAGAGAAAGGAAAGAAAGTATAAGAAGTACATATGTTTCTTATAAATGATATAATCATGTGTTGTTTTCTATCTCACCATGGTCCACTCAGTAGCATCATTGCTCCTCCACCTTGCAGAGTCTACTGCTCTAATATAATTAATGTTTACTATGAAGATTGTTTTTATAATATGCTAACTTACTACTTTTAGTGTTAGGGGTAAACCCCCCCCCAATAAATAAATAATGTTTTGAAATCCTTTATTCATACGTGCACCACTACTATATTTAAATAAAATTAAATACCACCCCCCTTTAAATACGTATTTTAAAATAAATTAATAGGCTGACCCTGTTTATATTGTCTGCGGCTAACTTTATCCATTGCCAGTATGTTAATTTGTTAACCGTAAATGTCCCTAAATCTTCTAATTTAGTGGGGGAAACCCACTAACATGTTTCACTGTACATGTTAACTTAATTCAGTTTTGCTAATACTATATAATATAATTTTTTACACGTCTTACCTTTCAAATGTGCATCCCAGATAGCATTTTCTATTGCAGCTCTGCTGCGCTGCTAGCATTTGATGCTAACTTCCGGGAACTATTCAGACGCTCCATGAGCCGCCATTGCTGTGAAAAACTGGTCCATTGGAGTGAACGGAGATGACACGACTCTCTCTTTAAAGGGCTCTGCTGTGCATGTGCAACTCCCAACAAAGATCTTGTAACAGTAAGATGCATCACTCCAAAGCTAAAACGAAGCCTTCAACACACAGGGTGAAAAGTGGAGCTGCAGCAGTGTGCAGTATGACAAAAATATGGTGTTTTTTTGAAAATTAAACCATGTAAACCTGTTCTGGTACAACCCCTAAATAACATTTTGAACCTCAAAAATGACCATAATACCAGCTCTTTAATAGAAAATGTAATCTGAGGGGCATTATGTTTACTTCAAAATATATTTGCTGCTGCAAATTAGTTTACATAAACATATTATTTATTTATATTTATTATATTTATTATTATATATAACATATATATTATAAGAGACAGGGTTGCATTTGCTTTAAATCCTTAGTGCATGGGCATGCAATCCTACATGGGAAAGCTGGACCATATAGTATAAAGAGGTATAAAGTACCATATATAGGCAATTATTGATTGCATTGAATGGATATTGTTGAAAATGAAAATATTTATGATTTAAAGAAAGAAAATAAACTGTATAAATCTAAATAAGACACTAAATAATCAAAACCTGGCTTATTAATCAGTACGCAATGCACTTATTTAATCAAATTCCCTTCAGCCAAGCAACATCAGGATAATCTTCTAACTGCAGAGCCCAGATTTGTTTTTCTCTGATATTTCAAATCACCATGTTGTCCACATCTGACAGGAAATTGATCCGAAGAACAGATTTCCTACTCGCTGTATTTCTTAAACCAAACATAGAGGGAGCAAAACAGCTGATAAATAGTAACCGACTAAAAGACAACAAGAGTGGAAAATAAGAGCTAGTGTATTTTCAGTTTAACTGAATATGAGAGGTTTTCGTTTCTCTAAAGAAAGATTTGTCAGATTCTTGATTCTGACCTTTTGCTAACAACCCTGTCAGAGCTTTCAGTCCTGTCACTGTGTGTGTGTATATGTGTGTGTGTGTGTGTGTGTGTGTGTGTGTGTGTGTGTGTGTGTGTGTGTGCGCACGCGCACTGTTTCCCCTGTGGATGAGGCTGATAATGGAGAAGTTGTGTGTGTGAAATGTGTAAAGGGCAAGGCAGGCAGTTCTTCTGCAGTAATCCATCTTTACTTCAGGGCTGAGCCACAGAGCAACAGGCATCTCACAGGGGAGAAGGAGAAAATACACTGTTGGAATCACTCTCATTCATATTAAACTACACAGAGGAAATGCTCAGCCAGCAGGGGCACGAGATTTTCACAGCAAGAAAATAGAAATGAAAAGTATTATTTGTTCCATATATTAGTTTTTTTCTCTGGCACTGTTGACAGCGCAACAGTTACAAAAACAACCGGCACGTATGTGAAATGTAAGAGTCTCAGACCATTCACTGGAGATGGGAAACCATAAAATTGTTATGTGTCCTAACAAATCTGTATCCATCCACTGGTGAGTTTGTTTGGGTGAAGAAATGACAGATATAGGGCTGGGTGTGAAACAGAGGGAGCAGGAGCGAGAGACACACAGAGAGAACAGGGAAAGCGAGATGCCTTGTTCATGCTGTTTGGCAATAATCACAGAGCCAGAGCCCATGCCAACAGTGAGTGCCAGATGGTGCCCATCACCGATGTGCCACGTCTTTGAAACAGGGAGGAGAGAGGAAGATCAAGAGTGGCATGTGGAACAGGGAAGCACTGCCTAATGTTGATGATGTGTCATATAAATACTAATCAAGCTAGAATCACACCCACAGCTAAATTAGATCCCTAAAGCTTTTCCACTGGCACCCACTCTCAGTCTTCTTCCTGCTTTGGCACTGCCCTTATTTTAAAATTAGAGATCATCGATAGACTGAATGGTAATGTCAGACATATTTTTCCCACTCACTATAGCCTAAGTGTATTCATGGGCACCACTTTATAGTCGGGTTAAAAGCGGTAACTAATTGCCTTAATAAAGGTTAACAAGTAATTTGCTGATGCTTTATAGATTGGTTATAAGGATTTTTGGGTTGTAAAAAATCCCTTTGGCTGATGCTTTATCTCAAGCATGAAGGTGGGCAATTGAATTGTTTGTACAAGATTGCCCTTTACTGATGCTCTACTAACATTTAGAATGGGTTTTATTGTTAATCTATCTAAAATGGTTGACTTATTAGAAAGTGGTACTGTATTTATGTACAACATAACTGAATACATTTATACTGTATTTACACTAATTTGACCCCACCCCCCCAAAAAAAATCCAAGGTCCACTCGCTAGCATTTCCTGGTGCTGTCAGCAGTCTTCATCAGCAGATAGGTGATTTATCTGTTACACATGTATTTCATTACGCATGCATAATTTACATACACATTTTAATCACCCAATCTATAAATTTCCTCACTTCTTTTTGGGAAAACCTAAAAAAAAGCTAGTTTAAAAATCTATTATCTCCAGACACACAACAAATGTCTTGGCAGAGGCAACCAAACAAACTGCTGTTATTCTGTTAAATATGTCTGTCATATTTTCTTGACCTCTTCAGTCATCCAAAAAAATCCCATTTAGTTTTTTTTTTAAAAAGAATCAAGATAGACAATGGTGTTTATCAGCTCTCTATTTTCTGCATCTATGCACATATCTTCCAGGATCCTCCCCCACGGCTCACCTTAGCCCTAAATCTTCATTACCCCTTGAGACCGTTGTCATCCGTCCCACCTCCAAATGCTAGAGGTGAAACAAAAAACACCCCCTCTTCACACAAAGACAACTATGAAGAAAGCTTCAATGTGTTAGTGTGTGTTTATGACTTGGTGCGAGAGAAATAAAGATGGATGGATCCTAACTGCTAGCTGTTGTTTTTTTCAGGTGGCAAACTGCCACCCTGCCGTCACACCCTCACCTCAATAGCCACTCATCCATCAGAGCCTTCCGCTCCAGCAGCTATCACTCAATACCCCAGTGGTGCTGAAGACAAACAGTTACTGAGTGAAACCAGCCATCACTTTTGCCTTTTAATTCACCTTAGCTCACTTACTGTACAGTTACTTTATCATTGTAATACATGACTCCTAACTTTTGAACAAATCAAAATAGGAAAACTTTACAGTACTTTTGTGTCTACCCACCACTGAGCATTGGTTAGATATTCATTGTGGGCGGGTTCCGTGGAAAAATCTTGGCTTAAATGTTAGGACAGACTGGGTAAGCACACCTCATCACATATGTTGCTCTAAATTCGGCCCACAACAGCCCCGGGTGGCCGAACAGTAAATTTTGGTCCAATTTCTTCAATGCCAGAACTATTATCAACACAGATCTGCATCTGAGTTTAACCATACTGAAGCTGTGCTTATGCTCTGACTTAAAGTTCTGACTGAATTTCAATAGTATCTTCACATTAACAGGGAAGGTTATCCATGCTAGCACAAACTTTTCTGCTCAGTGGTTTAGAAACAGCACCTTACAGGTGCAGACCCAACTCTGCAGTTCCCCTCTGCTGTGCAAGGGTTTTTTGCAAGTTTCAGCTCATTGTTATGGTTTTATGTCCTGTGATTTTACTGTTTGGTTCACTCTCACTGTTCTAATAGCATGTGTTCGTGACAGTTGTTTTTTCAATTACTTTTTGTTGGAAATACTTTGTAGCAAAATTGTTGGCAGACAGACACAGAGTTACCAACTAGCTGGAGCATTTAGCCGCTAGATTTCCCAAAGGAGTGAGTGGAGACCAAAAACAGAGCTAAAAGAGAGTGAATATTGAATTTACATTTGCCACGTTGACATAAACACATTTCCAAATAAATGATAATGTTGCTCTGCAATGGCTGGATGTGTAAAAAAGCAACTACAGTATGTGCTAATACATTTACCATATCAGATTAAAGTTATAGTTTGTTTACGGGTATTCACATTTAAGCGGATAGTAAGATGGGAAGATCAATAATAGCCTCACTATTAGATTAAAATCTGCCGACCAACATCTTTGAACACCACAGGTTTAATTCCTACAATTAACAAGGGGCTCTGCACCTTTTTATTAGGCTAATTAATGTAGTTTCACTTAATGCTAAGCTAATCAGCTGACATGACAATGGTATTGATCTTCTCATCTAACTCTCTGCCAGAAAGCAAATAAGTGTATCTCCCAAAATTTCAAACCATTACTTTAAAAAAAAAAGATAAGTTAATGTTGTGTTTACATCTTGTTTTTTCTGCCACTAAGTGGCCAAAAGGTAAGAAATCAGTTACTGTCATTTTCTTATTTGTCTCTTATTTCCTGGTTTCTTAAACTGACCCTTTGAAGATTTTGTCCATCACCAGCCATACATGACGTATTTGTGTCGTCATAGGTCTGCATCTCACCTTCCACTATTTTTGTTCTTCTGCTACATTTATTAATCAGGCAGCTCACAGCAGCTACTGACACAGGCAGTTAGGTGATAGCAGCATGCAAGCACTGAGAACTCCCAGAGTAAACCAGTAATGAGTGTGAATTCACAGTGAACAGCTTTTTTCCCACAGAGCAGATCCTGGATGCTCAGGACTGCCAGCCTCGCTTTTGGCTGCTGGTTCGGTGTATGCAAGCTTGTCTCATTTATACACTTTGTTCAGCATCTTCCCATGGTACAATGAGCTCTACAGAGTAAACAAAACACTGAGAGTTAGACTACAATAGCGGGTCAAGTCTTAAGCTGGTGCATGCTAGTCTTAAGCTGGTACAGGCTACCTCTGATGGGACTATAAGCTCCTGGCCTACATATGCTTTTGTTTCCTCATCCCTAGCTTTGCTTCCTCAGTAATCAATCTTAACCTCATTTGCTCTTTATTTACAAAGCTATTTAATGCAGAGGATTTTCTCTGATCTTAAACCTGCCAGGTTCTTCATCTGGTCCCTTCAATAAACAACATTTTGTGTTATTTATTCATGCACATGGAGAGAAATACAAACAAGGTGAGAGTCTAGTTTGCCCTTTCTCTCACAATGGCTGTGCTGTTGATTTTAGAAAAACAAAGCACTGTGGAAAGTGCCAGAGGTCGCTAATAAGGTCACATTTGTAAAAGCTATGTGGGTAATTGTTATGAAAATGTAAATATTAGGCATTCATTATCACACAATGGAAAAAGATGCAAGCAAGAGGACAGAGATCCAGGGAGAGACAGTAACATTAAAGCCGCACAAGGTTACATTATTTAAAGTCATCCATAACAGGTTTCCCTTTGTTTATTCTGAATTGCTGCCAAACACTTCAGGACTTATTATGAAGCCAAATGTATTGACCTTGAAAACAAGTATCCTAGCACATAAAGTTTCAGTACAATATATTGTTCTGTCTTGTGCTGAGAGGTGTTGTCGTGTAATGTGATCTGACTACCGGTGATGCGCATTTAAGCTTTTAGCATCCTATGATTAGCATAAATTATATCGCATAGTCAAACCCGACGTGGATAGCATAAATCATATGATGATGTGTCCCTGAGGTATTAGTCATGTTTGCAGTGTCAGTGTCTTTCTTTTCTTGCTCTGTCACACGGTCTCCTCCCAGCAATACATACTGAAATAAAGCCTCACCATTCTCAGCCTGTTGCAGACATCAATTTCCATTGGTTCTTGCCGGAGTCTACTATCTTGTTAGTGAAACCTGCTCTATATCTTCAGTTTCTTTTGATGAGGTTTTTTCCAGACCTTTGTGAGCTTGATGAATGAAGGTGTGGACATGCAAGATTAGTGATTTCTAAATTTTCCTCCAAAATAAAACCACATCTGATTGCTCTGCGGTAACAGTGGAACTTTGTCAATCACATAATGCCAACAGATAAAAGCTGCTTCAGCCAGCTGTCAATAAAGCAAACCTGACAACAACTGGTCGACTGGATGTCTACCTTGAGATCACACCCTCATTATCTCAGTATCTTCAGATGTAAGATCTTAAGATGTATCTTTTAGAGCATTTCTGGAGCTTATATTCTGTTTTTTCATATTTTGTTTTAAGTCTGTCATTCTGAGGTACTGAATTAATTATATTACTTCCAGGTATCAGACATAGTTGAAAAACAACTCGCTGTCTTGAGACATTTTTTCGCCATGCTAGCAGCGTGACTTTATGACTTCTCCTCTAGCACCACCATGAGGTTAACATTTGTGGTTTTGATTGAAATATTTCAGCAACAATTGAATGGTCAGGAGAGTTGATCCAAATATCCACGGTCCCCTCATGATGAATTCTTATACATTTGTTCATCCCTTAATCTTTCATGTTGCACCATCATCCGGTCAAAATAAAAACATTTTTAAATTAAGGCAATTTGAGCTGCGCTTACTGCTGAGTTCAGCATATTCTGCGCTGTACTGCTGCTTTTTCTTAACACAGTGAAAAGCTGTCGCAGTGTGGCACAAGCCATTGGAAATAATGTGTTTCAGAGCCCAGTGGTGCTGTTGACCAAATACCTGCAATCCACTTTACTTTGTGTTTAGTGCTAATTACTATAATTAATTAATTAATTGGAATTTGTTGAATTTGTGTTAATAGTTGCGATCTCGAAATGGCAAAATCTTGGAGGGACTGAATAATACTTGCTGAACATGATGTCAACATTGTCATTGTGTTAGCATGCTGACGATAGCATTTAGTTAAAAACATTGCTGTGTACAGCCTACAGAGCTGCTAGCGTGGCTGTAGACTCTTGCTGTGGTGCCCTTAACTACAGCCACATACTAGAATTCACATATACAGTGAAAATATAAAGAGTGCATTGACAAACACTCAAACAACAGTGAGGCAGTGCATGAATCAGTATTTGAGGAAGATATTTATTCTAAAGCTTTCAGTGTGATGCTGCTTGTAAGTTTATTGCAATGGAAGAGCTGAACAAAATCAAACCCAGTTGGATAGATTACCATGAAATGTTATTCTGTTACACTCTTTTAAATTACACGCATATACATCACACTCCAAAATCAATGCAATGTGAATCTTAATGTAAGTATCGAAGGAGGATTTTATAAGCCAGACCACTGTTTGGGACGCTCTGTGACAGCCAAGCAGCTGGTGGGACCATGTTAGATTATTAGTCCGAGAAGAGTGCAATACCTCAGGGTACAGCCTGTTCTCTCCTGAGAAGTAATAGGAAGGTTGTTGTTGTTGTGGGTCTGTGTGTGTGTGTGTGTGTGTGTGTGTGTGTGTGTGTGTGTGTGTGTGTGTGTGTGTGTGTGTGTGTGTGTGTGTGTGTGTGTGTGTGTGCGCGCGTGCGAGTGTGTGTTGGTACATGGGTGATGTTAAGTAGTTACAGTAGATGGTGTATGCACACATACACATTCATGTGCGTTGGCACATGCATGCATTTGTGGGTGTGGTACCTCATCACAGACGAACAGCGCTCTCTACAGAGAGATCTACTGCTCATGTAATTCCTGCTGAAATGAAATGTTCTATTCTTTAAACAAAATATATTCAGCTTATAGGAGAGAAAATTGCAAAGATATTTCGAGTTGATTGCCTTTTTACTGCAATATTTCTGCTGAAGTCTCTCCTCCACCAATCAGCAAAAGCACAGAGGAGGAGGAATGATGATCTCCTGCTGGTGCTGTTGTATGAATGTTTTATAGATGGAAGGATGAAAAAGAGATGAAGCCCTGCTCAACCTCTGTGCTTATATTATTTTAAAATACTGTTTTAAAATATTGTTTTCAGCTTGTCAGATTTTTGCCTGTATCCAATCTGACAGCACTTAATATCCTCATTTACACAAAGTGCAGTGCAGTGCAAGTATCCTGCTCTTTCTTCTGAGAGCCAGCACGCTATATTGTGTGTAAGTTCATCTGACTGTAGTAAAAGCTATATTACCATAGACAGCAATATGATATATATAATTTACATAGCCAGTAGTACTGTTAATAATATTTCAAATGTTAGTTTTCTCTAATTGTTTTAAATGCAAGTTTTGAATAACCTTGAATTCCAGACAAATGATGTGGTAACTACAAAACTGCTGATTCAAAATCCCCTCTAGAGATGCGCTGGGGTAGTGCCCTTGGGCAAGGTCGCCATCTCCCAAAATGAATGATTAAAAAAGAGAAGAGTCATACAGTAAAGGATGGAATGACGTGCAAAGTAAGGTCATACGTTGAGAGTGGATTGTGTACTACTGACACAAGCTTTACAGAAAGAAATATTAACTTTTACAGCTGACGTGTAGTTGACTTTGGCGTCACTTTGATCCTCCCTCTGCACTCTGAGGTCATAGACTCATAGGTCATAGGTCATAGTTGTAATACAATTAGATTACATACATCCCACACCTGGTTGGACTCCACAATCCGTGACATCATCAACAAATTGCAAGGATACACCAGAGTTTAGATTTTTAGATTGTTTAGCTTGGGCACCTAACCATGCATTATTTGTATTAATTGTGCTAAATGAATACAGTCCATTTCTTTGTTGCCCTTATAGTTTTCAATTAAACTGGGTTATTGAGACATCTTAAAATTTTGGGGATGCACTCTAAAAGATGCACTCTTCATGGTTTATAATAATAATAATAATAATAATAATAATAATAATAATAATAATAATAATAATAATAAGAATAAGAATAAGAAGAAGAAGAAGAATAATAAGAATAATAATAAGAATAACAATGAATTACATTTATATAGCGCTTTATTATAGAAACTCAAACCGCTTCATAGTGAAGTGGGGGGGACTCACCTCAACCACCACCGATATGTAGCACCCACCTGGGTGATGCAAATCAGCAATTTAGCACCAGAACATGATTTGTCTCTTTGTGTATTAGTGTTATGTATTCTTGTCACTTTTTTCTAATGTTCAGTGATCAACTCATGTGTGTACCTATATAACTGTATACTTCTACTGAACTTGCCGTGAGAAAGACCAAGCATGGCCAAGTCTCGAAAATAAAATCACAGAACTCCTGCTGGTGCATATTAGACCACGTTTAACTCCCATGCTACCATACATACCTTCAGCAGATGAATGTGTATACACAAGGTAAACATACCTAGTGTCAAACTCTGTGCTGGAGGAGACTAATGTGAAAACACATTTCTTTCCACTTTAGTGGTACACTAGTGTTAAAATGACCTTGGAACTGCCACCTATACACTCAGGTCAGCACACTAGCAGCATCATTCTGTCTCATGCTCCCACTTCTAAAACCTATATTATGGTTTGCATCATCCTTAAAGCACGCCTAATTTTCCCACAAGTGCGAGGTAGGTTGAGGTAGGGTGCAGCCTATAGCTGAAAAAAACTGAGATGTGAGCAGAGGACAGAAGAGGAGCAGCTGAAAGAAATTTGTTAGGTTCCCCAGCTTCCTGCCTGGCACAGTTTGTGGGCTCAGTGTGTAGATAATTAAGGTTGAGGGTGGACCGCTCCCTACAGCGCCAATGTGCCTTCATGACACGGAGCTATGGACCGGGGCTATTCATTTTCACATAGAGGGAACACAGCGGATGCAAGGCAAGAGCCACTGGGGAGCTCTATAGGGAGCTGAGTTGTATGGTGGCACAAATAAGGAGACTGTGAAGATGGTGGGATGGAGTACTTTATTTACTCTATTCATTTCAGGGTGGAAAAGCGGCACAGACAAATTCCATTGCTTACTTTTCCTATTGACTAGCACCTCATTTTACACAGCTTTGGAGGTTTGTTTCAGAATGTGAAGCAGTCCCAGCTACCACAGAAAGGTTTGGTTGAGGTGGCTGTTTTTCCTACCTGCTGTAAATATTGCGGAGGGAAGAAATCCTCTCCACTGCTCTTTGCACCCACTCACTTTTTAACTGTTTACTCTGTCCGTACCCGTTGCCTGCACTGTGCTCCCGTCTGGAGTTTGATGTTTCATTTGTTTTTTTGTGCATTAGAATACTAGTGGGCCTCCAGAGTGAAGTGGTTGAGTGACTGGGGGAGTGGGAGTTATGAAGCCAGATGGATATGAATGTGAGAGTCCTCATTGTTCTTGCCTGAAAACTCCAGGCCCTGCTGCTGATGCTGCTACTGCTGAGCTCAGTCCTCCTTGCTTCCTCTGCAGCACTCCTCGTATCCTCAACCGAGGGAGTCCTCTTTATTTCCAGCATCTGTGCTGTGATGAGAAACACCAGCTAACTAGGCCACTGCATAATAAGCAAGAATAGCAGCAAAGTAAAATGAATAAAAAAAGAAAGGGGGAATCAGTTCATGGGGGGAAAGCTTACCCAACATGTAACTGCTGACAAAAGTAATTCAGCAAGCAAATATTGTCCTTATTCCTTTATTGCAGATGCATTCATTTATTATTGCTTACCTGTACCTATAGCTTCTGCAGAGGTGCATCAGAGTTCAAATCTCATTTCGGCAGTGAAGCCCCTGAGCTGTGCTGTCATGTGACTGACAATGCACCTTGCTGACTTTTAGTTGGTGTGTGTGTCAACTGCAGTCCCATGATCCCTCCTGGTGCTGCAACATTTTTGTGATACTCAGCATTTTAGCGTTTGATTCACTTTGTCAACAGCTTCGTTATTGTCTACTAGCAGGTGTGGGAGTCTTCACTGCTTCTCTTTGATGCTTTTCACACTAGTTCTTCCTTGTATCTGGTGCTCTGCAGACTCTTATTATTCGTCTTTATTTCTGCAATGTTTAACGTGGCTAAAATTGTTGTTTTTTTATTCTAACAATGTAAAAAAATGTGACAATGTGCTCATAGTAATGAGCCTACAGAGAACTATCACCTGAATCTGCACCTTCCCTCAGCTTTATAGACCTTTATGGTAAGTTTCAGCTCATTGTTTAGCTGTCCGGCCCACAACTTTACTGTTCTGACTCACCCTCACTGCTCTAAGCATCATTTTTGGCCACAGCAGGCAGCTGTTTTCAGTGAAAAAGCTTTAAAAAACCCACTGTACACTACCTGCTCATCAAACAGCAGACAGACACAGTTAGTAAATAGTAACATCTGGCTGGCTAAAGAGCCAGGCATTTCCCTAAAGAGTTGGTAGAGACCAAGAATAGAGAGCGAATATTGGATTTACATTCATTAGGTGGCTAGGAACATTGCGCCAAATGAATGATAATGTTGCCCCATAACTGCTGGTGTGTAAATTATCAACTGCTTGCTAACAAGTTCGTCATAACAACTTCAAAGGTGATGATATGTGTATGTTGTGTTCACAATAAAAATCTGTTATTGCAGGTTTAAACACACATAAAATATAACATATGACCGACACTTTCCTGCATTGTCTTCTCTTTCTAGTGTAGAACATGACTTTCGTCTGCAGGAAGGGCAGGTGGTACGCACATGGAAGGTGGGCGACCCTCCTGAGGGCTCACCCCAGCCCGCCACTCCCCAGCCCACCACACCCAACCAACAAGACTCCCCTCAACTGGTGCGACCCCCTGCCACCACCAAGAAGAACAGGAAGAAATGTTTCTGGTTTCTCTGAGTGCTAGAGGATGGAGCAAAATACATTTTGATACTGTAGTGCACTGTATACTCTTCTTTGAAAGACAACAGAAGATAAACTGTGGAGATGGATTCAAAAACAAGTGTGGAATGAACTAGAGAATTAAAATGCAAACATAAAACTGTGGGAGGACAAAGAGTTACAAAGGTTATCATTTTAGCTGTTGCTGTTGGAGTTGATGAGAATGGTTTGACTGGGGCACACATGTTGTTGCTGCTCTTAAAATGCCTCTTCAGCACTTACAGGTTTGATACCGGCGCAGGGAAGTAAAAGTGCTGAAGTCAAATAAAAGCAAAAGTTCAGTCCATAATATGACTCACAGTTAGGAAGCAATTAGGAGATATAAAGAGAATATATAGGGGGTGGAACGGGGCAAGGGGCACAGTACAAGAGGCAATACAGCAGAGTGGATGGAGAATATTTATAAAAAATGAAAAGAATAGAGTTTATAGGCAAAGAGAGAAAAAGACTGAGTGGAAGGATTCATCTTCATTAATGGACTAATGAGGGTCAGAACACCAGCTTTTATAACAAAAGACATTTAAAAAGAATTATTATGACCTGTATTTAAAACTTTTAATATACTGTAATTGATGAAAAACTACTACACGTCTACATGCACATACAGCACACACACACAAGCACATGCATAAACAAATGAACACCACATATTTACATAAAAAGCATATATAAATTCAATGAGTGAGTTGAGTTCTGTACATATCAGAGCTATTCTGCTTGGATGCTATATTTCAGATATGGATGACTGCTCTATAAAAGTATTTTACCACAGCTGGTTGTGTTTGTTTTCATTCTGGGTTCAACATGTTTTAGCTATTATTAGTGGAAGAGGTATAGAGTTGATATTTTTATAATCTGTAGCAAATGCCAGTGCGAAAACAACATGAAAACAATGTGGCTATGTGGATGACGAACCTGCAGTGAATTATCACCTAAATCTGCAGCTCCCCTCGGCTTTACAGAGCTTTATAGCGAGTTTCAGTTCATTGTTTTGATTGGTTCACTCTCACCGCTCTAATAGAGCCACAGCAGGCAGTTTTTTTTTTAAAAAAGCTCTAAAAATCCACTGTACACCACCTACACCTACAAACTTTAGTTCAGCATTTACATGCTAAAGATCCAGATATTTTAGAGTTGTTGGTGACCAAATACAGAACAAAAAGCAGAGTAAATAATAATAACAATAATGGACATTTCTTCAAGTGGTCAGGTAAAAGTACAGAGGTATAATCAACAAAATATACTTAAAATATCAAAAGTAAAAGTACTCGTTCTGCAGAAAAATGGCCTGTGTTAGTGACACAAATTAGTTACACAAATTTGTATTCATATCTGGACTTTTCTCTAGCATTTACTTTTTTGTCACATAATGGTCATTCATAACCTCTGTGGGCTTTGGACAGTTTAAATGAACATTTAACTGAAACCATCGGAGAAGTGTTGAGGGAATCTCTCGTTGGTGACCTTGCAGACCTCTGAAATGTTGCAAGTAGAAATAACTATTCTGTAATTGGTCAAAACGTGGGGACCATTGGTTCAGTCTGCACCAATGAATTGTATTTTAAAAGGTCATCATGTGTTTTATATGTAATATCTTAATGTGAAAAGTAACTAGTAACTACCACTGTCAGATAGGTGTAGTGGAACAAAAAGTACAGTAATTTATTAGGAGAACCATTAAGTAGTACAAGTGATAGCACTTCAAAATTGTACCTAAGTACAGTACTAACAAATGTACTTTGTTGCTCTCCTAGATTGGCTATTATTATCAGCCATTTTATTGGTCAATTTTAGGACATAAGGACAGGTGAATAATTGTGGATCTCTGGCAAAACAGAAACTACATATATATGTCGGAGATATAAACTAATGCAATGAATGGACGCCTCTCTGTCCTCAGATGGTGGCTCAGGCAGCCCACTTTCCTGGACACTCCAGGGCAAGTCTCAGGGAATTAAGCCTCAGCTGTTTGATGGCTGTGAGAAGCCCCAAATATTACTACTTAGTAATTCATGACACACATAAGCTGCTTCTATGAGGCTCTGAGGTGGTATGAGATCCTGGCCTAATTTATTCTAAACTTCAGAAAGTGTTAGCTCTCAGTTTGTTTGCCTGCTTGTTTGGATTTGTACAACTACTGCCAGCTTCTACTTTGACTCAAACAATGTAGTTAAAAGCAGACTGTTTTTGTTTTTGCTGGGAAAAGATTGTGGAGAGAACACACATTCGTCTCAGGCAGGAGTCCACAATCCATTTCTGTACTGGACTGCCATTTGCAGGACTCTCAAGACATGAATACACCACAAACATGCATATATACACATGAGCATACACACACACACATACACACACAAATGTCAACCTATGCTTGTTCTGAGGCCGACTTAACCTTCTGCACTGAGGTGTAGAAGTTGAAAAGCTTTTGCTGCACGTACGACTGCTTCAAAATAAACAACACATTTACACACAAAACCTGTCGCACACACACTCACGACTACACGATTCCACTTCTCACACACACACACACACACACACATACACACACACACACATACACACACAGCTAACATATTGTTCTCAGACCAGCACAATGCATTATCTCCCCCGCAGTTGTTCCTCTCTCCCTCACAACCAAGCACACGCTTCCTCCTAGTAGCTCTGTGTGTGCCGCGCAATGCTGAGAGGAGTGTAGAGATGTCAGTCATTAATCTGCTACAGCACAGCCTGTAATCCTGATGACAGAGCAGAGCGGGCTTACAGAGAGCAGAGAGGATCTGAGCCCAGCCTGGAGTGGGGAACAAAGGAGCCGGAGAAGACTGGCTTTGAATCCATAAAGAGAAAGGAAGTGTGTGTGTGTGTGTGTGTGTGTGTGTGTGTGTGTGTGTGTGTGTGTGTGTGTGTGTGTGTGTGTGTAGGGATTCTGGGGAGAGGTAGGTAACTATTTTGTCAGCAATGCTGCAGTGCTATTCAAGAACGCTGGCACATACAGAAGTGAGAAAAGCTTTACATGGAAAGCAACCCGGACCGCTGGTGTGTCACACTGACACATCAGGTAAATGGGCTCTGGTCCAGACTGGTCATTATGGAGCTCCAGTGAAAACACACAGAGGCCTGCAGAGAAAGAGAGAGAACAAGCCAATTTTTGAGGCCTCTTCAAAGAAACATCAAGGGTCAAAGTTGGCTCACGCAACCCGGTGCAACATCAGTTGAGGCTCGGCTGGAAAATGAAGGAGAAAAAAAATAACCATGTCTCGAGGCATCAACAAGCATGCATAATGGGCATGTGAAAACAACTACAACTGCCTCTGCATGCTGAGAGGAAGCTGCAAAGCTAATACTGCATGAGTCATTGAGCTTAGGCTGCTATAGAGATATTATGTTTCACTTTACCACATTACAACTAAAGAGGTCATTTCACAGTCAGTCAGACCGAGAAGTCAGAGGTGCTAGAGACGTAACCTGTCAGCAAGTCCAGCAGCGAAATAATATTATTTGAAGGCTAATGCAATAAATGATGCAACATAAACTGTGTCTTTTCTCAATGACTTAATAATGATGCTGATAAACAAGCCCGAAAGTTGCATTGATACTTGAAAGAATTTTCTTGTCTTTGAACTGAGATAGGAGCCTCATTAGTGACCAAATAAAAGAAAAATATGGATTGAATGTGGACCAGGGGATCCAAATTAAAAATACACCCACATGCGTGCACACACACACAAAGACACAATGCCTGGGCGTATCCTCTGGCTTGGCTCTGTAGATTTCAGAGGAATCACACACACACAGTATCCCAGTCATATCTACATGTGTAGCACTGCAGCACTGTGCAAGTGTGCGTGTGTCACAGGGACATGATAAATAATGAATTAAAAAGTACCCATTTCCAGACGACCTGCCAAGTTTCTGAGTCAACTGCGATAGCTGCAGATTGGTTTAATAAAATATGAGCTAAATTCTCCCCTGCCACTGCTGTCACTGATGCAAAAATGGGCAATGAAATGTAAATACATCGCAGCTGGGCTGAGGACACAGAAACACTGTAGACCTGCAACACCAGGGTGCTCCATATAAGGCAGGAAACACGATCAGATATACATGGCACACATTATAGGCAATAAAACTTCATTCTAGAGGAGTTCTCTGGCAGGCTGGGAAGGAAAACATTCCAGTGTGCAGAATTTGTCAGTAAACTGCATAAGTTTTGATTAGTTTTGGACATTTTGCCTTCGCAGAAAACTTCAAAGTAGACACACACGGCAAAGATTTTAAGAAAGAGTGGGATGATACTTGACAAGGGCCCAGACTGAACCAGAGATGTTGGAGGAGGTTCAGAAAAATCAGAACTTCCCAGATGTACATAGCTGGGGCTACAGAGGAACACATTTTTGAGTGTGTGCTCATTCCTTCACCTGTAATGATGATGTTATATGTCTTTGTTATGATATGTGAGCAGCATCATGGTCTGTCAATTTATCATTTTTTCTTCACTCTTTTGAAAACTGAGCAGTCGTTAAATTCATGTATCCGTTACACAAATTAGTTGTCCTGGATTCTATTGCATTTTATTCCGACATTTCATATTGTGGTCTTCATGTTATAAGTAAATTTAAAACAAAGAACCCAGGCTACACAATATATTGTTGAGATTTGAAAGGTACGGAAGCCCTAAGCTGCCATCCATTCAAATATTTTTGTACTCCGTTTTCCCGTGATAATGGGATAAGTTTCTCATGATCTCGAGATAACAAACCATAGCTGAATAAAGGGGTCGGCCAATGCGTTTCTTTAGGAAAATTTCTATACATTTTTTAGTTAGAGTTTTTTTTAGAGTGGTAGAGAGTAAGACTTGTACTTCAGGGATTGTGAGTTTGACTCCAGCTGTAAACAACTTTTTTTCCCTTCTTTTGTGTGTTTTTATTATCCTCTTGTTTCAGTTAATCACTGACCCAATACACAAGAATAAGATTTTACAAGCAAAAGAAATTAAACAACACTTTCAAATGCACAGTAGTTTTGAGAACTTTTTACCATGGGATGTCATGCAGAAAAACTCATGATGCAGAACAATGAGAGTTTATAAAACAGTAAGAAGAAAATTTGAACAGAGAATAAACAAGAGTTCATGCCTATGCTGCCTGCAGGGCAGTCAATGTGCTCAGGAATACGTTTGACAATTATTTTCAAGGGAATGTGTCACTGTTTGAGAGGAGTTCTCTGAACATCAAAGTCAGTCTCTCTGAAGACATGTTAGATAACTTCAAAGTCCTGTGACTGCTTTGCCGAGAGGTGCTTTCCCTTTGTTTTCAGTTTGTTTTCCACTCCATTGTGGAGTATACGATAAAGTCTGTGAGTGCATATTGCATCATGGACCTGTTCTTTGTAATTTACAATTCAAGGACACAGTGGACATTGAACATGATTTTAAACACCAAAATATTCTAACAGGTTGGTATCCAAGCAAGAAGCTTGGAGAAACTATTTTCATGCTGATTTCTTCCTTTTCTTGTTCAGAAATTGCCATAAATTGCTACCTGATGGCAGAGCAGACAGCATTATTATAACAGTTTGAAACTTTGATTTTTTTTGTGGTTGCTTTGTGCGTGTAAGTGTTTCAGAAACATTTTTCCTTTAGGCTCTACATTTTCTGATCCACAACAAAGAGCTGTTCCAAGAATTTCAGATTTGATTTTCTTTGAGATTCTGGGTCATATGGTAGTCGTTGGCCACTTGTAATGGAACAGCATTGTTATTAAGTCTTTTGTAAGAAGTTAGCTCAGAAATGGCCATAACAGTCAATATCCTGCTTTGGCTAACATCTGATAAAAGGTTCTCTAGAGTGTCCTTGTTGTGAACAAAGATTATTTGACATGTGCAAGCAATCAAAAAGCAGGGAAACAGCTAGCCTGGCTTTGTCTAAAGGTAAAAAACATCTGTCAAACTGCACGTCTAAAGCTAAAAAATTAACACATTATATTTCACCTCAGCAGAGATTTCAGGAAGTCACTGAAGAAAAAGAGCAGCACACAGCCCCTCCTGACTTGTAACTTGTCATTGTGGTTGTTTTACACTTATTTTGTTTGTTTTGTGTTTGTTCACACCGTTTTGTGCAGATTAAACAAATGACATGTTTATTGGCAGGGGCGTTGCTAGACATAAAGCTGTACTGGGGCACAGGCCCCCACATCCCTCATGTGAATTTTTGAGTTATTTTTGATAGAAGTGCATGACATGTGTTAGTATGTGCCTTATCAGCCTCCCTTGCTTAGCCCATTAATGTTGATCATGTCAGAAAAGGATTTGACTGGAGCATAAGCACACATACCTATTTTATGTATGCTATGTTACCTGTGAGACATGTAAACAATTTGCCACTACTGCATAGCTACACCTGACAATTCATTGCTCTCACTACTACCTTTAAAACAGTCGGTTTCTGTTATAAGCCTGAATGGAAACCTCTTCTAGAAAAATCCTCAAAGTCTGTTAAGACTGCTGCTGGGTGAACATCTCAGGCTGTGCTAGCACTGGATTTGGATCAAGTGTGCTCATACTGGCTTATGATCAAGCATCTACTCTACTGACAAATTTAAGCATAGCCCCTTTAAATAATAGATATCAATACTTGCTATATATTAATGTTATCAGCTGGCTGAGGCCTATACAAACTGACTCCCAGGTTTCCTTTAACATTTTCAAAGCTAAAATACTATTTATACTATGGCTGGACGGTGTGACCAAAAATGTTATCACCATAAAAAAAATCATATCATTTGAAATTGATAATTGATTGATTGATAATCAGGATAAATGTCAAATCATGATTTCTATCGAGTTTAAAGGCCAATGTTTGCTCCTTAGTTAAAACTTGAAGAAACCAGAGTGTTATTTGTGGTTTTAAGTATTGTTTATGGTCAGATCATGAAAATCACTTACCAAACAGTGGATCACTTCACAGATCTGAGGTAGAACATTCAAAACATTGAGGAAAATTATATTGTTAGGCTATTGTTTTATTGTCCAGCCCTAATTTACACTATGACTTGACTGAATAAGTGATGTTTATTATTTACTGAGAGATGTGCATCCATATTGCCCCATCTGCCCCAATAATAATAATTTTAATTGTCAATCTGAATCCAATGCTTTCCACCTTGCATTAGACAGAGTTGTAACTACACCTTAACTGAGAGACAGATAATTATCGTTTATAAATAATGTGTGCCTTAGAGGAGTGCCATCACATCTGTGTGTTGTCCGGACTGGTCCCGCTAATGTTTCTGCTGGAATGCAATAAAGTACGGCTGCAGACCGTAGCCCCACTCAGCCGGATGAGCGAGCTCGGGCGTATGAGCGCATGGAAGTTAGCATTAACATGCTGCAGTTTATAAACATTGTTGCCTGTGGCGGCGAGTATCAAAGGTATATGGTTGTATTTCACTCTAATATTGTTCAGTCACAGTCTGGCAAGCAACCAAGACAAATACAGACCTAGTTTCCCTGTTGGGTTAGCAGCGCAGAGGCTGACTCACTGCCACTGCAGCTAGGCTATACATGAACCTGCTCACATCGGACTTTCAGAGAAGAGAACACATGTTTACCTGACTGCTGTTCCCAAAAGTCACTCTCATTGACTTATTTTCTCTTCTTGTGCCCAGAATAGTCCCTCTTTGCCCTCTCATCAATGTTGTAAATACTCACTTTCAACATTGACTCGTTTTTTGGACATTTCATATTATTTTATTATACATACATTAACAATGTGTGTTTTCACATTAACCGGTAGTTTTATTTTGTAAGTTTAACCAGACGTTGCATGTATATTATTGCTAACTTGTCTGGACGTTGCAGATGTTGCCAATTGTTGCTAACTTAACCGCAGAACCCTACACGTCCAAAAACGACGCTAAGGGGTCTTGACAAACTTACTGGGGCACCAAAAAAAAAAAATTACTGGGGCACAGCACATGGATACAGGGGCATGTGCCCCAGTAAAAAGGGTCTAGTGACACCTATGTTCATAAGTAAACTTCAGAGGTGCCGGGTGGCAGATTTGACCTTCAGACCGGGCCAGGCTAGCTGTTTTTCGGGCCTTAGGCTAAGTTCAGCTTAACCATCTATCATACAGACATGACAGTAGTATCGACCTTCTCGTCTAACTCTCAGAAAAAAAAGTATTTTCAAAAATGTTATATTACTTCTTTAATACACAGGAATAGGTCATAGTTTTGAGAAATATTTACAGTAATATTTGAAACAAAGTTTTCAGAGTAATTAAATATTTGATATTAATACCCATCTGGATTTACATACAGTAAACGTTTAAGTTTTTTTCAAATTAGACCCGCTGCTGCCTTGTCAGAAATAATCAGCTTTTGTGCTGACTTTTATTTCCCACAGCATCAAATCAGCAACAAGAAGCTGATGCCTCCACCTCCTCTTAATTAATCGGGGATCCTCCAACAACACGCAATATATATCACATTATGAACCTCATCTACCAGCCACACACATACTACATCTCTAGTGACATATGTGACTAATGCTGCGGCATTAATTGGAATTACTGTCCCTAAAGATCAGCGTCAATGGGTATTATATAACTATCTAGGTGTTTAGGCCTGGAGCCCATTCAGGCAAAGTACAGTCAAAGTATGTAAGCTATACTATGAACCAGATCAATTAAGAGGGAGGGCAGCACTTGGTCTGATACAATGTAAGAAAGGCAACATTTCTTATGAAATAATGCCCAAAGACTGAGCTAAAATTATCATATTGGGACATGTTGCATCACATATTCTGGTAATTCCTATCAACTCCAGCCATTTGCATTTCTCCATGTAATACAGTATTGTGGTGTATGAAACATGCAATAATGAGCTACTTTGGCACTGGATGAGTAGTTAAGATTGGCTTTCTTTGTAGAATATGACAAGATGAAATAGAGCTCTCCAGCTTTAATCTGCTCCTCCAGTTTTTCGTGCAGTTTTCCTCGAAAATGTTATTCATTAGTAACTGTATGCAAAACAAGTTGTTTTTCTAAGACGCACCCAGCTAAATACAGTTCTACAGCATCCCTAAACATAAAAGCCGCCTTACCTTCTTGGTGGAGGTTGTATGAGAAAGTCCACAGGCACTATTATGCATTCTCCTAAAAGGACTTAAAAGGACCTAAAAGGAAAGAAAGATCATCAATAAAAAGATTTAAAGGGATCAACAATAAAAAGATTTTAAAAAGATATTTATTGAGTTTGACAGGTTCATTGTTGTCATTGGAAGAGAAGCATTAATCTTTTATTAGACATTTTTGTCTAACATAATAACACAATATTTAAATGATGATGTGAATTTAAATAAGTGAAGATGTACATTTTTTTGTCTTCATTGTGATGAACAGGCACTGGTCTTGTTCTGTGTTAATTAATGCTCTTTAAGGTGCTGGTATGTGATTTTTTTTCACCTTTGAAAAGAGCCAGGGTAGCTGTTTTCCCGTTTCCAGTTCTTGAGATAAGCTAAATTAACCGTCTGCTGGCTGTAACTTACTATTTAGCGGACAGAGAGAGTGGTGAGAGTGATGTCAATCTTCTCAGCTAACTTTCTCCTAGAAAGCGAATAAGTGTATTGGAACTGCTCCTTTAAAATACTGTATTGTTAATCAAAGTGAATTGAAGTCAACACCTTACACATATTTGCATTGTTTCCAATACATATATGCTGCAGGTATTTTGCAATTCACTAACCACAATTATCACCTCTCAGTTTTCTAGACTTCTAGAATTGCAACATTAAAATATAGGAATATCTCGATGTCTTCTTATACACCATGAAGGATTTTTTCTTATTGCTTCCGATTGACCCAGTTAAAGCAGCAAATTTTTAAATGCTTCACAATGCACAGACTGCGGGTGCCGAGGGGAAAGGAAATTGGCCAAAAAAAGGAATTTAAAAAATCCATTGCCTCCAGGCAAATATTATTTCCCCCCAAAATGCTTAACACATCCTCTGGGTTCAGATCCAGGATAAGACTTTTTACTGCAAACACAGAAAGTGTATATACTATCAGTTCAGACAGTGACTACAACATGAGGGAGAATGTCATTATGTATGTGGTTCAAATTATAGCAGAGTTGTCACATTGGCAAAGCAAGCCACTCCAAAGATGCTTTAATGCTGTTTTTCACTTCTTGTCATTGTTCTGAATCAAAAGGTTTGTCCAGGAGCAGAAATAAGCATCACATGCTGATGTAAGAAAGAAGAAAAAAACATGAATGTGATGACCATTATAGCGCAAAAAGCCAATTCTCTGTGTACCGATGGGTATACTTCAATACTGAGTACACTGCACTGTGAAACTAAGCAGAACCTACATATCAAGAAAAAAGCTATCTGTCCATTTGACCTTTTTATGTTTATGTATTGTAATCATTGGAGCAAGTACTGAGATGATTTACTTATGTAAATGTACCAACACAAGAGTCTAAATATACTCCATTACAAGTAAAAGTCCTGCATTCAAAATTGTACTTGAGTAAAAGTATGGAAGTACTTGTAACTAAAGTTGAAAGAAATTATTTCGCATTGGTTTCTCAGTAATTGCTGTCCATATACCTTGTGTTGTAATAAAAATCACATAGCCTTTAAATGCTTTTTGCTTCTTGTTACTTCACTTGGATGTTTGACCTTCACTGTGAATAATGTATGTGCAGAGTTTGACACTAAAAGGGTCTTTACATATTCATCTGCTGATAGTATGTATGGTAGTATGGAAGTCAATCATGGTCTAATATGCAACTTAGAATCAGGAGTTGACTGGCATATAATGAAGGAATAATGACAGCACACTAAGCTCCAGTGATTTTATTATCGACGCTTGGCCACGCTTGGTCTTTCTCAAGGCAAGTTCAATAGAAGTGTCAGATACAGCCTCAGTGACATCATCAATAAGTTACAAGGGTACACTTAAGTTGATCACAATCACTGAACATCAGAAAAAGTTTCGAGAATATATCAACATGTTGAAAAATGTTCAGATGTCTCAATAACCCAGTTTAATGTGGACAAATTAAAGGGTTACAAAGAAATTGGCTCAAAGTAAAAATGCATACACTTTAAATCCGAATAAGTTCAGAATACTTAAATTTTTTTGTGGAAAATGATTACCCAACCCTTCACTTCCTTGACTTGTGACATCACAATGCAAACGCATCATAAAGCTTGCCAAGAGGCTGGCGGGGGTCAGGCACGCCCTCAAACCAAGCTAGTCTGAGCGGAGGCCCTTTGGCTCCACTTGCTTTTGTTTGGGTTTCCATTGTAGAAATGTTGGACCTGTACCTGCTTCCAGGTACTTTTTTTCGTATCACCTCACCTCCGTCGAGGTTCCAAGCGAACTGAAGGATACTAAAATGTAACATTAAGACACGACAGACTGCTGATTAGTCAGAGAATTTTCACTATTCACTGCATCATCATTGCGTGCACAAGACAGAGGCCAGCAACAGAAAGTTTATTTTACAGTGTTCGTATGGATTTTCATAACTAAATCCACTTCTGAGAAGTTTTGAGGTGAGAAATCAGCTGTGTAGATGAAAAATGTGATGAATATTTTCGGAGTTGAGGAGCTCCGCGAGTGGCAGCAACCCGCGAGAGGAGCCCTCTGCTCCCGCCGTGTCTGTGTGACACGGCGGGAGCAGAGGACAGGAAGGTTTTCATACCGCTTATCTGTCTTTACATTCTGAGGAATTTTCAAACGTTTTAACCGTAGACTGTATATATTTTAAGAGCTGTGTGGATCGCTGGTGTGTGTGTCGCATTGACCATTACGTCGCGGCCGTTGTCTCTGGGTACTATCTGCAATGGAAAACGGAGCAGGGCCGAGTATAGTCAAGTCTATCGATTTGCGCTATGGAAGCATTTTCGGCAAAGCAACATAGATCTTCAGAAATATGCAAATTGATAACATACCTTGGACAGCTGTAGTGCCACACAATACTCTGTTTGATCCTACAAGAGCAAATATAACAAACAATATAAAGACTTCCCTTAGCCCCGTCAACAGGAACATCATCAAATGCTGATTTTCTTAAAAAATACAATATTTTATAATTTATCTGACTCACCAATATCAGAGCTGCTTTTACAAGTCAGGTGATTATGGGCATGAAGAAATTCCTTCAACAGCTCTCTCTACAGTCCTTAATTGACACAATATATGAAGACTTTTGATTAGTTTACAAAATAAAAGCCATGTAAACACTTCTCACAAACATGTGATATGGGCAGAGTTCATTGTTGTGATAAATGTATTTAGTCTTTAAGACTTAGTTGCCCGCTAAATTTAATCCAGTCTAATCTGACATTTCTGCAATAAATCCTTTATATGAATCATAATGTTCAGTTTTTGTTGCAACTAAAGATCGTTTTGGATCACGGACCGGTGTTTTCTGATATTTAGTCAATCAGTGAGGCCAGGCTTAATAAACGAGACTCAGCTGTTTACAACGCAATACAGTTCACCGGACTACATCTGCCAAAATGAACAAATAATAATATTAAATTTAAATAAAAACTGAACATTCCTCACCAACTTTCATTACCACAGGAACAGCGCTGATTCTTAATATCGTTGTCTTTTGTCTTAATTGTCAGGGGATGCGGTGGTTCACTTTTAGTCTGTGATCAGTAGTCTTTAGCTTCTATCTTTTATTTTTTTTCCATGTCCATTTGAATCAGTTTGACAGCCTGAATACAACCTTCAAATGTATAATGCAACAGCAAACTGTTTGCTTCGTTTTGTGATTGCTAGTGCAGTGGCAGTGCCGACAGTTTGTCGGACTTAGCAGCAGTAACTAAGGGGGGTGGGGCTTAGGGGTTTATTAGCTTCACCGCTTACTACAGTCTATGCTGCTAACACGTTCAGAAATGCTTGTTAATTTATATAAGTAGGCAGAGCTTGACTGTTTCCACAGTTACGTTATAGGACTCAAGTAACGTTAACTAAGTTACAGCAGTTCACTACAAAGTGAACATTAACGTTACCTTATTGTATTAGCCAGCTAACCTCAAGTAACGTTAACATTAGCCTTCTAACGAACGTCAGAACGTCTAGCGTCTAACAAATCATCATCAGTTGTCTGTCAACACCTGTCAATTCCTGGCAATTCCCCGTTTGGTGGGCATGTCAGAGGTGTTACCCAATCACCTCCAACACATTTGTAAACAGCTGTGGTTAAAAATGCATTAAAAATTAGTGTGCTTGCATACACAACTGAGTGTTCAAGCCAGGTAGAAGGTGACGTTCCCGCGACCATGGGTAACGTTTCCTAAAAATTCTCTAAAGGTGACGAACATTCCAAACCTTTACAGAACATTAGGGACGTTCCTGAAACGTCCTCTTTTGATAATGAAAGTGCTGCAGTTCAACGTTCCTTAAATGACTTTAGGGGGACGTTCCATAATGGTCATTTTATGGTCGCACAACAACGTTACAAAGAGGACGTAATCAAAACGTTCTCATATGGTTCTAAGTTGGTCATATTATAACGTTCCTTATATGACTTTAGGGGGACGTTCCGTAATGGTAATCTCATGATCACATAGCAACATTACAAGAGGACATAATAAGGACATTCCCATATGGTTCTCTGTTGACCATATAAGAACGTTTTGTGACTAACTTATTGAGAACGTTCTCATATGGGTCTAAGTTGGTCATATTATAACGTTCCTTATATGACTTTAGGGGGATGTTCCATATTGGTTATTTTATAGTCACACAACAACGTTACAAAGAGGACATAATAAGGACGTTCCCATATGGTTCTCTGTTGACCATATGAGAACGTTTTGTGACTAACTTAATGAGAACGTTCTCCTATGGGTCTAAGTTGGTCAAAAAAATAACCTCCCTTATAGGACTTTAGGGGGACGTACTATGGAGCTAGAATTCTAGCTCCATACTGTTCCATATTGGTTATTTTATGGTCACAACAACGTTACAAAGATACATTTGGGACATTAACCGAATGTTCCAGTATGGTTCAGTGTATCTAATTGGTATTGTACAGTATACCCTTTCCCATACACCTGTATTATATTAAAAGGTTTACAAATGAGAGAGAGAGATACGTTAGCAGTTGCGCCCTGTGTACCCGCCAAACATCCATTGCGATTGAAATTGAAGCACCATGTCCGGGATCGATTGATGCCCCCCCCGTCACTGTGGGACTTTTCCGTTCTCAATCTACAGGCCTGTAAAGCATGGGAGTGCTTTTGGTGACAGGAATGTTGATGAATACTCCTGGTTGATCAATATTTCAATGTTTTGTCATTTGGAACTTGGTTGTATGGACAGAAAAAAGTGTTTTAAAGATATCTATCAATAAAAGTCAACATTCTAACAATAAATATTGCCAAAATATGGACATTCGTCTGGTATATTTGATAATGTTGTATGATAACTGTTGTATTTTAGTTTATTTTTTATCAGATTTACAGTTACAATTTACATTCTAGGTGTATCTAGGTGTGAAGATATTCAGCTGCATTAAAAGTTTCCTCAGGATGGTTTTGATGGTTTATTGCATTAAAATATAGCTTTTTTTTTCCAGGCGAGGATAAAAATATCAAATCTTTTCTTTATTGCATCTCCATGTAGTCTGTAAAAGTAAAATAAATATATTAATGTACAATGGATTTATATTCCTTACCTTCTGACATTTCAAAGGAGACCAGAATTATGCATTTAGGCCAAATGGTTGAGGAGTTATTCCTGATACATATTGGTTTATTGTAGGCGGTTTTCCTGCAAATTGCTGGAGGTTTCCAACCGTTAAGTTTCTCTGTGCAGGCATCATCCTCAACTACTGCATCAATCTAACTTTTGCTTTGTTTCTGTTTTTTTCTGCTGGGAGGTTCATGCTAGTTCACCATCAACATATGATGGACAGCATGTGAGTGGTGACAGTACACTTTGAAGTTAAAGTTTCTTGAACATCAAGTCTGTGTGAGACTCCCATGTTGAGTGCTCTGTTCATTCAAGTCTGGACGCAGTGACAATTACTCTTGATCAACCTGGGTCAAGTGCCTAATTTTCATATATACATATAGGGTGGTGATGGCGCAATGGGTAAGACGCCTACCTTTGCGAGAGACCCGGGTTCAATCCCCCATATAAATGTAAATGTAATCTAATCATGTTAACAGTGTTTTCCTGCCATTATAAGGTGGTGAGGCTCAAAACTGCTTGGTGCTGCGCAATGAATATAAAATCACTGTGGAGAGCATCAAAACTAACCAACTAAATTTCCCAAGGTCTAATTAGAATTCAACAACAGTAGACTTATTTAGCAAGTTTAGCTTTTGGGGTGTAGTTGTCTCCCTGTCTGCTCCCCTGAGTTTGTCCATCAGCAGTAGGTTAAAGAGGTGGAAAGACGGTATTATGCTTTGACTTTTCCCACTCTTTTTCCCACAGTTTTGCAAAGTGAAAAAGCTCAAAGTCCACCCCAAAGGAAGTTCCCATCTCTCACAGAAAACGCTACTCAGAACTGCTCGAAAACAGCTTGTTTGTAGTCCAGCCGCTTCCCTTTCATTCTTGTAATGACACAGGGAAAAAAGCTAAATGTGCTTCATAAATGTGTGCTCACCAAGCAGCTACTCCGACACAACCTCAAAAACACCGGTGGAAAAACAGAGCTGCAGCACACACCTCTCCTTTCCAAATACTAGCTACCCTCCAGACACTCAATGGACTTAAAGTTCATACTGTGATGTAGAGACAGAACTCAGTTAAAACTTTATGGATGAAAGATACAGTTGTTACAGATTAATAACTCACCACTCTGAAACCTTTGCTCTAGCCAAGCTGGTCAGCAACGTATACAACTGAAACAAAGCCACGTTTGCTTTTCGCTGACCCACCTTCTCTGCTTCTGATTGGCTAGTAGTCCTTAACTAGGAATTGAGCATATGCAACTCCCAACAAAGATCATTTAGAGACAAGATGTATCACTCCATAGCTAAAACAAAGCATTCACACAAGGTGAAAAGAGGAGCTGCAGTAATTTTCAGTATGGTGGTGGGGGGGTTGTTTGTTTTTTTTGTTATTTTGAAAATGAAACCATGGAAACCTGCTCTGGTACAACCCCTAAATAAGATTATAAACCTGAAAATGAGCGTAGTATCACCTCTTTAAGTTTTATAAAGTCACCAAAAACAGAACTCTTTTTTTTCTGGATTTTTCTACTAGTATATCCATTTTTCAAATCAGCAGGTGCACCACATGCCAGCTTGTTAATTACGTAGCTTATCAATGTCATCGACCATCCCGGTGTTACTGTTGACATCGTCCGATGCCAATTTTGTAGACATCACTCTACCCTAATTTCAATACATTAATTTACTCTGCAAGTACTTTTGTGACTGCATTTTCTTTTAAGTAGTGATAACGGTTTTAAATTTCATTCATAATTGTCTTAAAAAGGTCATAAATTTGACCAGGTAAAACCTGCAGAAACATTGTTTGTTCAATTACCTTGTCTACCTGACTTAACAATTAGCATAGTGTGGAACTTATTTTAAACAATCTTTATTTGCTTATGTTTCCATAAAACTACACGTTTAAAGCTCCCTTTTTGTAAAGGTGCTGCTCATGGAATAAAATTGTGCCTAGACGCTTTTTCCACACTACACAGTAAAGTAGTAAAAGGAAATTTTATTTAGCTGAAGTTATCACTTAACACCAAAAATGTCATTAAGAATCTGTAAATAGAGAATGTTCAACATTATTGCAAAAAGAATGAAAACAAATTGATTATCAAAATTGTTGCTGATCAAGATGTCAGTTACTTTCAGCTTTATGCAAGATCTATATTTTGTCTGTTAAATGTAGAAATGACGGAAGATTAACGTTTTGATACTAATAAAGGGAACTTGAATTGTAATAATGGAGTTGTTCTCGTATTTTTCAGGACTACTATCTGAAAATGGGCATTAAATTTCAAAATGACAATACTTTTTTTTAGTAGATTTCCTGAAAGGTAAAAGTTGTGCATAATTAAATTTATTGAGTAAAGAATCAGTGCAATTTAATTTTAATAAGCATAAATGTAATTTAATATGCAGAAATTAAATGTTTTTCAAAAATGTAATATATTTAAGGTTTACTGAAAAAATATTACCACTACTATAAAAGTTTGAGGTAATCCACAAATTTTCCAAAGGTTTCCACAAATTGAGTATTCTGAATTTATTTGGGTTTACAGTGGTTAGAGGCCCAAGCTAAACTCAATCCTAAAAGTGTGGAAGTACTATCATGTACTTTAAATATATCAGGTCCCCTCTAAAGGATCACAACATCATTTTGGAAGGTTGTGAGATGATTAACAATAGTGAAAATGAGTATAAACTAAAAAGGGGGGTGAAACAGTAACATTAAAACAGTTATTTAAATGAAACCATCTCTTTTTTGGTGGAACTCCTAAAAAGTCACCTGAATCATCTGACAAGGGGATCCAACTATACATGGCTTTTTTTGTAAAGAGCATTAAGATGAAAATCACTGGTTTAATCTTTAACAGCATCTTGTGTTTTATAAGCTCAATATGTTTTTAATGTCAAATTTTAATATGATAAGTAAATCTTAACTACAGCTGTTAAATAAATGTTGTGGAGTAAACAATGTTTCACTCCAAAATGTGTTGGAACAGAAGTATAAAATGGAGTATTTCAAAACAGTAGTACAAAGTAAGTAGTACTTAAGTACAACTCTTGAAAGAAATGTACTTTTATCTGCTGGTTCTAATAAAGACAGGTCCTACATGTAGTGCATGTGTTTGTAATTTCTTTTTGGCAACATATCGACTGTAATGTGATGGTCTTGTAGAAAACGTCTTATTGTTATCAATGCCTATTTATTTTTATTTCATTTTATGACCTAACACCGGAAAACCACCCAGTCTGTCATGGGTCTCTACCATCTTTTCGTAAATATTAAATAAGGGGAGGCTTTATTGTAATTTGCAGTTGGCATATCTATAAGCCAGTTAACCATCTTACATAGCCTATATTTTTTACAGTTAGCAGGGGCGAATAATGAGGCAAAAGGCGGTCCATATTATTAAACTGTAACATACAGACGAAGCTGCAACCACTGGTTGGATTTGTGTAAAGGACACACTACAGTTGATCCCTGGCTCCCATATTGAATCAGTAATTTGATAGTAGCTTGTTCTCAGTGAAGGAGAGTCAAGTCTTGACAGCTTCAGCCGGCAATGATCCTTCCATTTCTGCAGACCACATTGATTCTTTGCGATAGTGGACTTCAATTTTAAACCCAAACTTTCCGCAATGAGAGAAGTTTATCACAGGAAAACAAGGTGCTGGGACAACGCATGATACCCCTTTGCAGTCTAATTAGAAGAAGCTTCTTTATCTCTGTAGGGATGGTGTGGTTTTACGCGCTGTGGATGGGAACTCTGCTCCAGTTTTGTCATGCAACGATTTACACCAACGACTGGGCGATAAGAATAAGGGCTGACCGCGAATCTGTCAACAGGATAGCAGAGAAATATGGATTTACTAACATGGGTCAGGTAGGTGTGATCCAACATACTATGTAGCCTATATCAGAAGCACCAGACAGGGACATACTGTAGCCTATGTAGCATTTGCCTTGATCTCAATTGTCATTAAAGTTTTTAATTTCTCAGTCTGTAACTGTGTCTATTGAGGCATATAGTGACTCAGTGAAAAGACCTGAGTAATAGACACACATTCAAAGACAAAGAACTACAGTATGGTACACTCACCTATTCATTTTTATTATTATAACCCTGACCATATAACATTAATCATCCAAACAGTTAAACCTCAAATATCCAGCACGTTATGTCAGTATACCCCCAGAATGACCAAATAAAAATAAAATCAATAAATAATAAAGCAAATAAATAAAACAGCAAGTTATGGAGCTTAGGCCCATAAAATTCAACACATGTATTCCCTGTGCTATAATGAAAGATGCAGGTCTTGGCTCCATGTTACACTACAGGTGATATGAACCAGAAATACCCTTTGAAGCTGAAAAGCTACTTAGCTTTATATTACTGAGGCCAGAAGTCAAAAGCAAATTTCACAACAGAGAAATTGGAAAATAAATAAAACCATAAATGATTGTCAGTCACAGAAAATGGCCAACCTAAGACACTTTTTTATTAAACACAAATTACCTAGGCCCTCTCTTCTTATATATTAAAAATCTGTTTACATCATTGCATTACAGACACAAACACACACACACGTGCAGTATGTGCACATATGGAGGCAGACACACACACAAGCAGCAGCAGTGTGGCTTTAGTCTTGTGGCTCAGGTTGCCTGAAAAACTATCACAGGTATAAGGTAGCCACCTTCATAAAATATACCAAAGCCAGTTTCATAATTTAACAGCTGTTTAGCACAATGACAGACTGGGATGAGCAAACACACCTTCACCTGAAAACAAATTAATTTAGAGGATGTGATGGCTGTTTCACCAGATTGGAGACCTGAAGAGTTATTACAGTTTTCAACACCACCAGACAGCCAAGCGGTCTACTGTGTCCAACAAAGACGTGACTGTTGGCGTCGCCAAGGAGACTAAGGTATAGTAATGGGATATGAGGAGACCTGGAAGACTGCTGGGTTATTAATGAACTGCATGTCCCCTCCCTACCTCCAGATACTAAAATATAAGCATATGAGTGTTCTTGTACTGGCCTCACATACACACTCATCTCTTCACATCATGGCCTCACACATACACGCACGCATACACATACAACCACAACCTTAAGTTGCCAAGAGTCATGAACGAGGAGGAATAAAATGCCCAGTACTACACACCACATTTAAAGAATAACTGTGGTTTATTCTAAGATGGATCTTATTTTTGAGTCATTTTTGGGTCATCGTTTCATCACTTTATAATTAAAACAAGTTAACTGCTGAGATCTGGGAAAATGGTGACATTCCCAAAAAAGAAGTTAGACAGCACAAGAAAGATGAGCAGTCAGACGATATACCCAAACTGCCTGTTGTAAATATCCATCTAAACCCCCCTTTGCTAAACTCCCCAAACAAGTCAAACAGGGTTTCATTAAAACAAAATAACAGTCAGATCTTACATTGTCCCTATCAAACTTACTATAAATACTCTACTTGTTATTTATATGTATGGATACATGCAGCTAGCCTTAATCTTTTAGTGTAGTAGTCATCAATGGCATATTTAAGATCTGTTTTTCAAGATTCTTGTTTTAACATGAGTGACTATCTAACTGACAGACCATTGTCATCCCTTAAAGCCATGTCACTAGCTTGGCTAAAAACTCTATATACATGTCTACTTCTGTAAAAGTATCCTGCTTGTTCTTTTTAAGGTGGAATGGCTTCAACAGCAGGTGGTCCAGAGAAGAGCAAAGAGGAACTCCAGAGACAGTCAAATCAAACACCTTTCCCCTGCTCAACCTCAGTCCAGCAACACCCGAATGCTGCACTATAATGACTCAATGTGGAACAGCCTGTGGTACATTGTGAGTCTGATTTTTTTTTCCCTTTTACTAAGCTCAAGTCTGAAACACAGACACATAAACCCAGACAGACACAGCCCAAAATAGACGCTGATTTATTCTTTAGTCCCAAGGGCTAAATTGGATGTCCCACTATTTGCTCCACAGCTCTGCAGTGATGAGTCCAAAGGCTGCCAGTCTCGTATGAACATTGCTGGGGCCTGGAGGAGAGGGTATACTGGGAAGGGTGTGGTGGTGTCTGTCCTAGATGATGGCATTGAGAGAGAGCATCCGGATCTGAAGCCAAATTATGTAAGTGCCCTGGGATGGGACGCTGTGCTCGGGAAGGGGACATTAATCATAAGCAATTTGGCAGAGCTCTTAGTGTAAGAGTGGAGAGCTGAGACAGATATTATAGGCAGAGCTCTTGGGCCAAAGGTTTGAAAAGGCCGGCCAAGAGTATTGGAATGGACATTAAACGTCTGGTCCACTTAACTGTCGAGTGGACTGGTGAATAATGCTCTTTGTGATTTGTCTGATGAAACAGAGACAGATAGCCGCTGGCATCTTATTATGTGCTGCTACTTACTATCCATCTGATTTAGGATCCTCTCGCCAGTTATGATGTGAACGGACAAGACCAAGATCCCTCTCCAAACTATTCCAACAATGCTTCTAACTAGTGAGTACTTCTCGATTTCTCTTTGCACCTGTTTTGCAGTTTCCTTTCCCCCTCATAATTCTAACTTTAATTAATGCATGTTTTTCTTTCCATTTTTCAGTAATTACATGCATATATGGATATGCAATTTACCCAGTCTGAATTCTGTCTTCTCACTGGTTTGATGTAACGGAAATAGCATATCATCTCCTCATGCATATGCATCTAACCTCATGTTCTGATGTTCTCCTCCTTTCTCCAAAGCCATGGGACTCAGTGCGCAGGGATGGTTGCTGCGGCTGCAAATAACTCTCACTGCACGGTTGGGGTTTCTTTCCATGCACGTATAGGCGGTGAGTCCATGTATTGGAATGAAACTACATTGCCAAAGCACTTCTGGAGGTCAAAGTTTTGTATATAATGGATTCAAACATCCTGCGCCCTTTATTTGTAGGCATCCGTATGCTGGATGGAGATGTGACAGACATTGTGGAAGCCCAATCACTGAGCTTCAGACCACAGTATATTGACATCTACTCAGCTAGCTGGGGGCCAGAAGATGACGGGGCCACTTTAGGGGGACCCGGGCCTCTGGCTCGTCTTGCTTTACAGAGTGGCATCAAAACAGTGAGAAAGAAAGAAAGAAAGAAAGAAAGAAAGAAAGAAAGAAAGAAAGAAAGAAAGAAAGAAAGAAAGAAAGAAAGAAAGAAAGAAAGAGTTTGTGTGTGAAAAAGGAAGAGAAATGCTTGCTGTTTGTTTGTTTGTTTTATGTCTGTGTCCTACCTGCGGGCTGTTTATCTACTTCAAGGGCTTATCTTTTTTTCCTTATCGATGTGTAAATAATCATTAATAACTTAATCTCCTCTGCTCTCCCAATTAATCTCAGGGCCGGCATGGGAGGGGCTCTATTTTTGTCTGGGCATCAGGGAACGGAGGGCAAAGAGGTGATCACTGTTCCTGTGATGGTTACAGCAATAGTATCTACACCATCTCTATCAGCAGCAGCACTCAGCATGGAAGCAAGCCAGATTACCTGGAGCAGTGCTCCTCCACACTTGCAACAGCTTACACCAGTGGGGAGAATCAGGAAATGGTGAGTAGAGGCTGTGAATAACATAAGGAACAGCTTCAGTATGGTTAACTACCAAAATAAATAAATAGGCCATGATGTGCTGAGATGACTTTGTATAGGTAAGGGAAGCATTTTAGAGCTGAGTTCTGTGTTGTGGTATTTACTTAGTTCCTCTAAATGGAGGTGTGTATGATCAAATGACATAGCCCCTTCTCATCCATCTACAAGCACAAACTGCATATTGCTTCTTTACTTCATAACAAAAAAATATTTTGTCACTTGAGGCCATCACCTCAACTTCAAAAGTATCCACATTTATATCACTACGGGTAAATATGTTTATTTTTTATGTTTTCGTGTTGTCTGATAACACATTATTTCACCGGTCTGTCATTTCTGAATAGTTTCCTAAGAATTTTCAAGACATTTCCTGGAGATAAATATGTAATTTAGTGGTAATTATAAGGAAAATAGACAGTGTTCAACTTCCAATTAATAATTCCAATTAATTGTGTGAGCAATCTGGAGAGTTGCTGCACAGCAGGTGGGCTGAACATGCAAAAATGTGAAATTTGTCAAATGACATGCAAATAATTCAACATTTATGAATCAAATAACTGAAATGGAGCTTTAGGCCATTCAGTTTAATCTATAATTTTACCTGCCCTGACACATAAAGTATTTGAATGTACTGACATCACACCCACTGTATGACTCCAAATGCAAAAACTGAGAAATGAAAAATAAAAGTACTCTGGGTCAGGTCTGTCCATCTAAGAACAGTTGGAACTATTAGTTAAACTCACTTTGCTTTTCCTGCAGAGTTAAGCAGAAATTACGGAATGACTCAGTTATGTATAGTGTTTCGATATTCATATCGATTCCTTGATACAGCAACCCTACCAGAGGCTTGGACGCTCGAAGAGCATTTATTCTATATATTCAAAGCTGTTTGTTCTTGCTTTTGATAATAAAATTATATTAACAAATATTAAAATCACTTTTACTTCATTTTTGATGATGGCGTTTGTAACTTCTGATTGAACCTGAAGGGATGTTTGTAGTTGGATTTAACAATCTCCACTGTCTTACCAGCTGCTTAAAGCCAGAAAGCGTTGGGGGCGAGCAAGCGACCACTTCTGCAGTTGAGTTTGATAGTGTGAGACACCTGTCAATCAAGCAAGTACGCCGCAGACATTCTGCCTATGAACTTTCTTTCTGGTAGAACAATAACTTTTTTAATTCACAAGACATGAGAACAAGTGAAATTAGTGGAATAAAAGCCATTAGAGGAGCTGTGTTGTAAGCCATGTCAACAGTTACAGCTTGTCTGACTATACAGTAGGAACATCCTGAAAGCCAAAGACTCAGGCGGTCTACAGTAGCAAAGCAGCATAGACAGTATGGCCAAATAACAAGCTTCTTAACGTTGGAGGAGATATCCTCCCATGGAATACCTAATTACCTACTTCTACATTTTTTTGCCTGATTGACTGGCATTCATTTATGTGTTTTGCATGGCAACCCACTAGGGAAGAAAAACTGAAATTATACAGTATGTAATTATGTGTAGTCTCAGTGAAAAGCTTTTGGAAAACAATATAAACAAAAAAGTAACACATTAATTTAAATAGGCAATGTTTTTATCTTAATCGTATCTTTGTCTGCTGCTACAAAAATATGTTAAATTTTAAATATGATAGGTTTGGTTTTGGTGAGGTTTTCATTACTTGGATTAAGCTTCTGTATTCTTCTCCTGTCGCCTCTGTCCGCACTAACGATACCTCATCCCCTTACTTTCAGTTACAGGGCGGAACAAGGCAGGGATGACCCCTTTCCCCCCTCCTCTTCATTCTTACTGTAGAGCCCCTTGCCATAGCTATTCGCTCAGACAATACGATCTCTGGTATTTCAAGGGGAGGTCTTGAACACAAAATTTCTCTTTACGCTGATGACATCATACTTTTTCTCAAAAAGTATGGCTGCATCTCTGTCAACAAACTCAACATTCATAAGAGTGAGCTTTTTCCCCATAAACATAGAGGTAAATGAACTCCCACCTTCCGCCACACCCTTTAAGCAAGCTTCGGATGAATTTAAATACATTGGAATTACTGTCACGCGGAAACTTGCCAACCTATTTAGTAAAAACTTTACACCTGCTCTGGAATCAGACTTCACACGCTGGTCATCTCTCCCTCTGTCACTAACAGGTCATATTTGTTCTGTTAAGATGAACATATTAGCTACATTTCTGTACCTTTTTCAGTGTGTCCCCGTTTTCATCCCAAAAGCATTTTTCAGAACCCTTAATCAAGCCATTTCTTCTTTCATTTGGAATAAAGGTCCTAGCAGAATACGTAGGCCTATACTACAACTACCAAAAATGTCTGGGGGGCTTTCCCTCCCAGATTTTTAGTCATACTACTGGGCTGCCAACATCCACAGCATTCTGTACTGGCCTCATTGCCATTTTGGTCTCAGTGATTGGGTCCCTGCATGGGTACAAATTGAGGAAGCTTCCTGCCAGTCAGCATGCCCGACAGCTCTTCTTTGCTCCCCACTAACTTTGATTCATAAAATTTCAAACTATAACCCGATCAATCAGCCTGTACTCATCTGGAAACAGTTCAGATCCCACTTTGGGTTCCAATCTTCCCCGTGGATCTCCCCTTGTAATAGAAACCCAGCATTTCCCCCTTCATTGAATGATAATGTCTTTGGGATCTGGTCTAAAAAGAGAATTAGAACAATTAAGGATCTATATGTTGATGGAGTGTTTGCCCCCTTCTCACAGTTGTCTTCAAACTTTAACCTCCCTAAGTCCTATCTCTTTAGGTTTTTTCAGATTCGAGATTTCGTCAGGAAAACTTCTTCACATTCCCCAAGACTCCTGCCCCAAATAACACTGGACACTATTCTAGAAATGAATGTTAATGGTAAGGGAGCTGTGTGTGCACTTTACGACCTCATTACTGGACTCTCTACCCCTTCTGTAGAGAACACGAGACAAAACTGGGAGGACGACTTGGACCATAAATTGAAAGATGAGGAATGGAAAGAAGTTCTAAGTAGGATTAATGCCTCTTCTATATGTGCTTGTCATAACCTAATACAGTTCAAATTTGTACATTGTATTTATTGAACTAAGGTCAGACTAGCAAATTTAAACCGGATATGGACCCTACCTGTGATAGATGTAGGCGAGGCCCTGCATCATTCCTCCATATGTTCTAGCATTGTCCAAGACTGGTCACTTTCTGGAAATCCATTTTCGATTCTCTGTCAATAGCATTGGGCTCAATAATCAGCCTGAGCCTGTTTCACTTTTTGGCCTATCGCCAAAAAACACACAACTCTCAAAGCTTCAAAAAGGTGTTCTCACCATCTCTACTTTAATAGCTAAACAACGGACTATTCTGAATTGGAAATCCGTGAATCCACCAACTCATATTAACTGGGTACATGACATGATGAGCTACATTCACCTTGAAAAGATTAGTTATTTGGGATAGTAAGCAACAGAAGTTTTGCCTGGTTTGGGAACCATTTATCTCTCACTTTTACTCTCTTAGTGCTGCTGAGATCACCCCACTATACCATCAGCCTCTTAATTTTTAAGTTTTGACTGAGAACCTGGACCCCCCCCCCCCCCTTTTCTTTAATGTATTTATTTTTTATTTTATTTATTTTATGTACTTTATTTTGTGTGTGACCATCAAATTTACATATTTCTTCCTTCTGTTCTATTTATTTTATTTTAATTAATTAATTATTTTTTTGTGTATTTATTGTGACTATTGTTAGAATTGCCAGGCTTGGGAATGTTTGTTCTTTCATGTCTTGTACATGTTGTTATTTTAAAATAACAAAAAATAAAGTTCTATAAAAATATATTAAATGTTGAATACCATAACATCAACGTACTTCATAACTATTTACTCTACTCTGAAATCCATTTAATTGTATTGTTATTTCCACATGCCATAAGTCTCTATTTGTATCTTATCTATTCAGCCAATCTTTTGACTGACCATGTAGTAGTTTTTTAGGTTTGGGTTGTTTGTTTTTTGGTTGTTGTTTTTTTTGTTTTTTTCTTAGGTCCCCTGGCTGGTCTATAGCCCATGTGCACTCTTTGAAATCTAGACAACATGTTTAATTCTATCTGCTGAGTGTCTGTGTTCTCAAGCTTCAGATAGCTTATCGGGGTGTAGCATTTACTTCACATATGTCCTTCATTTCTTATATGAATGTACTAGTATTTTAAATGTTTTATGATTAAACTGAAACTGCAACTGAGTTCAAACTGAAAATTTGCCAGGCAAAAACTCTCTCCACCACTCTCATTTTATGTAATTTGCGGAGGTCATGGGTGAAAAGAGTTGGGCAGCTCACTTGACTAAATTGGATGAACACTGAGAGCTGTTCAGGGGTTCACATTTGCACATTTCCGTACTATGTAGGAGAAGGTGATATGGGTCATGGTATGTCTGATTTTGTATATTATATCTATATGTGATTTATTACATTTTCTGGAACATTTAATTAGAAACTGTTCATGGACAGGAATGTCTGTTGATACCTGACAGATCACATTGATGTAAAAATCCTGTACATTCAGTGTGTACATACAATGTCTGTGTCCTCAACAGGTATTGCTGGGTCCACAGAAGAGTTGTAGCCGGTCTAAACCAGAGAGCTCCCTCTCCTCTTCCATGGCAGCAGGTGTCATCGCTCTCACTTTGGACGCCAAGTAAGCAATTCTCCCACATGTAAAATCCATACAAGCAGGCATCGGGAGATAAGAACATGATTTTCTCTCATTGACCTTTTCTCAGCCCTTTGCTCATCTGGAGGGATGTACAGCACATTATTGTCCAAACATCAAAAGCTCATCATCTTATTGCCCCCGACTGGCACGTTAATGGAGCCGGATACACAGGTATTGGACTTCCGTAAACTTTGTAATTCCAGTTTCTTTGTTTTTTTATTTCTTTTTTTTTTTTGACAGTTGTTTATAGAAAATAGATACATAATATAGTTTAAATGCAACAAACCCAAAAAGTATAATAAAGAAGATAAGTTAAGCTTTATAAGCATAATTTGGTAAATGTTCTCTCAGCTCTTTTTAGGGAAACTATCAAACAGCGAGCATACAAACTAATGAGATACTGTGAGCAGACAGTAATAAACGCCTACAAAGTCCCAGGAGAGGGTGATGTCTTTTATAAGCTAAATCGCCTTTTATGCCCCTGCTAATGTGGTATGTGTGTGTGTCAGTGAGCCACCTGTATGGCTTTGGCCTGCTGGATGCTGAGAGCATGGTGAAGGAGGCTGAGCGTTGGAAACAAGTCCCCTCACAGCATGAGTGTGTGGAGGAGGCTCCCATCCAGCTGAGCAGGTATCACCAACCACACTACAAGAGATCTCCGCTTTGAGTCAGGGCTTCCCTCTGATTCCTCCCCTCTTTTATCGCACTTATCTATTCCTGTGTCAGTTCTCATGCATGGATTTCTCTCACACTGATTCTCACACACTTTAATGGGTGTCATTTTCTTTAGTGCTCCTTTCCTTGTAACTCTCTGTTGTGCTTCTTGTTTTCTGCCTCTTCTCTCATCTCTGCCGCTCACTGTGTGTTTTTATTCTTGCCGTCTCATGACAGAACTATTCATCCAGGCTCGGTGCTGACATCTGTGTATGAGAGTGGGGGCTGCTCTAGCAAGCCCCAGCAGCACGTTGTTTATGTCGAGCATGTCGTCGTCCGTGTTACCATTGCTCACTGTCGTCGTGGTGACCTTTCCATTACACTCAGGTCACCTTCAGGCACCGTGTCTCAGCTGCTGGCTAACAGGTAACTAAGAGCAATGCTCGATCATGGTTGTGTGAAATATATATATATATATATATATATATATATATATATATATATATATATATATATATATATATATATATATATATATGTAGTGGTTAATTCCTCAGCATGGCACCTTGGCCCATTAGAGGAATGCAGACTTTGGGAACCACTACTGGAAAATCACAGGGGATCAAGGAATTGGTATCTGGGCAAGTTTCTGGCAAAATTAATTTCTGGCAATTTTCCGCTACACGTCTTACTTTCAGAAAACTCTGCAATGTTGATAACTTGGTGGTTTCTACATTTGGAGGAAAAGTTTTTTTTCAACTGCTCTACTATTAATGGATGAAATTACTTTCTGTAATTATCACATGACTACAGTTTCCCTCAGCTCAATGGAGTGTGTTAGTGTCTTTAAGCTCATTGTTTTGGTTTAGGACTCTCAAGGTTACTTGTTTTAGTTTCTTCTCACTACTCTTAATGGAAAGGGTTTTTTCGCTGTTTTTGGAGCTATTATACTTTACTCCACTACATTAAAATAGTCACTAATTAGTAGTTGCTTATGTTACTGATATGTTATTGCATTAGTAAACATGTTAATAGTGATAAAACACTGACAGGGGACATTTTGGCTAATGGGTACTTTTACTATTGATAAAGGAGAGCATTTCACTCACAGTAGTGTTTATACATAAGTAAAACTTTAAATGCATGAATTTTATTTGACTTTTACATTGTTAACTATTACTTTTTACTAAAGAATACTTCTTTCAGTGCTAGTTAAGCATAATATAAACCTACTGATATTACCATTATTAACATTGTTAGAAATGGTAGTGGGAGTAGTAGCATCATCAGCAGTATTAGCAGTAGAAGTGGCAGTAGCAATAGTAATGGTGGTGGTGGTAGTGGTAGTATTACTGCTAGTATTATCATGATTATGTAATGTTCTGGTTTAGGCCTCTTGACGACTCCACTGAGGGATTTCAGAACTGGGAATTTATGACAACTCACTGCTGGGGGGAGCAGGCAGCAGGGGAATGGACTTTGAAAATCCAGGATACTCCCTCTCAGAAGAGAGACAACACTGAACTAGGTCTGCTCTTCCTCTTTGTAACATCTCAATATTGTGAAACATACATTGAAGTTCAACTAGAACAGCAGCTTAAATACAGTGCAGGCCTCCCGGGACAGGCCTCTTATCTTGCTCTCTTTCTGTTTGTCTGTTGTTTCATAGGGACGCTAAAGGAGTGGTCCCTGGTGATTTATGGCACCGCAGAGCAGCCGTATCCCATACACCGTGAGCGAGCCCGATCGGCTGAGACGCCCATGGATAGTGCCTTCACCGAAGAATACAGTGGTGAGTCATGTACTCAGCGGGTTTTAAGCTGCCCCTTCTTCTAGTTTAGACCTCTCACACAGCCGCTAAATGCACTCTGATGCAGATTTATAGCAGATGTCAGTTCAGATTGTTTTTTAAGTTAAACATAGAACTCTATCAGCAATCTGAATAATTTCTCCATTGTTGCCATGATGGTGCAGTGACTGTGCGATTATTTGCCCTTCCAGGACCCTGTGACCCAGAATGCAGTGGCGATGGCTGTCAGGGGCCCAGCCCGCAGCAGTGTGTCACGTGTTTGCACTTTTTTATCAAGTTCAAGAACAAAACAAGGTTAGTATGATTACACAGCATAGAGTACAGTTAGTAGATCCAGAAAGCAGTGTACACAGTGTGTGTGTGTGTGTGTGTGATACTGTTGCTGCAAAACATATGACTTATACATATTGCACACTGTTGTTTAGCTGTTTATATCATAGTTTACCAAATCCTTAAAGCTTGCATGTAAGAAGACAAAGAGTGTACATGACCATGATTTCACATTGTGGTGCAGAAAATGTACCCAGAATATAATTGCCTTCACTCCTACTCATTTAGAGAGAGTCACACCTCTTGTCCTCTATGTGCGTTGGTCCGTGTCTGTCCAATAGCATGTGCGTATCAGAGTGTCCCAGGGGATTCTGGGGCGACCGCTTGCGTTGTAAGAGGTGCTACTCCTCCTGTGAGAGCTGCACTGGGAGTCGCAGTGACCAGTGTACTTCCTGTCAACCTGGACATCACCTGACTGAGGGGACCAGTACCTGCACAGCCATCTGTGGGGATAGCTACTACCTCGACCACGGTTGGATTTCTGACCTCAAACCTGCATTTTTGAATTTCAGAGTGCTTTTTCACATTTTTTGATGTATTATACTTAACACGACAGAAGGAATATCCGTGAGTGAACATTTAATGATCCATGGCTTACAGAAGAGCCATATATGTGCCTGCTAATGAATAGTCAGTTAATGTAACTGCAGTTGAGGGGTGAGTGAGTAAGACTGATTAATCTTTCGGATGTATATTCGATGTGTATTGTGTGATTTCCCCACAGATGCAAATATGTGCAGAAAGTGCAGTGAAAACTGCTTGAAGTGCACCTCCTACAGCATCTGCACAGAATGCAAACCAGACACAAGGTGAAACAAATTCTCTGATGATGCTTGAATTAACTGCTCAGTAAACACTGCTCCTTCACTTCCAGCTGCTGAGAATACTGATTCTCCCCGTGCACACACCCTCTGTAGCATCATAACAATTAGAAGAAGCTACAATATTTTTAACTCTGTATTCAAAAGAACACAAGTGTTATCCTTCCCTTTCCACACACAGCTCGAAAAGAAACATGTATCTTCATTCCTATTTTGCAACATCCTCACATGAATCATCTCTGTCAAATTCACCATATTTTTGAGTTAGAAGTTTCCAGAATACTGTGTTCACTGACTCAGTTCACCAAATACTTGTGGTGGTGTGCTGTAGGCTGGGAAACTGAGCAGTCTGAAGGTAGAATGAGAATGAGTAATGTTTGCGATGTCACATGATTGGCTATGTGTGTCACGGTGCCACATGCTCTCTCCGCCCTCTCCAGTCTGCAGGGGAATCGGTGCCAGCAAAGCTGCGCAGTGGGATTCTACCACGACAAGCATGAAGGGAAATGCAAGGCCTGTCACAAGGCCTGTGCTACCTGTGCAGGTGAGGGCACAGGTCATGGATCAACTGTATGAAAACTTCTTTGAATTTCATTAAAGCACATGCCATGGTATACACGTCGTTGTTTGCAGTACTCCTGTGTCTCCTTAAAATCATGTTTGTTTCTGCCTCATGCGGCATCAGGTGCAGGTGTTGAGGCATGCAACCGTTGTGCAGAGGGCTACTTAATGGAGGAATGGAAGTGTGTGTCCTCCTGTAGTGCTGGCTTCTACGCCACAGAGCCAAACTCAGAGATAGCTGATGGGCACAGGATATGTAGGAGGTGAGCTCACTGGTGTGTATTCAGGTGTGGGTGGTTTGTTTATCTGCTGATGGCAGGCCTTAAACTGGTGGTTGGCTTCTGCCTGTGTTTGTGCTGGATTTCACACTTGTGTTTGTAGTTGCGTGCCTGTATGGGTGTAGCTTTTTCTCTTGTGTGTTTGTTTTTTTCCGGTCAGTATGTGTGTTTGTATGTGTGGACGTGTGTTCAGTATCTGCGCTCCCCTCCTCAGGTGTGACTCCAGCTGTCTCACCTGTGTGGGGCCGAGCCAGGCGAACTGCAGCAGCTGTTCCAGCGGTCACAGCCTGCAGGAGGAAGTGTGTGTTGTTAACACTGAGTGCACAGACGGTCAGCCATCTTCTTCCTCTATTACATGTTGGCTCACTGCTGCTAGATTAACCATAAGTCATGTTTATTTGTAATAAATAAATATTTGGCATAATGTAGCTTCACTTCTTTGGCATCTGACATTAAGCAAACCTCTACTGTACGCCTCTGATGGTTATTCACTTCTCAGTCTGTATGGTTCTCTTGATGCGTGTCTATCAGGAGAGTATCAGGACAGTAACGGAAAGTGCCACGCGTGTGATGCAACGTGCCTGAAGTGCACAGGGCCGCAAAGAGAAGACTGCATCAGCTGTGTGTCTTCACGGTGAGATGGTCTTGACTTTTTAGATTCAGGTTCAGAGGAGAAATGAATAAATCTCTGTCTCTGTGTCATCTTGCTGGCTTTATAGTCAAAGCCAGCAAGATGCTAATCTATTTGATATAAATGACAGTGAAGTGTATATGTTAATAAAGCATCTTCTCTAGAAAGACAATTAGGAATGAGTGTTTTATTATTATTATTAGCAGTAGTAGTAGTAGAATTATTATTTTTAAAAGAAAATGATGTCAAGCTGAAACAATCAGTCACTTTATTAATGAGTCGATTGAAAGAAAAATGATTGGCAACTATTATGATAATCGACAAATTGTTTCAGTAATCTTTTAAGCAAAATTAGTAAAACTACACTGCCAAACAATCTCTGGTTCCAGCTCTTCAAGAGGAGAGAGGGGTATTTCTTTGTCATGTGTTATTGGTCAGTAAACTGAATCTCTTTACGTTTTCTCAAAATAAGATAAGCTTTCGTCATAATTTGTCAGAATAACATTTTACCATTTAACATTTAATGTATGATGAATGACAGAGTAATGTACTTTATACAGTGTTAGGGAAAGGTTAGGGCTGCTTATAAACATATAGATCTATGTTTGTGTGTGTGTGTGTGTGTGTGTGTGTGTGTGTGTGTGTGTGTGTGTGTGTATACATATATATAGATCTATAGACACACACAGATATAGCTCTTAACCAACCATCCCCATAACCCCTCTCTTCTCCCTGTGTCAACACACTCAGCTTCATCTCTATAACTCTGCCATATGAGTTCAGGTCATTTGCATAGACATTATATGTGTTGATTTTTGTGGTCTTGCAACTAAAAAAGTTTTTGACGTTGCTATCGGCGGCAGGGCTCTAGATGAGGGCCGCTGCGTGGTGGAATGTGCAAAGGGCAAGTACCTGTCAGGTGGTCAGTGTCACCTGTGTGACCACACATGTGCCACCTGTGTGGATGCAGAGCCTGCCAACTGTACCAGCTGTTACACTGGTGAGTACAGAACAAGTAAATCACACTGTGTGTTAGTGTGCATATAAACTGCGTGTGTGTATTTGTTTGCTATATTCGTGGGGACCAAAAGTGCTGTTTGAGGGTTAAGACTTGGTTTTAGGGTTAGGGGTAGAATTAGGTTAAGGCTAGGCTAAGGGTAAGAGTTAGGCATGTAGTCGTGGTGATTAAGGTTAGAGTAAGGGGCTAGGGAATGCATTATGTCAATGAGATGATAAAGGAACAAATGTGTGTGTGTATGTGTGTGTGTGTGTGTGTGTGTGTGTGTGTGTGTGTGTGTGTGTGTGTGTGTGTGTGTGTGTGTGCGTGTGCGTGTGCGGAGGGAGAGACGCAGATTTGGTTGCAGTCATAAATTTTTTGCTTTAAACCAATCGTGAACTTAGGAAAAATGTATTTGTATTTAAGGGGGTGGTGGAGCTGTAGTGGTATAGAAAACCCTCCGATGTAGTCTAGACACTGGCAGTGATGATAAAGGGATCAACAAAAGCTACATTCTGACATACTGACAGTGAAAAAACTTAAGACTGCCCGATAGATTATTCATTGACTATATAGCTAAATGACCAGCTGAATGTTTGTGCATTGGTGTATGCTGCTTATAGAGAAGAGATAAATGATTCTTTAGAATTAAAGGAGCATTATGTAGTTTCCACCGGCCACTAGTGGTGCAGTTCTAAGATTGCAACCTGGTGTGTGCTCGTACGCATGCTCACTTGATATCATGAGCGAGCATAATCCGAAACACAACCACTTTCATGCAGAAATCCTGCAATAAACGCAGGAACACCTGCAAGCAGGCTGTGGCTTTTCACTCAGATATGTTCAGGCTTTGTTACTTAAACGTTCCCATCTCAGAGGTAGATCAAAACCGGCTCTGTACCTTTCATTCAGTGTAGCGAGCCACATATTGGCACAATCCTCCCGAAAAAAGACAGAGTGACAGCGGCTATAGACGGACAGAGCTGGAAACTCAGGTAAACTCCCAATGTTACAGTAATAGTTTTATCAGCTGCAGGTTGAAGTAATCCACGCTTGTTACATGATCACGGTACATTTACTGCATTTAGCCGGCGTACTACATCGCTAGCTCGCCTGCTGCTTTTCAGTAACCATCTTTACTAATCTGTGAATCGGTCACCAGAGGCTCAGCAATGTCAGCACAGCTACATGTATTGGATGATAATGAAACGGGTAGTGAGCTGGACTGAATATTATCTGAATCTATTATTATTATATTATCTGAATCTGAATAAGATTGTGTCACAATTTATAACAGTTAGACTGCAGTAAGTAACTTTACTGTAACTAACCAGTGTTAGTGGATGGCTCTTCCTCTGTGTTGTTGTTTTTTGTTGCAGTGTTGTACATTATGTGGGTCATGTTAGTTACAGCAACTGAGGTGGAGAAGCTGTGTACCAGAGTATTGGTAAAATGACAGTAAACTTAAACTGAACGTTGCGAAGCAAAAAGTGGCAGGTCCAAGCTACTGTAGCATTAGCTGGCTGCATCACTCCACACAAATCGCTCCACATTTGCTATTTACAGTTACATCCTTTTTTGCAGGCTAAATCAACCGTGGTACATAAGGATAGTAACATGGGTCGCATTAGTTGTTGAAGTAATATGGGAAGTGATGTAACTTTGCACCAGATAACATTAGTAACTGCTCAGCGTTAGCCGACGAGCTAACGTGACTTTCTGTGTTTCTCCAGCTTTACTAATGCTCACTTTGTTCTTACTCGATATCATCTGAACCTGTTTGGTCTGATGGGCTTCAGCACATAAACCTTTATTGTTGTTGTGTATCCTTACGTGGAGCCTGTGTTTTGTTGTGAGCCGGTTGTTTTATGGTGTTAGTGGACTGCCTGTCGTTAGCTGCCGTGTTGTCCCAGTACGAGAAAGGCTCGGGAGCGCGTACAGAGTTGAATCTCACCCGGAGACCTCACATTAAAAGCACAATAGTGGCTGATGCAAGCAACGGACAAAACAGGCGTGTGCTACATTTACAAGTGAGTTTTGAGCCCATTAACAAGGCAATGAAAATTTGATTAAATTCATTGAAAAACTTACATATAGCCCCTTAATGGATTTTGTTGTTTTTACCAACTTGCCATCTAAATCCAAAAAGAAGTGGCCGTGGAAAACAAAACATTTGCATGACCAGGAATTTATACAAGCCAAGGGTTAGCCAAAGTTTCACATCACACTACTTCACACATATGATATGCTATTTTTCCTCCAGATAAGTTTGAAATGGAGCGTTACCTGTATAAAGGCCAGTGTCTGGATGCCTGTCCTGAGGCCTTCTACCACACCAAAGAGAGGACCTGTGAGCCCTGCTCCGATCACTGCAAGCTCTGCACAAGCCCCACCCACTGCCTCAAGTGTAACTCCTCCTACTACGTCTCTGAGGGAGTATGTACAAAGCTGGAGTGTGGAGAAGGTAAACAAGGTCATAGCCTTATTTATGAGCCAGTATTCTTATTTCTGTTGTGTTACACAGTGCCACAGTGTCAGAGATGAAAAAGTATCATCTCACACCTGCCCACCCTTCGCTCTCTCACCATATTCTGTTGATGGTTCCTCTCACTGTATTTTCCCTTCACACTCTGTTTTCCTTTTCTCTCAGGGGAAGTGGAGTATCCAGATTACGACGACTGCATGGCCTGTGAGGAGGGCTGCAAGAAGTGTGTCTTGTGTAAGTCACGGCTCAGTGGGCAAAATGAACGCTGCCTAGGCCAAGTTCCCCTCCCAGTGTGTTGCCGACCATGCTCCTGGTAGTTCCTGTTTAAAAGGAGAGTTTTTTGTCTGCTTTCAACAGATAACCCCAAGCATTGCCTGTCCTGCACTGAGGGCTTTTACAAGTAAGGCTGTGTGCCTCACTGTCGCCATGTGTGATCTCTCCTCTCGGCACTCGCTCTGCCTTTCAATTCACTGTTATGCTAGAATGAAAAGGGTCCTTTTTGCTGTAGATTTGTGTGTGTGTTTGTGTGTGTGAGAGAGAGAGAGAGAGAGAACCGCAGGTATAGACTGCTGCTTTTGTTATCAGTTTTCAGGATGGCTGCTACAAAAACTGCCCACCTAAGACATACAGCGTGGAGGAGGACATGACCTGCGTTGCATGTGATGACAATTGTGTGAACTGTGATGAACATGAGTGCTACTGGTGTGAGACCGACTTCTTCTTATCAGGTAAAACTGCCTCACATGGTCAAGACATAAAGGCATGACGCATTATTTATAATAGTGGAAGAAGTCAAATCCTTTACTTCTGTAAAAGTCTTTAAAATGTCACTAAAGTAAAATTATTTTTTGGAAAATGTACTAAATGTATTAAACATTAAAGTACTCAAAATGCAGAATAATGACTCGGGGGAGTCACATATCATATTTTGGATATACTATTCGGTTGCATTAATTCATTATGTAAGTAGAGTACTTCAGTAAATGTATTTTGTTACATTCCACCACTGGGAAGTCCCGCATTCAGCATTGCACTTAATGTTATGCTAGTGGCGACTAATGTAGCCTTGAGCCGCAACCCTCAACACACATGAGGAGTGGGCTACAGTGGTCTGGTAAGCTCACTTCTCTCCACACCACTAAATGTTTTTGTCATTTTTAACTTTTAGTCTTCAGCCCCAACTCACATATCAAACCTCACACAGCTTCTTCTGGAATCACAAAAGGCTTGTAAGACCTGCAAATAGACTTTGATGTGTAAAATTGTTAACCTTTAAGTAAAGTACAAGTGCTTAAAATTGTGAACTTAACTTGCTCAGCTAAATGTGTTACATACAATATTGATCTCAAAAAACAGGCAAAAATTGTCCTATTTTTCCCAGAGGGAAGTTGTGTTTCAGTGTGTCCTGATGGTTTCTATGGCAACGAAGACACCAATGACTGTGAGGACTGTCACTCAGACTGTGTGACATGTAGCGGTCCCAAGGACGATGACTGTCTGTCGTGTGAGGAGGGGAAGATGCTAGAAAACAGAGCGTGTGTGCCTGACCATGAGGTCTGTCCCATTAAGACCTTTCGTAGCGGTGAGACTAATACTTATGTATTCCACTAATCCAACTGTCTGCTCATAATGAATCAGGGATTTGGGCGCTTTCACAGGGGCAGAAAGAAATCTTGGAGGGTAATTGGTCTGTGTGCCACCGTCCCTGAACCCTGTACCAACTTAAGCACTCCAAACAGGCTGAACTACTGAGCGTCGGCCAGATACAACTTTGAAATAATTGATTGTACATACTGAACATTTAGTTCCCCCCAAGAATTAGTTGGACAGACCTTAAAACAACATATGGTAATTAGTGCGAGGCAAGACATCTTAATTATAGGAACTAAAATAACTCAGAGAAAAGTACATAGGTTAATACAAAGGTTGAAAATGAACACAGAGAAGCAAAGTTATTCTTTAACTTTGAGTCTCAGCATCTACAAAACCTTAAATTAAAGCCTCAAATGGTCACACAAAATTTGGGTTTTGTGTAATTGCCAATTGAAGGGGGTTACATACTAATCTTAGTTGTTGAATTTTTTTCTAAATACTGTTGCTGGAAGACATTTTGGGAAACACACTTTCCTGTTGAGAGTTAGATGACATTATTGATACTGTATCACTGTCATGTCTGTCTAGCTTTATATTTAGCATAAAGACAAGAACATGTTATCAGTTCCTCCCAAACTCTCGGCAAGTTAGCGAACATGTATATTTCCCAAAATGTCTACTATAATAGCTATTCCTTTACAATGGATTAGAGACATGAGTTCAGACAGGAACGGAAGCAAACTCTCTGGCTCATAAGGAATCCTCTTAGCTTATTACAAGGTGGAAAAAGTCATCATCAGGTGAGCATGAACTAACTAAAACAGGATTTTCTGTGATAGAATAGGATGGTTTACACATACACGTGTACACTACCAATGAAGGCCAGCAGGCAGTTATCTCTAGCTTCATATTTAGCGTACAGTCATGAGAGTGGTATCGATCCTCTCATGTTACTCTCATCCGGGAAGCAAATAAATATATTTCCCAAACTGTCGAACTATAGTATAAATTACTCTACTAGCAGTATTGCTTTAATATATCTATAAGCAATGTTTTTTTCCTTACAAGTAGCTAAGAAGATTGCCTACCACCATCTGACAACTGAAATGCTCATGTTCCATCTGTAGGTTTTGTTCTATGTATAATGTTTTGTACTATGATGGTCCTGGATCAGGGCTAGGTTTCCCTCTGCTGTGTGTCGTGCTATAATGAGGAGCACCATGGCTCTGTCATATTCACTGTGTTTTTTAATCTCCAGATGATGGGGAGTGTGAGGACTGCCACCCATCTTGTGAGTCCTGCTCTGGAGAAGGGAAGAACCAGTGCACAAAATGTGCAAAAGGTCTGCAAAAAATTAGGCGTTTGCATGCTGAACTGCAACAGCACAGTTTCATATTTTCACAATTACATCACAGCATATCCAGCTTTTTTTGTAGTGCAGTGATGTTTACTTTTTTTCTTCCACCTCCAGGGTGGTTTCTGACCACACAGCATACTTGTGTGTCAAAATGTCCGGGGAGTTTCTTTGCCAGTCGGCTGAGCAGTGTGTGTGAGGCCTGCCCTCCACACTGTTTGCAGTGTGTGGACGCTCAGCATTGCACCCGCTGTAAAGCTCAGTTATTCCTGCAGGATGGACAGTGTATCCAACAGTGTCTCAGGTCAGAGGTCAATGCTATCGCTTTTTCATTTTTGTCTCAAGTTTAAATGTATTTACATGTTTTTTACACATTATCTGGAAATTGATTCAGTTTGGAAATATGGTGGGAATTCAACCCTGCTGGAAAAATCTTTTGAACATCAGGCCAGATGTTTGAGACACAATCTCTGAAGAACCAAAAATGAAATGTATTTGCTGGCCATGAATTTGACATTTCCTATTTGATGTTTATGCATCATTAAATTGTGACATCCCAGAGACTGAAAAATTATCTCGTCCTTGCTGAAGAGGTCCTTGATTCTCTATTAGAGCTGAGATGACCATTTTAACGTTTTGGCCATGAGGGCATAATTGAATTTTTTTTTTTTGACTACTAAGCCGCTTTTTTAACAACACTTAAGTACTACATGATTGTCTGGATAAATTATTAGCTGTCCTGAAGCAGAGAACAGAGCAAAATGTCAGTCCTCTTGTTTACCCCAGCAGCAGTGCACAAATTCATGACAGCACATTTCATTTTCTTAACACACTAAATTTTTTTTGCAGTCCATCCTGACCATAGACTGTATCCTGACACACATCACAAAGAAAACTAATACTAATACCAGAGACATAATACATCACCAATGTTTATACTTGCTGTGGACCTACTTAGGAATTTGACAGTAATGCATGTGTTTAGTGATATGTCTAATTTACAGTATGTCCATTATGCGGCCTGGTTCAACTGATGTGATTTCAACGTAATGCATAAGAAGCGCAGTAAGCTGCAATGTGTCTGTGCATGTGTGTCTGCTGATCTCTTTTTGGCTTCTCACAGGGGTTTTCCTGCAGGCCAACACTGTCGTAGCTGTGCAGTAGGCTGTGCGTCCTGTGGGAAGAACACCACCCACTGCCTCAGCTGTGAAGAACCTCTCCTCCTACACAAGCACCAGTGTGTGGAGGAGTGTCCTCCAGCGCACACTGTCCGGGACAGGGAGTGCCAGCATTGCCCCTCAGCCTGTCAGGAATGCAGTCCACTCGGGCAGTGCACAGGTACTGAAACACAATGCTAACAAGAGCAAATTCAGCTTTTAGAGGTTCTTTAGTCTAATCCAAAACGCTTTTACTTCTCAATAGCCCTTTTCGAATCATTACCAGCATGTATGGTGTTTGTTATTTTTAGCCACACTTGCAACATGGCTCTAGTGGTGACAAAATCAGTCAGTCGGTGGTGAATTCATGGTTTCCAGACAATGTATCATAATGACTTGGTCATGGTGATTCCATGACTTTTCCTCTATAGCACCACCTTTAGGTTGACAAATTTGCATTTTAATGAAACAACTATTGGATGGATTATCATGAAATAACTTTAATTACTGATGATCCCTTAACTTTTCTTGTAGTGCCACAAAAACTTGACCACTACTTTGGATTAAGACCAAACACCTGTAAACCAATGACATTCCTATCGCCCTCAGCCAGACTTATTGGCAAATGTTAGCATGCTACTAAACTAAGATGGTGAACGTGATACATTATGACTGCTAATATCACTGTTAGCATTGCTATTGTGGACACGTTAGCATGCTGACGACTTGCTGTAGATTCTTAGTCTTATTCCCCAACATGTCCACTAAATACACTGTGTCTAAATGTCAGAAATAAAAAAAAAACACTAGTGCGTACAAGTGAGTGATTTGATTCACCTGTCTCAATTCTATTTTTCATTTGTCTTGTTAAAGAGAGGGCTTTTCGTCCTCTTGCATTCCTCCCCACTTTCAGTCTTCCTCTTCAGGGTACTTAGCATAGTTTACTAAACTAACGTTACACTAAATTGTTCTTCCATTCAGTGCTGAAAGCTGTTCTTTGTGCAGGTTGTGAGGAGTATCACTTTCTTCATGAGGGCCTGTGCGTGCTTGACTGTCCCAAGATGTTCTTTGAAGACAAAGAGAAGGGAGAGTGTTTACGTTGCCACCCTGATTGCGCTTTGTGTGACGGCCCAAACAACAATGACTGTGATGCCTGTATGGACTCTAAGGCAGCTCTGCACAATGGGGCATGTGTTGCAGCTTGCCCTTCCCACACCTACAGAGACGCTTTAACAGGAGAATGTAAAGGTACAACAGAAAGATTTATCTGCCCGAATCTTGGCTACTGAGTGCTATTTTGAGATGCTGGACTGCACAGAGGGTCACACAAGCAAACAATGCACTCCTCTCATCATAACTAAGTTGGAACCTATTTATTTTGTTAATCTTATTTGACATATATTTTATTATACATTCAGAACTGCTGCCCTTTTGGGTAAGAGATGCTCCATTTTGCATAAAACTTTCATTTCTCCTCACTACAATTTCTGTCCTGGAGAACGTCCTTCATGCATTTTCTCAATTATATTCTCAACTCTGCCTGAGTGTGTTTCCTGACTTTAGCTCAGACTAAAATAGCAACGCTTTTCAGACGGTTAACAGGCAGCTGTCAAACCTTGAAAACAGAACAGCAATGCCAAAGACAGTTCCCTAGAGAAAGACACACCGCTCTTGTTTTGTTATTCAAAAACACAAAGGATGGTGTGTTTCTCCAAGGAAAATGTTGTAGGCGATGCCCACTATTGCTGCTACATACTGTAGCTTTCAGCAGTAAGACATTTAAAAGGAAGTATATTGCTGTACTGCAAAATGGACAGAGGTTATTTCTGTGTTTATTTTCATCTGAACTGAACACAGGCTGCAGCAAATGATCACATTTTGAGAAACCAATGGGTGGAAACTGCCAGTTAAGGTGTATTACTATTACTATTACTGATAAATTATTTACATATTTGACCTAATAGGTAATGATAAATCATCAGATAAACTATTACCATATAAGATCAGATAGATATCAAGTCAAGATGATAAAAAAAAATTGGACTCATGGGTTTCACTGTAGGTCTTATAATACCCCTTGATTCAGTTATTATTTTACTTGTATTTCAGACTGTCATGCATCTTGCCTTACCTGCTTCGGGCCCCATGCTGGCTCCTGCATCAGTTGCAGAGAAGATCAGAGGCTAGAGGGCCACAGCCATTGTGTGCCATCAGCCAACAAGTGTTCACCTCACCATTATGCAGACCATGACGGGAAATGCCATCCGTGTCACAAATACTGCCACAGGTGTTCAGGTCCCGGCAAGACTCACTGCCTGAGCTGCAACCAGAGACATTTCCTGCTCAGTGAGTCGTGTTTGCACTTTGTAGGACTCTTGAATTCTTTTGATGTCTGCACGTCCTGGAAAGCTCTTCAAGACTTGTTTGTGTAGCTGCATGATCATCATGTGTGTTTGTTGGTACAGATGGAACCTGCATGGGTGAATGTCCCACCGGCTACTATGAGGATAAGTCGGGGCAGAAATGTGAACCGTGCCACCCTTCCTGTCAGTCCTGCGTTGGAAACAACAGCTATGAGTGTCTCGTCTGTAACAACCACCTCTTTCGAGAGGGCAAAAAGTGTGTGGAGACCTGCCAGCACAGGTAGTTTAACCCGCTCACCATCCAGCTGAGCCGCTCATCCATCACATTAAGTGCGGTCGCACAGTGTTGTCATTAATAAAAGATCGGCCTAGTCAAATTATGTCATTGTGGACACTAGACCATTGCTTTTCTTTAGTTAACTGAACAGGGGTGCAGTTTGGAGATAGAAGCTAATTTAGACTGAGATTTAAATAGCCATACATGTGGCCTGTAAAATGCTAATTAGGCTGGATTTTATTTGGGGTGCGGTGATTGAGTGTTAAATTAATGTGCCATTAAATTGATGTGCAGTTAAATACTCAGGAAAAAAACAAAAGTGATACAAAGGCTATTAGATACTTTCAGACCTTCATGCGAGCAATGCGGCATATATCAAAAAGGAAAATATTTTACTTTATCCTGCAGAACACGTGTCTCATAGTGATTGGAATTACAGCTCTTTGAATGGAGCCAGATCTCATGGCTCCATTCCTTTCCGAGAGCCTCTAGTGTCTTGCTCTTCTCAGCAATGGTTTGAAGGGTTCTGTTATGACTGCATTCCCTCTGTCTTGGTGTCTTGGTATATGTCGTGTCTGAGTAGTTTCGGTTGTTTATAGGAGTATGTGACTGAGTGGCTGTAGAAAGGAATTTCCTTTGAGGACAAACAAAACTCTTATCACATCTCCTTTAATTGAATCTAATCTATCGTAACTTTCTCACCATCTCTCCAATAGTCACTATGGAAACACAAGCTCAAGGATATGTGAGAAGTGTGACCCGAGTTGCGGTGAGTGTATCGGAGATAGGGAGGACAGCTGTCTGAGCTGCAATTTGGGCCTCATCTACTTGCGGAAAGAAGGCCGTTGCCTCCCCTCGTGCCCTCAGGGATACTACAACGACACTGCGCACAGGACCTGCGAGCCCTGCCACACCAGCTGCAGAACATGCTCAGGTACAAGCATCCACTCAGCTGTAATTTAATATCATGCTGATAAATACAGAATCACATGTAGGTGATGAGATAGTGATGCAGCCATTTTCTCCATGAACTGCAAATTTGAAAGTGGTGAACTGTGCTGTGAATCAAGCATAGTAATGTTATATACAGTACATGGTTATGCGTACTGTACATCTTACAAAGGGACAACCATTTAAAACATTTTAAAATAATTATGTGAATAATCAAACTACAGTATTGTTGTTTTTGTCAACAAACACCAATACCAACAGGTATGTGTTAGTTCATCTCTCAGTACTTTTTGATTTCCCCAGCCTGTGTCTGGTCGTCAGCCTCAAGCCTACTGGATCCTACTGAAGACATAAATGTAGTTTTAAATATATTTGTATATTTTTTAGAGCAGCAGCATGTGGTATTGAATCAAAATAGTGTATGTTAGCATAGAAGAATACATATGGATCAATTAATGGTTGGTGTTGATATGAAGAAAAATATAGAATATCACCAGACCTACCCTGTTGTCATGTATTTGCAGGAAAAGATTCTCAGTCCTGTGACTCATGCTACCCTGGATACCTTCTCTCATATGGCCTGTGTGAGTCTATGTGCGACATTGGCCAGTATCCTGTAATAAAGGTAACCACACTTTTTTTAGGTTTTAATTTCACAAATATTAACTTTTTTAAAAATCCTTACCCTGTCCTTGCTTCACCAAAATAATTATTACTAATGTTTTGGCCCCAGGCATCATATAATGTAATTCAGACTGACTTATTACTGCACCAGGAGAAATCTCAAACAGCAGAGTGAAAATTATTACTCTGTCACAATTTCAAAATAAATCTCAGGCTCATGCTGTGAGGCAACTGACTGAAATTGTCTGGCAGGTAGACGCATATTATTAATCTGAGAGGCAGTGCATCCGTTATATTCAGTCCTTTAAGAAATGAAAGTTTTGCAACTCTTTAGAAGCAAAGTGGATGCAATATAAAATGCATGCTGCAGCGGTGTGTCTGGGTATGAAGTCTTTCCAATGGCAGTCCTTTCTCTTGCCCCTCATCAGGGTTTAGGCCACGCTTGTGAAGACTGCGACAGCTCCTGTCTGGGGTGTAGGGGACCTGGTCCAACCAACTGCACCATGTGTCCTACTCAGGCCATCTTAGAAGCCGGAGGGCGCTGTCTGCTTTGTTGCCGCCATGATAAAGGGGAGGAGGAGGAGGAGGAGGCCACAACACAGCAGCAGGACTGTTGTAACTGCACTGAGACTCGAGGTAGGCTGTTGGTCAATGTTGCTTATTGAAAGACAATGGAGGAGAATGGAGATGGGCTTGACTTGCTTTGAAGTGTCTTTTTTTTCTGAAACTGATATCCTTTGTCAGGTCAAGGCTGACATCCAGATTGCTTTGATCATCTATTCTGGTTGTACAGAGGGATGCTCAATAGATTAAACTTTTCATTAGTTTTGGTTATTTCACATTAAGATTTCTGAATTCCCTTTTCCTCTGTTCACCTCTGACTGCTTTTGAAGGGGGTGAGACTTAGGAAAAAAGTGATGTTAAACACTTCTGTGCACCAATCAACAACAGTGACAACATTTGAGTCAAAATGTTGGTGGGTTAACAGCTAAATTTTGGCAGTATTCAGATAAAAAAATCCCAACCCCTCCCTTCAGTCCTCCCTCAAAGCCAATACCTTAAAATACATTTTCATGCACAGTGAGTGCGAAGGCAGAGTGCATGCAGATAGGTAGGTAGACAGGCAGGTAGGCATTCGGTCCAAATTAAATGATTGGCCGTGCTTATTAAAGTCCTGCGACAGCCACAGATGCCAGATTTTTTTCATTTTTGTGTTAGAGCATTTGATTTAGTCAGGATGTAATTTCTACAAATATAACATAACAAAAATGCTTCTGAAATAAATTACTTAGCCTGTGGGTGGGTGGTAATAACTAAACGTGGTTCAGATGCATTTGTTTTTTCTTGATTTTAGAAGACACTGTTTAGACAGATTTCAGTGAATAAATCAAACTGAAACTGTAAAAGTTTTGGGGGGACAAAAGTAAGAGGTGTGAGGGTGGTCATGTGCCCCCTTCATTAGTGGAAACAGCGGCCTTGCAGATAACAGAAAAATGACAAATCTGTGGCATTCAACTAATCAATCAATCAACTAGAGAAATGCTTTAATATCATCCCATTTAGACAGGAACTAATACATCTGTGTCTAAATTTCCCGTCTTGTGGGATTTCTAGGAGAATGCGTCCTCAGCACCAACTTGGCATTCAGGAATGAGGAAGAAGAGGAAGCTAGAGGAAACCTGGCAGTCTTCATCATCGCCTGCATCCTTTTGGTGCTGGGACTTGTGGCTGTCGTCTTCCTCGTAAGACACTCCCGCTCCAAGAGTGCACCCCCAGATATACGTCCCCGTGGCTATGAGAAGCTGGGCTCTGGTGGGGGATACGGAGGCGGTAGCAGACACGGCGGCTACAGCTCGGCTTCCTCTGCGTCTTACGGTGGCCGCGCCAGCTCCTCCAGCAGTCAGTTCCAGGAGACTCAGTTGGTCGACATTGGTGAACGTCGCTCAGGGAGTAAAGATGATGACGATGACGACGATGATGATGATGAGGACATTGTTTACATGGGCCAGGATGGCACCGTGTACAGGAAGTTCCGGTACGGACAGCTGGGAGAGGACAACGAGGACGAGTTGGAGTACGATGATGAGAGCTACACGTTCCGGTGAAGCATAAGAATTTCTCTAAAGAAACATTTCTTCTTTCTCTTCTGGATTCCTTCTCTCTCTCTCTCTCTCTCTCTCTCTCTCTCTCATTCCTTCCTCTGTGCTGTTCGACTCCTCCTGCCCTGAGGGACAGACCCATTTATCCTTCACTGAATATGAGTTGAACCAAATGAGACATGAGAAGCTATTTATAATGAGCTGCAATTCACAACTGCGATCCATTCACAAAATGAAATGTGCTGCAGAAACGTTCCATGTTTTTTAGCATTCTTGAGGACTTTTTACATAGTTAAGCTTGATTTCTAGAGTAGGTTTTGAGTATGATGATTTATTTTGTCCATTAGACAGTTTCATCAATCATATTATTTATCTTTTTAATTGTAGTGGTGTTGAATTAACATTCTAAATTTGATTAATCATAGTATTTAATTTACTTTTATATATTCCCAAGTGTTTGCTGTCACTGAATTTTAATTTTAAAATGTGTTGTTATTCTGTTTAAATAAAATCTTGAAAAAAATGCAATTGAAAAGAGTAATTCACTTCTCAGGGCAGAAACTGACTGATTTGTCATTTAGCAGCAAAACAATTAAAGTCCAACTCACAAACCAGACATGATTGAAAACAATGAAAAAATGTTGAGACTTCAGTCTATTTTTATTGAATTACTAGACAGTGATCCATAATTGCTTTGCACATCCTCAATACACCACAGGAGAAGACTCATGGGTAAGAGGACCATCAGTTATCTATGACGGGACATGCACTGATGCACAAAAACACACATGCGTGTGGAAACACACACACATACACACACACAGATCATATTGTGCTTTACAGAAATCCCATCTTTACTTTCTTCTGAGGTTTGTCCTGATAATCCAGGAGAAGCTGAAGAAATGATTCCCAGTTTATGTTTACGTATTTGGCAGAAAATGATTGAAAACACACACACACACACACACACGTTTGCAGAGCTAAAAAGACATGCTCTCACTGCACTGATAACTTGGTTTCATATTTAACTTATTCTTCCTTGGTTTCATATAGACTCCAGACAAAAATATCCATTTGTAGATTTATTTTGCAGTTTTAGAACAAGTATTAAGACAGAGAATTGGATTGCTTAAGTGCAGTAGTTGATCATCATTTATGGCACAAGGTTTTTTTGGCAAAGACCTTGTGCTTTTATTGTAAATTGCTGACACACAAGTCACTTCTTTAACTGACATACTGAGAATGTGTGACCAGTAAAGGGTGATATTATTGCTTCACTGCTTCTCATGCACACAACTACTAAAACTATAGACTCTACAAATGGATATTGCGCAGTGCACTGTCTGGTGTGTAATTGCATTTCCTACCCTACCATGAACAATGATGCTACTCTGTAAGTGCTGCCAAGCATCCCACTTAACTATATAGCTCTCTGGATTGCAGGTGTAAGGTACAGTAGATGCTACAACAGCCATAAAGAATGTGATCTAACTCTTACTATTGTAAGTTGTGTTTTCTAATTAAACTCTAGTGTCAAATTGATAACCATTGACACACACACACACACACATACACACACACACTAGCTTAACAAGCCTTTGTCTTTGTTTTCCAGCATTACCCATAACATATGACAGTGACTTCTGAACATTGAGGTGACCTATTCATTTAGGATGTTTGGGTTTAAGAGCTGCAGGCACCGGCTTCGTCTGGTTTGCTGGTAAGACGAAAGAACAAAACATTGACAATAAAGACGAGTCTGTTTATGTATGGGTGACAGACTGCTGACATAAGGCAATTTCTCTTCCATGTGTAAACTTAAAAGTCTAAGAGGACTTACTCTGTTCTGCCAGCTGCTGTTGGCTCCGATCCCAGCAGAAAACTATTCACTCTTCAATGAAAGAAAAAAAGAGTGGTTGTTAGAGTAGATTTATTGTTGTAATGCAGTGGTATTTTGTGAATTTGAAGACACATGCAACTTATGATTCAATGCACAATTAGTCAGCAGGAGATTAGTGTTTGAATTCTGCAATTTTGTTCCTACATTTATTATCAGTGTAATAGATCCCTCTGCAATAGAACAGGCTCATTTATTTTACTGTAATGATAAATGAGATGAAAGCGATGAATTTAGCATCTTTAGCAACTTTTTTTCTGTCCCCTTCCTGTAATTGCAACCATAGCCAAATCTAATTGGTCCTCATCCAGCAGAAGAGTCCCTGTGATCTTAAAGTGAGCCATCTGATAAATGAGCACTCCAGCCAAGGATAAAACTGAGGCAGGGGCCACTGCCTCCACAGAGGGAAGTAATGAGAGGCAGGAGAGTCGATGCTTACTTTGAGTTCTCTGCTGCATCCTTCAGTTCCTTGTCAAGTCTGGAGGTGAAAGTTCAAATGACAAGATGAATATAAGTCACTTAAAAAGACAACTCAGGCTTGGAAAAGGTAGGAGGGGGGTGTAGCATTTGGGGGGCTTTTACTCACCTAATGATGCACTCTGGGATCTGGATGCATTCCATGGGGATGAGTTCATGCAGCTCATCCAAGCTGGTCACATACTTTATCTTACTGCTGAATTTGGTGCTGTGACAAGAGCAACAAACACACACACACACACACACACACACACACACACACACACACACACACACACACACAACACACACACACACACACACACACAAGTAAAAGTGTAATGATACACACATAAAAAGCATAATAAGTAACTGGCTTGGCATTAAAGGAACAAAATTAGTCTTTCTTAAAGGGAAAGTACAGTAGTTTAACACTGCTACAGAGGGCCAATGAACGCTTACGCAAGAGTTTACAGCCATGCAGGCAGTTCTGTGAGGCTGTAGGCCAACTTGACAAATAAAAATCTTGACCTGATGATGGCACTAGAGTCAAAGTCACAGAATCACCAAAGTTATTACAATGTACCCTGAAGGTAACATGAATGTCTGCACCAGATTTCATGGCACGCCATCCAGTAATTGTTCAGACATTTAACTACACAACAAAAAATGTCAAACTCATTATGAATCACTAACATAGTTAAAATTCATCTGCTGGGACCCACAATTATGGAGTTACTTTAGTGCCAACAGAAATTGAATCTGAATTCAATAGTTTTCCATTTTAAATGTTCACTGAATATTGTATGCACAAATTAATCTAATGGTTTAAAATTTAATTTAACTTGGGTGTATTATTTCAATTTTGGTGGACTTCCAAATTCAGTTCGGAATTCAATTTCTCAAATTCCAGTTTCAACTCAGAAGCACAAGTATGCAAGTCAGCCATAACAAAATGGGAGACACTACACAGCTACTCTCATGGTATACATACCCAGAAAGCCTTGGGTCAGAATAAGTCATTTGAAAGGAGTTGGGTTAAATCTGAGCTCTTCTATTGTAGACTAGAGTCCCCTAGATTAGTGTCTCTGATTTTGAGAAACTGAATTTGGAACTCCACTAAAATTTAAATAAAAATCACAAGTTGAAAACAATATCAGTTAAATTCAATTTCAAACAATATAATTTAATTTTAATCTGTGAAATACAATTTTAAATTTAGCATACAATATTTAGTTTGAACATTTCAAATTTAAAACTATTAAATTCCGATTTGTTTGTGCTGGCACTAAAATATCTCCATACACAATTGTCTGTACAAAAAGTTAGCAAAACAGGATATTATTTACCTGATGAAGGGCTTGGTAATGGCTAGAACGGTCCTGATAAACCATGATGGATGGAGAATAATGAAGGATTTCAAATTCTTCCTGAGCCTAAACACAATATATTACATGTGAGGTGTTTTTATGTCCATGTTGAAGCTCATTTTCACTTTCATTCAGGGGGGATACGAATGTTTTAAGGGTCATAAAATGCTACTGTTATCTCTCATTGATAGTCATTGTCTACACATGAAATGGGACACACCTTCTGTCAATCATCTGATAACATTTCTTCAGCCAACCAAGACCAGGCATTCTTCTGTGAGGTGTGGCTCCATTCAGGTAAACGATCATGTAGTCCTCTGCTACCATCAGCTCCAGTGTGCTGATCACATAGCTGAAGACAAACACACAAATGCACACACACAGTTAAATACTTGACTTCTGTCCCAGGAAGATTTAGCAGTATTTGTTCTCTGGAAAACATGAGAATGTATGATTGTAATTTCACCAAACATTTGAACACTGGAATAAATATACTCTCCACATACACTTTAAAAGCCAAACAAAATTCAACAAGACAGGAGTTAACAGCCGACAACTGTACTATGGCATAATGGCACTTTACGCTTAATGCTAAAATGCTTCCAAAAACAATGGTAACATGCTAATGTTAGCATGTATAATGTTTATTATATTCACCATCTAGCCTGATAGCATGCTAACATTTGCTGACTTCAATGTCACTGAAGTCTTTTACCTAGCATACCTCAAAATGGTGAAATGCAAGAGCAAGAAATGCAAAACTAAGTTTTGAGAATCAGAACACCACATGAGGCAATATGAGACATAGCTGTCTCACTCTGTATTCAAAAAACTATCTGCATATAAGAAACATCTCTCCTCTGATGTCAGCTACGAGAAATTGGCACAAATGTTTCTTCATGGATTAGATGTTTTGCTTTGAATTTCTTCTTTTTCTCCTTCTTTGGATCTATCTCGGCAGCTCAATCAGACTTCTACCTTTCTAAATCCAATACTCTGAATCAAACCAAAAGAAACTGTTATCTCTTTCTAATTTCACCCCACCATCTCTCTTTCTTTGCTAAATCCTTTGAAAATAAAGTTGAAAAAATTCCTCAATAACTCCTCTAACTTAAATGACTTTGGGCACAGTCAGACTTTCCTCGCCTCTTGATCCAATGTCATTCTCCAGCTTACAAACCAACACTGCTGATCCATTCTGTTTCGTGACTATTGTGATCATCTCCCACTGACATCAAGCTGCATACCACTGACCATCCAGCTATAACTCCTCCTCGCAAGGATTCAATCCTCAAGCCATCTGGCATCAGAAACTGCAGACACTACAGTTTACCTCCTTTCATTTCTATCCAAAACTCTCAGATATGCCAGCTTACACAATATCTTTCACAGAACAGCCTGTGGGATCCCAACCACACGGTATAAGCATGAAATGCAACATGGGAGGTCTCGGCAAACAAGCTACACTATCACTTCATTTCCATCACTTTATTTAGGGACCTACAGAGGGTGTGTGGCTGATTAATTAGGTAGCATCCTCAACATGCTAAATACTATTTGAGAATAAAATGCATTTTTTGTATTGAGGTCTCTTTGAATAAATTCAAAAAGGATGGCATCAGGAGTTGTGTCATTAAAAATCATCAGCAATACCAGCAGCACTGTGACACTGTAGGCACAGTACTGCTTTGGACTAAATGTAATGTCAGCATGCTAACATGCTAGCAATGACAATTCTAACATGGTGATGTTTAGCAGGCAGGGTCATCATCTTAGTTTAGTGCGTAAGCAAAGGTCAGCTGAGGCATATGGGAATGTCATTTGTTTTTGCAGGTATTTGGATATCCATACCTCGGATTCTAGAAACCAAAAAAGTCAAGTAAATGTTGCTATATGAAAACTCAAAGGACTCAAAGGTCACTGCTTTGTCCTCTGGGGAACATGAATTTCATGGCAATACATTTTTAGCCAGCTAGCAGCCTGGCTCTAGGGATTTCAATACAGGTCCAGTCGTTTTCATGGTCATCACCAACCATGAGTTACACTTGCAGCGGTTGCGATTGCACACACAAGCAAGTAAAGGTAGTATCCATTCATTGTTAATAAAATGTTACTTAAGATATTTGGTGGGCAACAATTGCGGTCAAATGTTGACAAAAATGCTCCATCTGGTTGCAATTCACCAGCAACAAAGAAGATGAAGAAGCAATCAAATGTTGACAGTCATTTCCAATAAGTACACAACAAGTAACCCATGTTTGATTTGAGACAACACTACCATGTCTAAATTAATGCACTATGCAAGTAAGAACATAGTGTAGATAGCGTACTACAGTGAAGTGTACTAACAGAAGTATCGGAAATGAGACACAGCTTTAGTCTCGTTTGTGACTTTAAGGATGATTGTGGTTTATTCTAACAATTTACATGGTTTTGGTCATTGTTATTCTTATTGAATTATATCAGTCATGAATAAAGTGGTGGATGGATGGAGCATAACTAATGAGGCTGAAAGGAAAATTAATTAGTAGTTACTGCAAAAACCAATAACTAACATTTCTTTAATAGCAAAATTGGATGAATAACTGAAAATTAAAAAAGTGGGCATCTGTATAACACACTGAAAAAGTAAATGCCTGATTAAAAGTTTGTGTTATTCATTACAGTTTAATACTCACAGGAACAGGTTCTCCATTATTTCATGGTAGTCCGCTCTGTCACTGTCTGGCAGGAAACAAGCAGCAAACACTATAATGGCATTCACTCCGTTGCCATAGTAGCCTTGATAAAAACACATAAAAATAACAGTTTAAGAGTTAACCTGACCTTGTTCCATTGTTGGTAAGAGCTTAGTAGCATAGTTTTCATAATTTGATTGTTCCTTTATTTTCTTTCTTTTTATTCAATTTATCTGCCAATCTGTGTCTCTTTTGTTTGACTGTCTCTCTCTGTCCCATTTCCTCTCACTACTTTTCAGATTAATGTAATTTCCTTTTATTCACCAAACCATTCATCTCCAGATTTGATGTCACTCAGACAGAGGGTCTTTTATCCAAATGACAGAGCTTTTGGACTGTTCAGTGACAGACGTCTCTCTTTCCAAGGGGCGGCTGTGTTTCACTTAAGCTCAGTGCACAGTGGGAAGAAAATGCACTACCTGCTATGGTTAGGGGTCTGATTTCCACCAATAATGGTAATATGGTCAGTGCTTATATAAGCCACAGGCTTACCAGGGCGCAAGCCCATGGCCCTGGGGTTTTACAGGGCCCCACAGAGGAGGGAAGAGAGAGATGGGCCCCTAACTGTGAAACCAATATGGTGTGACTCAGTGTCAGGCCTCAATTTAAGGCCCAGGTCCCCCTGCAGTCTAATGCAGCTATAAACAGACAAATTAAAGGAAAAAACAATATTAACTGTTTTAGTACAATGAGAAAAGCTTTAATGCTGCTTGGTAAATCCTCAAGTTTCTGCGACTCCACTTGAGAAATAAACAGTATTATTACAATAGATATTCCTTCATTTGATGTTTTACAGAGCTGCAATGATGTTTGATTAGTCAATTGACAGAAAATAATAACCGACAACTATTTTACTAATAATAATTGTTAGGTTTTATCTTTCCAATGTGATGATTTGCTGTTTGATATTTATCCTATGTGGTTGAAACCTGTATATCTTTGCAATTTAGACTGTTGGACAATAAAAGACATTTGAAGACTTCTACTTAGTTTATCAAGGTAATTATGATGGTTATTTCATGGACTAATTAATTCAGTTCAATCAAGAAAGTTATTGATTGATAATAAAATTAAGACATTCCCAGAAGCGTTCAGTTGAGTTGAGATCTACTGACTGTGAAGGTTGCAACATACAATTCACAGCTTTTTCATACTCAAACCATTCAGTGCATGGAAGCAAATGCACCTATTTCTCCACTTGTTTTTTTTTTTTTTTTGTTGATTTGACACTTGGCTGTATACTTATAGAGAGATATTTTGGACAGCAGAAGCCACCCTTCATTAAACACAGGGTATATTATTGTCAAGTGGTCACTTTTCACTTTAGAACAATAGGATTCAGGTTGAAAATTGGCAGACAACATGCAAAAATTGGACATAAAAATTTCCAATGTGTTTTTTTTTTGTGAAGAGTTCCCTCTCTGATGGCCACTGGATGATGTAAAACACGTCAGCTGGCTTCAACTACTGTACAGCCTGTATTTCCTCATTCTTGGTTGGCCCACATCCAAGGTAAGGATGAATGCATTCCAAAATGACACATCGTTATGGCATCTTGTTAGCAGAGAAGTGGCAGAAGCCAAAAACAATAGGCGATGTGGAAACAGTACACCAGAAATACTGACTGTTGGAAAGGTGTTACTTACAATCAGATATTCAGTCCGGTTCTAAAGTGAAACTGAAAACTGCAACATGTTTATTGCTCAAACAATAGCAATGCCCATATTGATTCCACTGAATAATGCTTTATTTTGCTATATTTATGGCAGCAAATGCATTAATAGAACGCAGGTTTGCAACATATTTTGGTAGCTCTAATTGTTCCTCCTTTGACAGTAGCTAAGAAAATACCCTTTTCTAAAATAATTAACATTAATAGGAGAGATTGGACAAAATCTGATGTTAGAGGATTTATTTTTCCAGCATTGCATGTACTAACCCCACTAACCCAATACTTCAATTGGTGATGTTATAATGTTAAATTAAAAATGACAAGTAAAACTTATATTTCCAAAGTCAACAATGGCCCTAATTAAATAAATAATGTTTATATATCTTAATTACATCAAGATCAATGTCATTTACAGCATTTACTTTAGACTGTTGTTTAGTTCTAGCATCTTTTTATGAGAATTATCTGTAAATTAAAATATTATTATTTTTTACTGAAAATGGAAAGATGGAGGTACTTTTTTCAAGCCTTGAATAGTGTCCTTATTCTTTCTCTTCTGATGCAATCTCCCTCAACAAAAGTATTCCAGCTTATATGTTGACTGAGAGGCGAAAATCTGCAAATCACTCACAACTGTTCTGAAGCTTAATTGCTGTAAGCACACAGCAACAGGCTACTGAAGGCACCTCAGATTAGCATATTACAACTTTGAACCGGTGGAAATTACACCTTTGCATGTGGGCCTGGGAGTGTGGCTTTAAGACAGACTTTGACTAGACAGTGAGCATAACAGCAACGATTTCTGAGCCAGCATTGGGTATATTTGAAAATTATTTGCTTCTGTACTCATACAGGTAATGTTTAAGATGGACATAACATACGTAGTTATCATGGTAAAATGGCTCTTTAATAGTCACCTCCATGGGAGATGACTCTCATGTAGGGCTCAATGATCTTCATGTTGATGCGGTGCTCCTGCTCCCCAATGATGACCGTTCTCCATAGTTTGCCATCCTGGCGCTCCTCCTCAGCGCTGTACGTTGGGATTGGATCATAGGGCTCACTTGTCCCACTCCTACTGGCTGCATTAGGGTCTGATGTGGGAAAAGACCAAATACAGTGTTAAAGGCCTTTTTCACAGCAGACATTTTCATCGCAGGAAAAGCACAGGTGAATAGTAGTTATGATTCCTCTGTTTTCTTCAATTGACAGTGAGCTAATATCCACAATACTAGGACCTGAAGCTATATGGGATTCAGCCATCATTCAGTTTCCTATTTACACCTATGCTTTTCACAAAGACCCACCTTCCCAGTCCATTTCATGGTCTGTGTAGTCAAGGTAATCCCCCTCATCTGGAGTGTCAAGGTCGTCAACGTTAATGTCGAGATCATCTGGAGTCTCCCCCAAGTCATCTTCACTCTGGTCCAGTGACAGGCTGATACGAGGGGCAGATAGTTTTTTTCTTTGAGTGGGACCTCCTTGCAGGGGTAGAGAGCTGGGTGGGACTACAGCAAAGAAGAGCATAAAAACAGTTGTGTACTTAGGTCATGGCAGCCATTTAGTTTTTTTTAGTTAGTTTCTTTATATTTCTTTTGAATAACTGTTGTTCTGCTTTGAATCTCAGCATTGGTTGACTCATATTCACCTGGTCTGCCTTCGGCCCCCTCAGAGTTCATTTTACTCTCTGATGCTAGGTCCATCCCCAGGAGGACCTAAGAGAAGATAATTACAGGAAACATTATTACTTCTTCATTAAATGGATTCTTATGAAACAACAACAAACCTAGAGAGGATCCAGACTATTGTGTAATGCATTGTCTATGATTACTCTGCATTTAATAATTTGCCAACAAGAACATTAATCTGAATTTTAATTATGCCAAACTTTAAATGTACCATGATGGACTGTAATTAAGCACATTTGCTTAAGTACTGTACTTATTTTACATTTGGGCAAGTACTTTACAGTATTTACATTTCATGCTACTTTATACTTTTACTCTTGTACAATTTGGAGGGAACTTTTTATTCCTCTACATTTACTTGATATCTTTAGTTACTTTACAGATTTTAGTTACTTTACAGATTAAGATTTTACATATTAAAAATATGATGAATGTATAAATTATGTAGGACCTTTACTTGTAATGGACTGTTTTAATTATGCAGTATTGCTATTTTTACTTAAGTCAAGGATCTGAAGACTTTCTCCACCACTGAAAACTGCTTTCTTAGATATTGTTGGACCACATAGTAGGCCCAGACCAATAAATCAGACATTATTACTTTGTTGCAGATATTTTGGAATCGGTGTACATGACAAGTATTTGTCCAAACTAGGATTGAGGTCATTTAGTAACAGTGTCATTGTTACATAGTAATAGTCACTATGAATCTTGGTCACAATTCTTAATCAAAAAAGCAAATCTAAGGGATCCATGTTTATGTTATGTTTATGTTGAAAATTTACAGTTGGACAATCGGATTATTTAAACTACCAAAATCAATATTGGCCTAAAAGAGCCAGTAACCGTCTGGCTATACTACAAATCGTAAGTGCAAGAACCTCCCAAACATCAGCACATGGTGTATTGGTTTTACTTAATCAGTACAGCTATATTGATCTATTTTACAGATAGATTTCTACAGTTATAAGAAAACGAGAGAAGAAGACAAGAGTGGTAAAGTGGTAAGGGGGGAGGGGTGAAAGATATGAGAGAGATTTTGAGGTTAAAGGTCATCTTCCCCTGTGAATAATCCTTCCATTCAAACTAGAGGAGGGGGAGGAACAACGCTTGTTACATCATGACAAGCCCCCCACCCCCTCGCTGTCTTTTTCTAGTGCTGATTCAAAGCGAATGACTGCACGCTCGCCTGAGCACAGATTGGGCAGAGATGCAAATTCACAGTGAGTCACGTGCGCTCATCATGAAAAAAAAAACATCCTTGTTCCTCCTCGACATGCCTGGAACAAGGAAGATGTCATCACATTAGCAGCTACAACAGAAATATGCCAATGTTTCATTTCCATACAGTAGAGATGGCTGGTGTGCAGACGATTCACAGAAATATGTGCACACCCACCCTTAAACATACAAACAGATATACATACAATGACATAGCCCCCTACAACTCGGAATAATAAAATCAGCATCAGCTGTCTTAAGCATCCTCCAAGAAGGATGCTGAGCTGCTTCACATCCACAGCTCAGTACAGGACCACAGTGCTGATGACAGCAGCCCCTCCCTCACTCTCGTTTCCTGTCTGCTGGCTGGGAGAGAAAAAAAAACAACATATCCCTCTTTCTCTTCTATTTATCTTTGCTGAACAAAAGCCATCTACTCACCACTGCCGGGGATCGGGATTCTCTATCTTTGTGCGTCTCAGAGCATGGATGTATTTCCAAGTTTCCTGCCTATTTCCTGCTCCCAGCCTCTCGGTGGAGATGCTCAGCTTACAAACAGCTCACAGCTTCCACCATTTTGTGGTCACATGATCTGGGCTGTTACCAAATAAGGGAGATCACCTGCTATAACAGCTCTCTGCACAGCAGCTTCCTCAGGCAGTGCCATTAAACGGTGCTATAGGGGTGTGTGTTTGCGTGTCATTATTATACTCGACTGGAGGGGATTAACTCTATGTGTAAGTGTAGGAGCTGTTGTGTTATTACTACCCAAGGAGTGTGGTACTTCTATTAATGCCTGACAGTAGATTTGTGAGTGCTGGCTGTGCAGCTACATTTTATTAGCCCTCAGGGGGAAAAGAGCAATAACAATCAGAAACAAGAACATTGTCAGCTTCATGTGCTGATAATATTCACACACTTTACCACATGCTGGTAGAAAAATAGAGAATGATCCAAACCAAACATCTGACGCTTACCATTCCACTGTCTATAAGTAAACACCAAATGTGTCTTTTATATTCTGCATTAGCACTGAACTTTTCAACCCTTAAACAAGCAAACTATAGCCACAAAGCAGATAAAATCAATTGTACCTAGACAGTCTCTCCTTCCGTGTGGAAACAAGCATTGTTCTCTCCACAGGTTTAACCGTCAGTGAGTGCCTCTTTTCACTTACCACTGTTCAGTCCCAACACTTAGACAGGAAGACAGAGATCAGCCTGTCAGACCTTTGCACATTGTTTAGTACAAAGGTTGTTACATACCAATCAGTGTGACCACGCCTGGAGCTCAGACATAGAGTGGAGACGCCCCAAGACAGTCTTTGGTTTATGAGTGCCATGCATCTGCTGTCATATATCACAAAATGGATGACACATTTTTGTAGAGAAACACATGTATATTTTTTTAATGTCAAAATGAAGTTATATGCAGAGAGACCAGGACAACACAGAACCCAGTTTGTTTAAAAACATTTTATGTGGTGGTTTTTGATATCTATATTTTAGAGTTAGCGACAGTGGGGGGAAAAAGAATAATGTCATAGGCTATGTGACGCGTTGTTGTTCCACACATAAAAACATTATCATATGTATAAACTAAGGCAGGTTACTTCCTCCTCCCAGAGCTGTAAGACAGGGAAGGTTGCATTCTATAAGATTTTATCATACTAGTTTAACTCCATTTAGCTCTCTGTCAAACAGTAATGGTATAAAAGGAGCCTATATAACAATTCAGTACAACAATTAACATTTCAATTGTCCATTCCTCTCTTTTATCTACACAACATGTGTTTCTGATGTCTGACTGCCTCTTGTTTTTGAACAAGCTACAACCAGAAGCATATAACAGATAAAATGTCCACAAATGTGTTACAGCATGTGACTGTACCAGTATCCTTGCTCCAGAAGATGAGATCAAGTGATCACTTTGTCCTACAACCTCCTTATTCGAGGTTGAACTTGCCCAGGTTTTCTCTGAAGATTGTGTCCTTGACGGCCTTAAAGACAATTCGGATGTTCTCTGTGTCCGTGGCGTTGGTGTAGTGTGTGTAAAGGTGTTTAGGGTGCCCGCAATGTCGCTCCTTGTACATTTCCAAGATAAACTTTTTCGCAGATTCAGCATCACACTGAGGCCCTGTGGAGGCGAAAGTGGTCAAAATCAGAGAAAATCTGTGTATTGTGAATAAATTTAATTCTGATAGATCACTTAGGACATGGGCTTTGTTCACACCCTTGTTCACCTTACTTATCCTAATATAATAGATTCTATATAATAGACTCTATAGTGTATACATGCCATGGACAATACTGTTTTCATTCCATAGTAAAATTTCACACTGAATGAATGCTGCAACTAAGGATTATTTTTATTATTGATAAATCTGCCGATTAAGTAATTATAAGTATACAGTTTCACAGAGCCTAAGGCCCCATCCACACTACTACTTTTTCAAATTAAAATGGAGACCTTTTGCTGCGTTTGCACCTCCCCTCCAGACTGAAACGGTGAAAACGAAGACCTAAAACAGAGAAGTTTGGAAACGCTGCCAACCCCGTTTTGTGTTTCGAAATTCCGGAGGGTGTTTTGGTGAAGACGGGCCAAAACTGATGACTTTAGAAACGATGACGCAGATGCTTATGCTCGGCTCTCTGATTGGGTCTTATAAGTCATGCAAAGCAGAAACAGGATGCTACTGACCAGGTTTTTGACTTGGTATTTTTATTAAAATATTCTGTACCGTGCAAATAACACTTATCTGCCTACACTTGTAGGCTACTGTGCATGTTGCTGTTTACTTTTCAATGACACCCAGTCAGTTTTCCAGCGCCACAGTCCCGTGTTCATTCAGTAACAGTCCCAGCTCGTTATTGGTGCATGCAAAAAAACTGGTCTGATTCTTTGTCTGTATTTATTTATTCTTACGCCAAATCTTCTGTAGTCTAACCATGGAATAGACCATCTGCTTTAAGTTTACACCGGCACGCACATGCCCTGTGTACCTGAACGGCCAATAGATGTGCGTTTTCAATCGTTTTAACATAGACGGAGATCAACTCTGATACACAGTTAAAACGCTTGTGTAAGAGCAGGATCAAGTCAGTAAGAGAAATAGTAAATCAATCATCAGAATAGTTGCTAATTAATTTTTTTGTCTATCTCTACATAGAAGAGGGAAACAGACAATCAAATAAAATGGCTGTCAGTAAATATGGTAAATATGGTGCACTAAATAGTAAATGTTAATTTACTTCATAGCTATGAGTGCTGTTTTAACACATGCAGAGCAAAAAGAGTGTGCATGCTTTACCAGTGAAGTCCGGGAAGTAGGTTGCCAAATGAGACTTTGTGATTTTCTCCTGTAGCAAGTCTGTTTTGTTCAGGAAGAGGATAGTGGAGGACTCTTGGAACCAAGTGTATGAGAGGATGGTCTTGAACAAGGCAAGACTCTCTCTCAGTCGATTCTGAAGAAGGAGGTGAGAATAGTCTTAGACAAAAGACTACTGTATGGAAATAATAGTTGATTTTAAAGAAAAATTTACTGATAGCAAATATGACCAAGGTACAAGAAATCAAGAATCAAATCATCATTTTGAAGAAGTACAGTGGATGGAAAGACTTTGGCCTTACATCATTCTCACTCTCGTAAAGGACTTGATCGTACTCGCTGAGGGCCGCTAGAAAAATGATGGACGTGACATTCTCAAAACAGTGGATCCATTTCTTCCGCTCTGACCGCTGACCACCCACATCCACCATCCTAGACACACATAAACATTGGTTCAAATTAAATAAAAAAGGAATATATGGTAATTTGAGAAATATACTTATTTTCTTTCTTGCTGAGCTAGATGACAATATAGAAATTCAGACACAAATGGAAATGTAAAAACAACAAGTTTTGGTTTTACAAGGTAACGGTAACTTCCCGAAAAACCACAACTTGTTGTTTTTAATTACTGTTTAGTTATTGTTTGTGTAAATGTAAAAAGACAAGATCTAGTGTGTTAACTAGTGAGCCGGACATGCTGTTTCCCACTGTTTCCAATCTTCATGGTAAGCCAAAGTGAAATGCCTGCTAACTCTAGCTTTATATTTAGCGTACAAACATAAGAGTGGTGTCTATCTTCTCATTTAATTATGGTGGTACTGATTCTACAGGACACAGCACAGGGAAAAATGTCCATGACACACAGTTCCCAAAAATAAAATAAATTAGAAAAAAATATCCCCATGGAGAACAATTCTCACAAGTACTTTAATGATAAAATGCCTCTTCAAAAACAAATGAACGCTTTGTAGATGATTAACATTTGCCTCTTCAATAACAATACCTTTTCAAGAAGGGGAAAAAACAAAATGGGTACAGTGGTTTTTAATGAAAACAAACCAATAAACAAACATGGGAGCCTGCAAGCAGCAGGTAATGTTGGGCAAGGAAACACTTGCCCAAATGACACCAAAGGCTTCCCTGCTTTAGGCACTAAGCGGCAGGTGCGGACTGACCATCAGGAAGATCGGAAAGACTCCCGAATGGCCGGTTCATTCCAGGCCGAACTGGCTGGTGGTAAAAGAGTTTTAATTGTTCAATTTCTAATGTCTTACTTTATGATTTGTGATCGGGTACGGGCATCCCCTCCCAACTTGGACCAATCCTCTTTTCAGCTGAAAACTGCTCAATGGTGTAAACGGTGCAGACTCTCAAACTCTAATTCATCCTCAACACTGCTCCATTTATTATAGTTTATTTGTGTTTATCATTTTTTATAATTGATTCTGTATTTATGTATATTGTCTGCTATGTAGCAGAAGGGAGTTACAAAACACAATTTCACTATATAACTTGTTATATTGTGACAATAAACCTACCTACCTACCTAGAAGGAGATAGCATTAAATATAGCAGCAGGCCTGTACTGTGACTTATGTTTTCCAGCTTGCCTGACCTGGTCTTGTTCAGCGCATTGGTGACTTGCTTATAGAAACTGAGGAGGCTGTTGTCATCCTAAAGTTACTTGAAGGTCTTCAGCGTAATCAGATTCTCTTACACGTATTAATAAGTATTAAAATAACTGCAAAAACTCTTTCTCCATCTCAGTCCCAGGCTGAATTTAAGCCCCAGTAGAGCCCTGCTAAGGGGCTCTATATTTACCCCTTGTTAACATCCAGAATACTCAGTCGCGATCAAAGGTAGACAGAAGAGACAGCAAAGAGTTTTCAGAAGGTTCCCAAAGGACAAAGATTCAGGCTGACTATGTCTGGAAAAGTGAGTTCTGCACCACATAGGGGAATGTTCAGAATGCAGTCCCCACACTTACTAGTTAACTAGTAGTGTAAGGAATTACCATTTACAAAACAGTAATAGTACCGTTATTAGTCCATGTAACGCTGCAGTACTGCATTACCAGAACGAGAGGCCCTTCTGCTGTCCTAATCAGCTGCTAGCCAAAAAGCTAGTTTTAAAGTCAGGAGTGACTTTTATTTCAGCCAGTGGTGTTAAGAAATGTTATACGTTTTGTACAAAAAACACACTCTTAGCTGCTCTTATGAATATGCTAATATTTAAGTAGTCAGGAGAGACTCTGTCTTTTTATTTGAGGACACTACACTGGGTGCTAAAACCAAATCAGGGATACAGTTCGTCTTCATGTATTGTTTTTGTGTTTACATTTTTCATTCTATTTGTGCTGTAGCAGGTAATAAAAGCACAATTCCCTACCTGAAGATAACTTTTGAAAGGTCAAAGGGGTACTCTATGATCCCCGTGGTGGGGACCCTGACCCTCAAGATGTCCTGCAGGGTGGGGATGTAAAACAGGGCTGTGATTCTGTCCAAGTCAGTCAGGTAACTGAAAAGTTAACAACAATGCATCCAGTTTAATTTCCTGACACAAACCTGACCTGAAGAAATGGCAACTTCACATGCACATTCAAATTCTGCAACATTTCTGAGTATTAATCCACACTCTTAAATTTGAGTTGATGAGTGCAAAAGCTTTGGTTCTCTTGAAGAGCCTTGGGCTTATGTAAATAACATGAAATATTTTAAAGTCTTACTATTTGGCAGAGTCAGATAACTGGAATTCCCTCCTGCGGTCGTAGCACCTTTGAACACCGTGGTCATTCCACACTCTCTTAATGGCATCCACCTGCCAAGCCTCCATAGTGGACACCCGGTCCGCCTCTACTTGGCTCAACTTCTGTGCGTGGAGCTGAAACACACAAGACATCCACAGGGGACCTTTCTAAACACAAACTTTCAATCTTTGACTGACATATTAATAACCATTAGGAGCATGAGATCTCCATCTAGATCTAGCAGGATTTTATAGACACCAACAAAAAACAAATGCTACATAACACAATATCATAAATCAATATCACATTTTATTAAATGGGTACAGTTTCTCACAATGTTCTGGTCATTGATGTATTCAATCTGTAGAGTCTCCATGGCGTGGATCAGAGCCTGAATGGCTTTGATGATGTTCTGAAACACAAGCCGAGTGAAACCTTTCCTGTCAGCTTCACTGTATCCAGTGCCATGGATGATCCTCATCTGTTTGATGAAAGTACTCTTCCCACTTTCACCAGTCCCTAGGCAAATGAGATGAATAAGACCCAAGGATGAGAAATGGAATAACATCAAAGCAATGCCAGAAATAGAACATGCACTAAAAAAATCATCTGAACATCAATCAGTTTTAGCTAAACAGGATTTCGGCAACAAAACAACAACAAAAAAAGGCTGCATTCTTAAGAATGTAGGAATATTTTAAATAAAGGTTCGCAATTTATTATAGTTTTTTCCCCCCAGCTATACATGTCAGTATGTCCACGCGAATGGGTGCATCTATACCCTGTTTCCAAAAAACACCCCAATACTAACGTTTTTTCTATAGGTATGCAGGTACACACTCATGTACTTAATCTGATTTAATTTCTATGTATTTGCACTTACATATAAACAACCTAAAACACACAAAGAACCAAGAAGTCAAACAATAAATACCCCCACAGTGGACCAAAATAAAGAAAAAGACATCGTAAGAGAAATATGTAAAGAATGTAGATGAATAAAAAGCCGTATTTGTGAGTTAAATCTATGTGTGTAATTTCCCCCTAATGGTTACACCAGTTTACCAAATGTTTTGCATACTCTACATTGTTATGGGACAGTGAAGGTTTGCAAGTCAATGTGTCATCCATCTTAACAGCTATGTGCCCTTGAGCGAAACTGAACTGCTTCCTGCCCTGTGGTCCTTAATTACTCTTGATAAGAGTGCCAGCTAACCACCTAAAATGCCTAAAATTGTTAACCATTAGACTCACCTTTACAAGAAGCATACAGTTTATGTGTAATGTTTTGTTTCCACTTAACCACTAGTGCTTACTCATCATCACGTTTGTCAAAATGTCACTCTGTACCCTATGACATATTTGCTTTCTCTGCACTTTTAACTTACCTGTCATTTATTTTGCATATGCTCGTTGATGCTGACAAAAGAAATGAAACAAAAAAAAAAACAGCCTGCTTGTACTGTATTGACCTATCATGGCTTTTAAAAATGAAGCATTTTTATTGGAGACTTTAATGTCTTGTGAGCAAAAACATCCAAACAAACAACGCCACATAAAGCCTCAATACACAGGTCTAGACTTATGAAAACATGCAGAAGTCTAGTTTGGTTTTAAGGGAAGAAATCTATAAAGGTTATCAAGTGCTGGCTCATATGGGCTTCACCAATAATTTGAATGCAATGGACAGGATTAAACACATTCCAAAGGCTTGTCGTCTATTGATCCAGACACTTTTGTGTTTGCTGGTTTTATCAGCTCAACCTAATATGACCACTTCGGGGTTCGACAGTCCATTCGACAACTGTTGAATGGATTTTCACCAAATTGTACAGACATTTATGGGGTCCAGAGGATGAATCCTTATGACTTTTCTTTTCTATATTGCAAACATGGGGTTGATACTTTTGTTTTTGAGTGAAATGTCTCAACAACTACTGGACGGATAACCATGAAATTTGGTACACGCATTCATATACCACTCAAAATGAATTGTATTAACTGTTGTGATACCTTACTTTTTCCTATAGCATCACCAGCAGGTCAGATTTCAGCTACGGTAATTTTGCATACTACAAGACCCGTCAGCTTAATATTTTTTTCATTGACTGAACCTGTCTTTTCAGCAGTATTTTTACAGGAGGCCTTTTCAGCAATGGGCTAGGCTAAACCTATAGACTGTATAAAAATAAGGTTTACATAGTCTGTTGCAGACAACATTTCAGTCTTTACTGTGGGTGAAAAACTGAAAGTTTGGTCTCATCATGAACTGGAACATCTGCAGATTAATTAAATACCCCGGTATGTTGAAATCCACTAAAGTTAGGCACCACAGGAGATGAATAAATTCCCATTTTTGTTATCTCTGTCGCCATCTTGACTGTAAGGGAACCAAGAGGGACACCTGAATGAGATTCATTCAACTCACCTTTATTTGGAAGGCAAGAAAGATTAGAGAAAGTTTTATTTTGGTTGGTGTGTTACAAAAAATGTTGTAAATAAATTTGAACTTTAAGTTGGATTACACACACAGCCTGCTCTGCACTTCCTGTTCCCTGCCCACTTGCCTGCAAGACACACCTGGTAGTACACTCTTCTAGTGAAAAATGTTTTGTGTTTAAAAAACCAACAAATGTTTGCCAATATATGAAATCTTTTTAAACTCTTAAATAACAATGGCAGCTTCTAAAATCCAATATAAATCATGAAGGCTCTATTACAAACTAATTACAGCTATTTTATTTCTACATCCCAACAAATCACAATATTTATTGGATGAATCTCATCACAGGAAGTTCTTGCTTTAGGCCTACAGGGAAACCTCTGATGAGCTAGTTGAATATGTGTTAGTCACGTTTTTCAGTTCAACCTACTCAACTGTAACGTTAAATGCATAGTTACCTTTGGAGTAACAATTAGTCTATAGCAGCCTATTTGTTTATTCTATTTACAGTTATGAGTCCCTTTGTTAGCTAGAGTTAAATGGTAATATCCACATTTTTGAGTTTTTCTCAGAAGGTATGTCATAGATAATTATTTTATTTTCAACATTTCAATCGCACGTGGAAATTACTAAACTTTAGGCAACAAGCACTCACCTAACAGCAGCAGCTTCAACTCCCGGCGAGAGGCTGTTTTATCACGACGAAGTTGTCTCTCTATTTCTCTGTGTATCCTGAGTCTCTCCGCTTCCTCAGCTGACACGCAGCAGTCAAACATTTTTGTACACGAGTTTACAGGCTGCCTTCAGTTTCTTCACAGCTGACGGGGGGTTTAGGCTAATGAAAAGAATGGATAATGCTTTTGCGCGGACCTGCCAGGGAAACTTCTGTCCCGGAACAGGTGGATTGGTGACTTTAAGCAGTCATTCTTCCTCGTGCAGGAGGATCCAGTTCAGGTGCATTTCACATTCCTGCTGTGCAAGGAAGGCGGGGTGAATGGGCAGGCTCTGAGTGAAAAAGGCAATGTGAGTTTAATGTAGACAGCTCCTGTGTGTCTGTTTGCAGGTCCATACTCCCATGAGCCTCTCTTTCCTCACAATGAGGTAGACTAGAGTGCTGGAGGGGAAATATAATGGAGGACAGCCAGGCACCAACTTGTCTGGTTATATTTCTATTAAATCTAAATTAAAACCTAATGATGCCAAGGCAGGTCTTCTTATACCTCAATCTATTAAATCAAACTGAGGTTTCAAAAATGTCTTGAATTTTACATTATCCATGGACCAACACAGTATCTACAAGTGAGGTTAAAGGGGCACTCCAGCAATTAATCTTTGTGCTTACATAAGGTTGGGGAACTCACAAGAGAGATTTGAGTGGTCAGAATTAAAGCAGCAGAGATATCCTGACTTGTAGTGCCTATTGATAAAGACCCAAAAACACTTAACGGTATTCTACATTTTTTACTCAACACTGTCTTTCGTTTTCACCCTTCCTGCCGGGCAATTGCCCATACATTTCAAATTCTATGTTTCCAAATGGTAACCAAAGGGTTTCTGTATTTTCCAGCCAAATCTGAATTTTCCCTGATAGCATCACAATTATTCAACTGTTGGAATGATTGACCTACCGGTTTATCTACCTGCGTCCCTGATGGCATTCTGCCCATGCACTCAACCTGCATGAAAATGTGTTGGAGGGAGGGAGATTTTTTCTGATACTTTCCAAATCTAGCTGTCTCCTGCAGGTTTCTCCTAAGTTGCCTACCCCTGCTTTAACATACATTATTTTGTTTTAAAACTAGTGTTTTCCCAAAGAAGACACAATTATGTGGTAAAAATTATATATGTATAAATGTATATATATTTATAAATATGTATAGACAAAACAATTCATTAGTCAAGAAAGGAATTGTAAGATTTATTAATAAAGGAAATAATTCTTAGTTGCAGCTCTAATGTACAATGGATTACGTGTTTTGTATATTCAGGGAAGATTTGGATCTGGATTGATAAAATGTGGAAGGGACCAGCAGGGATCCGATGCTCCGCAGCCTCCTCATCCCCACATCCCTTCTTTCACATCAATAGTACCATGTAGCCTACTGCTGCCACATATGCTTTCATTGTCCTCCAAAAATAAAGGTTCTTTGCCACGCTGTATGTCCCTGTATAGAACAGTAAATATACAGACCTCCAACAGAAGTGTGGCTGCAGGCTCCAGCCAGATAAATGTTATCATCACAGAGAATTTCAGGACTAACACTGCTCTAGATGAGACAATAGAGCAGCCAAGAAGACAAACGCTTGAATGCTAAACTGACAGTGTGCTGATTTGTAAACACAGAATGAAAACAAAATCAGCAAAAGAAAAGCAAAATATCTGTTTATTTATCTAATCACATTAAAAACACTAAGACTGCATTAAGACATCGCAGTGACAGTGAAATCTAACCATAAATTAAACTGTTCAATTTAGGCTGTAATTATTTTTAACAAGAGGAGAAGGGTCGTGTAAACATTAGTGGATACACTCTCATTAGCTTTTTATTCATGCGTTTAATACCCTTGAACAGCATATGAATTAAGATCAAAAATGCAGTAATGCCTCAGAGATTATTTAACATAACAGTTATCTTTTCAGCAGTTAACCTTTCTACACTGAGCTTGATGTAAACATAGGTGGGGAACAAAATGTATTGTACTGTGTTATATTTACAATATGCATTCGGATAAACAAGTAAGAGCAGGTTCTGAAGCCATTTTAGCAATGACAATATTTAGGCAACTACTTAAAAATACAATCAAATAGTCCCTGAACTGAACAAACACGTGATTCTACAGCTTTGAGAAAATAAAGACTAAAAAAAAGTAATGCTAATGTAGCAGAATCTAGCAGTGACAGTAAGATTCCCTTTGAAATGTGTTAAATTATAAAAAAATATATATTAATGCTTTGCTTACAAAATGTGTTTCAAGACTTAACAATGCCATCACAAACAAATGCAAAGTGTACAGTCTAAAGCAACTTGACACAAGGTTATGGAAGTCATCATACCCAGCTAAGTGAGGTACATACATAACACCAGCAAAACACCACTGTTGCAAAATGTACATTGTGCAAATCAATATCTGTAATAAATGTGTCATTAGTGTTAATTTTGACTCATTTTCCATTAAGCCAAGACACAAACTAGGTATTTAGAGTATGTCAAACAATTTTCAACTTAAAAAAATACACTATGACCAACTTGGGTTAGTGATGTGAGGTGCTGCATTGCAGTTAGTCTACATTCACTTGCACAGATTCCCTGAAGGAAAGACCTAGTACATTGCATGTCTTCAGAGGCTTTTGAGGCCAGTGAAGTACTTTTTTCCCTCTCAATCCATCCAAGTGCATTTATACTGTTACCGCTCAAAAACATTTACAAAGGGCTCCATACATTTCAGAGTGCACACTATAGTAGACTCTTCACTAAGGCAACTCTTTAATTGTCAGGACACACTTCATTATAGCTGGAGACATTTTCAAAGAGCCTAACAGGAAAATTTGAAATACATCAGTAGTACAGTCATTTGTGGACAAGCTCTGTAGCTTCTCAATTTCCTGTTTTGGATTATAGTGTTCAGTAGCAGTGTGAGGCAAACTGAATCACTGCAGAGCTCCCCAGACTACCAGCTGTACAAAGCCGATTGAATTACAGCAGCAGAACCCCCATTTTAAACCAAGTTGTAGACTTCCAGGTTGATCTGCAAGATGTGGTCCTTCACTGCGTGAAAGACAAATCGAATGTTGTTCGTGTCCGTGGCACAGGTGAAGTGGGAGTAGATCCTTTTTTTCTCGTTTGGATTGAGACTGACAAACATATTTAAGATGAATTCTTTTCCAGCTATGACATCCCGCTGGGGACCTGGCAGATAGAGACAGAGGGCAAAAACAGGACATGAAAGTCAGTTTTTTCAGAAGTTACATAAAACCTCAAGAACATAAGACAGGCTAGAACTGAACATTCTAGTGAAACTTTAACTTTTGAAAGAAGAAATAACATTTCCTCTTGGATTTAAACACATTATCATGAGTTGACCTGACTTAGAGTGAATAAAATGGAACTGCAAGCAGAAAACACGTTCCAGTGTGTTAACGTCTTGAGCAAAGTTATAAAGTAGTGAGCTGACTTAGTAAGTCAGTTACACTGTAATATTTGAAGTTGGCAACATTAAACATTACCTAACATTAGCCACTATAAGCTATTGGTCATACCACACCACAGTGGGCTGCTGATGCAATTCCCCTGAGTGTATTGACATAAGCAAGGTTGTGTTTTAGTGTTTTTGAATTCAGCTTTTCATTTGTAAAAGAAAGACCCTGTTATTTCTTCTTTTAATAAAATACCTAGTATCACTTTACAGACAACAGATTGTCTGTAAAGTGATAAATTAAGCTACTATAATATTGTATTAAAAATATAAATACCATGCTGCTCAACTGAGTTTTTGATCAGTTTCCTCTTACCATCATATTCTGGGAAGTAGTCAACCAAATGTGAGTACATGATTTTCTCCTCCAGTAAATCTATCTTGTTGAGGAACAAGATGATTGAAGACTTTCTGAACCACTTGTAGGTTATGATTGTCCGAAACAAGGCCATGCTTTCCTCCATGCGATTCTTTGGAGAAAAAAAACACAAAACACAGACATTTTAAACCTAAGAATAAATATGAATTTATGTTATTGTTAGAAAGAAGAAACTCAGCAGTGATTGTCTGTGTGAGCTGATTCCACTAGCTGCACTATCATCAAGTGGACAAGCCTTGCTGAGAGGTGCGCTTTGCTGAACAGAGTGACTAAAGAGCTCCCCCTGCAGATTAACTATGTATATTGCCACACAGGAGGGTCAAGATGAGGTTTATCATTGTGACCAGAAAGAGAGAAAGAAAATAGAGAGAGAAGTCAGACTAGTGTAGAAATAGTGTATACTGTAGAATAATAGATCATCATCATCATCATCATCATCATCTCCAGACCTTAAACATAAGAAACAATGTCCTTGTGTGTCCATCCCAGTGATTTTTTTTATTATCCCAAACTGAGCCGTTTTCTTTCCCATGTATAGACTTACAAGATATATAGGATTAGCTTATAATTGTTACAGATAATTATGTAGGCAGCAGTGCGCATCTCACCTCATTGACAGACTCAACAAGGACCTGATCGTACTCGCTGAGCGCCACCAGGAACATGATGGAGGTTACTTTCTCAAAACAGTGAATCCATTTCCTCCTCTCTGAACGCTGTCCACCCACATCCACCATCCTACAGGCACATATTCAAGCCATCATTAAAAACACACACACACACACACACACAAAACATCACCAATTTACAGCCAGTTTTATTCTTTAGGGCTGGGCTATGGTGAAACAAAGACAAGGGCTTCCAACATGTGCTTCGACTTCCACAACAATGCTGTTTAGTCTTGTCAAAGGACACAGGCAGGAACAAGACTATCGCCTGGATTTTACTGGGTACATTGCATCTGCAACCTGGTTTTGTTCCATCCTCAGCCGGTCTTCAGACCCTACAGGGAGTGTTTCAGAAGCAGATGTTTTCTCTGTCTGATTTTCTTGAGTTGCTCAGATTTTGCTTATTTGGTTATTTGACCTTGATTTCTGACCTTTGTGATTAAAATGTTTGTGTTTATTGTTGATATATGTTTGGTAGTTTCATTTAAAAACTGATCTGCTCTGTGTAGCTTGGCCCAGCTTACGTCAAAAATAGACTAGACGCGTATTCCACGCTGAGCAGAGCAGACAGCTGCTTCTGGGCAGCTTCTGAAACAGGCTGCAACACATCTGGTAGAATAAAAAACATTGTCTAGAATGGCTGCAATTAGGGCCCTGTTGCAGAAAGCAGGTTAAACAAACTCTGAGCTTAACCCTGAGCTCTGAGTTGACTGAGCCTGAGATGTGAAACTCAGAGGTTTTGATTTCATAAAAGCCAATCAGAGTAAGTTTAGTCAACTCTGAGTATGTTGAACCTGATGGAAGTGTGTGCATGGGGATGAAAAAGCCATCATCAATAGAGCTCCGATACTACAATTCACCATGGCAACAGGCAAATAAAGGCAGGGCCTCCATTTTAATTGGGTGGAGCTAGAAATATGAATGCGTACCAACACGAACCATGATAGGCTATTTATGTTAAAACGCAAAAGTGGAGGAAGGATCAATAAAATGTTAACAATATTAGGTAGGCTATATTTTATATAGCATTGCTCATTAATTATTTACCACTCTGGGATTTTCTTAATGAATGATAAAATGCTGCAATTCTCCTATAGCCCATTACATTCATTTTAAATAGGCTACAGACCTATTTATTTAGCTCTAACCTGATGGAACAAAATGCCGGTGGCAATAGGCTAACTGAAGATGAAAATATTAATCGAAAAGATTGGACATAGTTTAGGCTATAGCCTACTCATGGACCTGTGATTGTAAAACCACATATCCCTAGGTTCAAAAAGTTTTAAATGTCTATTTTATTAATGTAAAACAGACGTCTAAAACTTTTTGCTCATTTCGTATTTTATAAAATGCTGTATGCAGCTAGTAATGAAAAACTCAATTTTAAACTACATTTATTTATTTCAGCTGCACCACAGTCATCCTCACTCAGAAATACTCTCATGATAAATACGGAATGTTCCAATCAGTGCGACTACAAAATGAAAGATTACTGTTCATTGATCAGTTTTGTACAGATTAGTTTAAACAGTGATTAGGCCTACTGCAGTAATGTAGCTCACAGTGTTTTTGTGCAACTGTTGCCAACCTGACAGCTGCCTTAATGTCCACAGTGTCCACACAAAGACAGTGCAGCCTATAGATTTTATTCTGTGCTGAGGATAAATCCACGGTGTGGACTCTCTGTCCATACATCGATGACAGATTAATCACAAAAGCGGTTCAATTATCATGTTTGGGTAAAAAAAAACCCATCTATAGCCTGTCTAACTGTGATATTGATGTTTCTAAAGACGTAACTGCGTTCCAATACGTGCTTTGATATGGACAGTATGAATGAGGAAATGTCAGATAGATGCTTCAGGCTCCGCAGGAGGGGAGGAGTCAGAGAGAAACTCAGCATTTGTTGAAGTAAACCTCCTCCCGAGAAGGTTAGGTTCACAGTGTAAGTTGCCGGGGTTACTGACCTAGAGTTTATCTGATCTCGGTCTCTGAAACCGAAAACCCAGAGTTTCCCTCATCTCAGGTTGAACATACTCAGAGTTTTCACTAAACCCACTTAAACAGGGCCCACCTCTGGCGGCCGTGTTGCAGCTGTGGCCAGTGGAATCTAAGGGTGACAGCCTTCTGTACTCTGTACTAGGTAATGTTAACATCAACATGCTAACATTCACAACGACAATGCTAACCTGCTGGTGGGTACAATGTTTACTATGTTCACCATGCTAACATTTACTAAACACAAAGTACAGTCCAGGCAGATATGAATGTAATTAGTTTTAAAAAATGTATCCAGAGGGGGACATGAATGTGTATATCAAGTTTCCTGACAAGCCATCGAATAGTTGTTCAGACACACCTGTCAACCTCATGGCGGTGCTGAAGGAAATGTCAGAGGATCACCAGAATCAGTAAGATACTTCGTCGGGGGACCATGAATGTCTGTACAGCATTTCATAGCAATCTTTCTGAAAAATGGTGAGATATTTCCGCCTGGACTAAAGTGGTACAAAATGGTTCTGTCTACAGGTGCAGGTGTTCAGTACATGAAGCTGCTAAAGCAAATCCCAAGGAAGGTTTGGTGATATGACAATAGAGACAAATAAGTATATTGTTTGTACCGAGGTGTCTTTCCCTATATCTCTAGGTGTGTTAGGCCATTAAGGGCAATGCTGCTACATCAAGGAACAGGGCAATTTAGGTTATATGGGATTTTTACATCAATATGATAAAGTACAGTGACACCCTCATCTTGTCATTTCACCTATAAACACTTTATAGATTAAAATACATTTCCAGACAAACATGTCATGATATACAGTACATCCTCATCATGATATAAAACTACTCATAGATATTAGATTTTATCTATGTTGGCTGCCCCTACTCCCATGTACATTTTCACTGTTTATGACCTCAGCTGAAATTAAGCCAATGCAACATAAAACATAACAGCAACATAAAACACTCACCTGAACACCACATTCTCCACGTCAAAGGGGTACTCTATAATACCTGTTGTGGGTACTCTGACCCTCAGGACATCCTGCTGGGTTGGCAGATAAGCAGTATCAGCAATTCGGTCCAAGCTATTCAGATAGCTATTAACACAGGAGGACAACCCAGTGTTAACAAAATGAGTGATATAGAAACAGTTCAGGGACAAAGGAGACATTCAATGTAAAATATTACAGTCGTGAATGTTTCTTGTTTCAGCCACTTCACTATACTGAATAATAAGCATTGTTTCTTTGCTTTTAAGCCCTCTGTCAACAACCTTAAATGGAATAACCACTGAACCTGAACCTTCTGAGTTCATTAAACAGACACCTGGCAGATGAAACAGTGGAAACTATTTGGCAGTGTCTGAGGAGTTATTCGTGTCTGTTCTCACTCACTATTTGGTTGAGTCCGAGAGCTGGTATTCCCTCTTCCGATTGTAACATTCCTGAATCCCTGGATCGCTCCACAGGCTCTTGATGGCGTCCACATAAGGGTTTGTTAACGTTGTGACCTTCTCCACATCAACCCCACTGACAAGACTGGCATTTGTCTAAACAACAACAGAGCATCGCACTGAAATTAATGACACGGCCAAACACTTTCAGAAACAAATATAAAGAAGGATTTAGGATTTACATGATGTAATGCTTGAGTTCTTGTGCAATGTTATTGTAGAGGTTTGAAAGATAAATTCAGTGTAAATGTTAGAAAGAAGGGACGTGGTGATGACATTGGCTTTATCAAGCATGTCTCTCCAAATACAGATGAGTGCTGTAGTTTGATTAGACTAGAGAAAAATACCTTTACATTCACTTACAGTGTGGAAAACCAAACTCACTTTAGCTTACACAACAGGCTAGAGTAAGATTGTCTACATGTTTTGATCTTCAGCAGAATTGATCTATGATGAGAGATGATCAGAGAGCGTATGCCAAATTTTGCAGCGAACAATTTGAACTTTAACCCCATTCACAGACAGCTTTTAAACACGCTCAGTCTGATTGCAACTGACCAAGAAGCTGAAACACACTGTCCCCAGAGATGTAATATGATTTGTCTAATCTTCTTAGTGTAATTATTCTGCATTTTTTTAACTGTCCTTGGTTATAAATTGTGTTATGTAACTTATACGATTATGCTGAGCTCTCAGCACCAATTTTATGCCGACTCATCGACAAAACTCAGATCACTTATCATTTGTAGACTGGATACTTACCTAACATAAAATAATAACACCACAAGCGAAGAGTGTCAAGGCTAAGGTTACAAAGACTATGGTCATAGAATCCCCATCAAAGAGATTGTACGATTAGGACCCAAACGTCTTTCTTGTCCTCAGCATGAGTCACTGGAGGCTCTATTCATTTAAGCTGCCTTTGACTCCTGCTGTAATCCCTGACCACAAGACTCCAAAGTAAATTGACAGGAGATGTAGCAATGATGTACTGCACATAACTATCAGAGAGAGTACATTTACTTTTGTCTCCTTGTTGTTTGCTTTAGTGCTATTCATTTCAGTGTGGCTAGTTTCTTGTCTTTTATATGTACATTTATAAACACAAAGAGCTAAAGTGATCAAGGCGGCCTTGATAAAATGGATTATTAAGTGATATCCTGTGTCTTCTTGGAATATGTCCGATTAGTAATAAATATTTTCTGGCTGCACATCATTTGAGGACCCACGGTGTAATTCTTCAGCTACAAAACACTTGGGAAAAATCTGCACAAGCATTTGGAATACTTTTATGGTCATTTATGGGTGAACTATTGCTCCAAGTTTGTTTACACATGCATCAATAAAAAGCCTTATTGTACAGCCTAGTGTTCAACTAATTACTTGGGAAAATAAAAAATAAAGCTGAATTTGCAGCACACAGTGTATATAACAATATGTATGTACTGGGACAGGAATGGGAACGCTTCAGTACTTCAGTATCAAAGAAATTCAATGATAGTTGTCAGTATATTCAATGGTACACAACAAAAAATGAACTGTTAATACTTAATTTGGCAAACTTTGTTGTCAAAAATGTAAACAAATATAGAATGAGGCCAATTATACTTCTAGTATATTTTTTTCCTTTTCTTACACTTTATTGGAGTACAAATTAAGATAAAGTTCTCTGCATTTAACCCATCCATTGTGCAGTGCCCTGTTAGGGGTTCAGGGCCTTGCTCAAGGACACCTTCGGCAGTGGTCTGTGCTGGAACAGTGACCCTCCTACAAATTGGACACAATCCAATATGAAAATCGAATTCAGTACGAGGCCCGGTTTTTTCATTTCATGTTTGATATGAGCATAAAATGTTAGTACAAAAGACAAGCCATTATTTTATCTGTGTGTGTTGCATTCATAACTTAATAACGACATAACAAATTGTTTTTTCATTTTAGATTCCAAATTTGCATTTGTGTTCAAAAAATTTGACAAGTGTATTTTAAAGTTATTGTTTTTAAATATTTGTGGGGGAGGCCATGCCCTTCCCTCCTGCTTCATCACTTTCAAATGATGGGGCAATTTAAAGGGATCCAAAGAAACTGCTGTGTCAGCCTCAGCTATTTCATCTCTTTTCTCTGCATTCTCTGAGATCACCTGAGATCAATCAAAAAAACTGTCAAGCTTTCCATTCTCACACAGCAAATATGCCCATCAGTTTTGCTGCTGAAATGACAACTGTCGCAAGCAGATTTTATCCACTGTGGCTAACAAACTAATTATCCATACGTCAGCTGAAAAGTCACCAACTGATTTTTGTACTTTTTCTAGCTGACTCGGTTTGAAATGCAAACCCTGTAAAGCAAGTACTAAAATACTGTATGTACTGGATATACAAATACATGATATCATGCTATAAGATAACAGGTCCCTGGCAAAAAAGACAGCATCATCTCCAGTAATGATCCAAGCAGATGTAAATAAATAAACAGCATTGTTCTTGTATTGCAGTGTAGTGCTAACAAGCTCTAGTATTCTAATTATGATACGGAAATATATCCAACTATTCAGTTTTGTTTTAACATGACCCCATTTGGCTTCATAGCCTGCATACTTGGATGATGAGTATCTCTCTTACTACAAGCCCATACATGCCACTTGGAAAATCTGTTTGGGAGAGATGTTTAGTGAATGGCCCCTTGGCATATTGGCTTCTTGACCTTCCTGACCTAAAGGCACTCAACACTTAAGTATTAATGTCTGCGTGCTCAGTGACAAACAGTGTTATCCTGTGAGCTTCCACAGAACATTACCTACACTCAGACTCAGAGAAAGGAAAACATTATAACCCACAAAACCAAATGCTGACTCAGACTGGTTAATTCCCTATCACAGGAAGTGGACTTCTCATCCATGCCAAGGGCAGATTCCTGTATGATCAACGGAGAACTTCTTCTTAAGTTTCCTACTTGCATGTGGCCTAGGAGTACCTGTCTTCACATGCCTGCAGTGTAACATCATGTGTACTTATTTCCGTAAATAGACAAAACTCTCTGGCAGCAGAATTGCAAAACTAAACACTGTTGCAAATTACCAGAAGTACTTTACCCTGAAAACACAGTGCAGGCTCTGTCAGTGTCAAAGACAGTAAAAGTTGCACACGCTTCTGTGGGACAGTGTGTGGTAAACCCTCTTTCTTAATCTGTGTGAAACAGCAAAGAAATGGCAAACAAACATTAGTATGGTGTACCTTATTGTGTTCATGCTTGTAGGAGATCTCTAAAGTGTTCATGGCCTGAATCATGGCCTGCATGGCCGTGAAGATGTTCTGGAAGACCAGCCTGGTGAAGCCTCTTTTGTCCTCGTCAGAGTATCCACGGCCATGGATGATTCTCATCTGTTTGATGAATGTGCTCTTCCCACTTTCCCCAGTTCCTAGCCGCAAAAAGATACAGAACATTGATTTACACACACATTGAAAAGACTTACATTATTCTATATTTTTGTCAATAAATTGTCAACAAATCCCATTAAAAGACCAAAACTGACCGTCCATCTATTAATGCTTAACAATCTCCCTACCTGTCTGTTTCTCTCAGCCCCGTAATAATTTACAAATGGCTTACGGAATATATAGCTTCATTTTCAAAACAGACTTTCCTAAAATAGCTGGGCAATGTAGGTTTAGAATTATTTTCAGCCACAGATTAATTTGGATTTGCTGCATTAGTATTTACGGCAGCAGTACGCTTGTCTCAAAATAAACTACATTGCTTATGTTCATACTAATGGAAGAACATGTCACCAAGTGCAATGCTGTGGGGCTCACTGATGATTTTAAAAGTAAACCCAAGACAAATGTGATTGGTTTTTAAAAAAACACAAACAAGCCAGCGTTTTCCCCCCCTACGCCAGAAATTATGCTAGACCTTTCTCCAGTGCTGGTACAGCGCAAAGTGTGGAGATGGCTACAAGAGACTACTTTTCATCTAGCTCCATCATTTGGGCAAAATTTCAGTTTGCTAGCATGCTAAACTAGGATGGTGATGGTTAGCATGCTGATGTTAGCACTTAGCGGAAAGAACCACATTGCCAAAGTACGGCCTCATAGAGCTGTTACGCATGCAATACTTGTTAATAGGATCAATCTGTTGTAGGTTTGATCTTTTCATGGGAGTTTTTGACACTATGAAAAATATAGAATATCACCAGTCACCACTTATGCTTAACTTTGCCTATTGTATATGTCAAAAGAAAAAGCAATATTGTGTGTGAAGTACTTTCACGTCTCACTTTTATGCAATCTTCGACTAACTTTAAATCACCCTTGTCTGGGTTTCATCTAATTCTTAGGCCCTTGTGGGTCTTGTGTTTAACTTTCAGTCAGGTTTTACAAACAGTATTTTGTCATCTCACCAGCCTCCATTTAAAAAAAAAAGCCAAAATAGAAGAAGTTGCACCATTTCCCCCTGCAGCTAACCAAATTGAACTGAAAGCATTCTTTGGTAACACAGCCTTTCAGACAAGAGTGAAGTGTAAATAAAAGTGTGCCACTTTAGCATATAGTTTTGAAAATTTTAAAGACATTCAAAAATTGTAGACAAATATATTTAAGGGTTTACACTTGATGATTATTACTTACTTAATAACTAACATTGTTGGGAGAGCACTGAAGCCACACATCTGACTTTTTAACCTAAAAGGGTGGTTGGTTATACATTCAGCATGAGTCAATCACATTTAACAGCAAGATAATCATAACCAATGTGACTACCTTACACCTCCCAGCGTTGCTGATTCATCCTTTAGCAAGTAACACAGATAAAATTTGCCTCCCAAAATGACACAGCTATCATACATTTATCTACCTGTTGGGACAAATAAGTGTTTACTATATTTTATATATTACTATAATTAGTTATAATCAGTGGTGGAAGCACATTTACTATATTTGAGAATAGCCTTGAGGTGCTTGTGCTTTACTTGGATATCTCTTTTTACTTATAAAAATTACTTTGCAGCGTTGTACTTTTACTCCGCAACATTTATATGACAGTTAATTTTTAAGTACACTTAGCTGATAATACCTCTGTACTTTGACTCAAGTGGGATTTTACCTGCAGTAGTTTTAGTTATAATTGCGTATTTCTACATTGTGGTGTCCCATTAAAGAAAAGAATCTGAATCCTTCTTACACTCCTGGTTATAATAACAACAATACTTTTCTACACACTGTGATATTTCTGTAGAGTTTTCTGTGGTGGGCTGTACTATGACCAGACACAGCTGCAGCACTTTTACAGTGAACATTAGCTTTTCATATTGGACCACAAAAGCATCATTATGCACTCAAGTACTTTCAAGGCCAATTAAATAAAGGATTTAAATGTCTATTTTTTTGTGAGGAGCTTTGACTAGTTTCTATCATACTTAGTGTTGAAAGAAGTAATGAGATCTTTTACTAAAGTAAAAGTAGCAATACAGCAGTATTAAAATACTCAAGTACAAGTAAAAGTCCCGAATTCATAATCTTACTTAAGTAAAAGTACATAAATATTAGCAGCAAAATAAACTTAAAGAATCAAAAGTACTTATTATGCAAAACAGTCCTATTCAGAATGTTATACTTATCTTATAGTGGAATATTAATGTGTAAGCATTAATGAATCTCTCTCACTGTGGAGCTAATCTTAACATCCATATTGTTACTATCATAAATGACAATGAAAGTCAGCAAAACTTTAAATTTAAGAAGCTGGAACTGTAAATGTTTGACATTTTTGCTTGAAAAATAACTGAAATAATAAATGAATATTTAAAAGGCAGTTTTCTTTCCACCAGATAATCGATTAATCGTTGCAGTAACAATACATGATGAATATACAATGATATATGTTAACTCTGATGGAGTCATTCTGCATAACAAGCAGCCTTCTTTTAAGTACATTTTGATGTTCTTACTTTTCCATATTAGTAATTTTACAGTAGGATACTGCTACTTTTACTCAAGTAGATCTGAATACTTCTTCCACCACTGTTTATAGCTTACCATGCAAGAGTTGCAAGTGTAGTACTATATTTTTTGTTCCTTACCGAGCAGAAGGAGCTTGTATTCCCGTCGAGAATCTCGCTTGTCCCGGCGGAGCTGCCTCTCAATCTCATCGTTGATCCTGCGAGCCTCTTTGGTCTCTGGGCTGAGGCAGCAAGCCCCCACAGAGCTAAGAATCATTACTCCTGGACAACACTTCACCTTCCAAGACAAAGACACATACATAATGTGGGCTATACAAGGGAAAAAACCTTGAGCATCCTAAAGTTAATTTATTTTTTTAACCCCTCCACAATTCCCACTGCGTACGCAAAAACATTTTTTTCCCGAGCTGGAAACAAGGTTAAACAACGTGAATTTATGTAAGTAAAGACGTTACTGTCAAGGCTGATTTTATTACCTTGTTCCTCTGCTGTGAAGAAGTTGTTTAATTCGCGCAACAACTTTAGATAGGCTGTGAAATAGCTGATTAACGTTACCCGTTAGCTGAGCCGGGCGTGGTGGGCCGAATATGGCGGAGTTTTACTTCATAGCGCTACAAAAAACACACACAAATGACTAATGCCACGTTTATATCATGTTTATAGGTGAATCGGTGTTGTCTTCCTCTGCGTTGTTTGTCCTGTCCCCCTCCTGGTAAAAACCAAGTGTACCATGTGACGGGAGGCTGTGGTCTGACGGGAAATCATGTAGGCTTGGCTTTTACTATTACATTATGGGAACAGATTTCCGGTGTTAACTGCTGAACTACGGATGCATGTGGCAGTTAGAGCAACAGGCTGAAACACTTCACATTCACTGGAAAGCATTTTAAAAATTAACTAGATCAATGTATCTCATTCCGCTGTTGAAAACAAAGCAGAACAAACATTTTGCGAACTGTAACACAGACTTTTTATTTATTCAACACCTGCAGGTTCTACAGATATCAGACACAATGGTACATATATGACCGGACAGAAAACACCACTCAAGGACTCAAAGCTGTAAGCTCCTCAAATCAAACTGCATCTCAGATAGCCTTAAGAGCCTTTCACAAAAAAAAAAAAAAAAACGTAAAAGCAAAAATGGTTCAAAAATTAAAAACAAGCAAGAATAAGTGGATCTAACAGATCAGATATTAAGGCTGCATTACAGCGAGTCCATCACGGTGAGTGGCAGACAATAAATCACGTAACAGAGAGAGGAAGAAAAAAAATATAACCAAACCTATCTTATGGCACCATCTCCTTCCAATAAAGTAGAAAGTATTCTGGCCCTATCTAAGCACTCATGAAATCACAACAGTTACCTTTTCTATGTAATATATACACACACACACAACACACACTTTATACAAATGTCTTTCAATGAAAAACAAAAAATCTTAAAATTGTTTTTTTCCCCCAAGATCACACTGGCACATTTATCCCAACTTAAAGCAAAAGTATGAAATTTTTGAAAATATCTTCATTAAATTTCTGGCAGAGAGTTAAAGATAGGATTAATGCCACTCTTATCTGCCCATTAATCATGAAGCTTACAGCTAGCAGCCACTTAGCAAAAGGCTGTAAAAGGGGAAACAGCTAGCATGCTTGTGTTGAAGATTTTTAAGTCCACCTGCAGTACAAGTACCTTAAAAGCCCGCTAATTAATGACGTTTGTTTAATTAGTACAAAAAATGAAGATAAAAACAACTGGTCATTTAACAGGGTTGTCTTTAAACCATTTCTTGACTAGGAACAGTTGCCAGGCAAGAGTCATTACATAACAACCCTAAAACAATAAATTGACCTTTAGACAATTTGCTTTTTGTACAGGATTAAAGAAATGACAGTGTTAATTAGTGAGCTTTAAAGGTTGTGGTAGGTTTTGTTGCCATTAGGCAGCAAGTCAAGCCGTTTCCCACAGTCTTTATGCTAAGCTAAGCTAACTGGCTGCAGTTTCAGATTTAACAAAGACCTAACAGTGGTATTGATCTTCTCATCTAACTTTCCACCAGGACACGAATAAGCTTTTTCCCAAAATGTCAAACTACTCCTTAAAACCCATCTTACAAATAAGCACTTCATTTGACAGTGGAAAAGGATGTTGGATGTTGTGTAAAATGTAAACTAAAGTTTATTTAAAACGGTTCTTTCACCGTTCCAAGACCATGCAACTTCATTTGAAGAGTGCGCTTAAACATTTGAGGGGAAATGCAAAAAACAAAAACAAACTTTAAATCGCATAATGTTCCTTACAAAAAGATACATTCTGCATGCTGTACAGAAATGGGGGAGATAAGGGCCAGGGGTGGCTCACAACACCAAAAGTTATCACACAGATGAGTTTACTTCAATGACGGCACAAGAATCTCCAAAAATGTTGTTTACTCCTTGTTTGCTGTTTGACAGCTTAAGATTTTTTTTAAACTCTTCAAAATAAAAACTGTGATTTATAGACAGATGGTGTAGTGTGTGATAGTGAGAGGGGGTGGGGGGGCACATCTACCCAAAGCAGAGGAATGTAGGCTCTGAATAGAAGGAGCAAACAGTATGGCAGCATGGCTTCAAATCTTCTTCTTTTCCTTCTTCTTAGAAGAACCGACCAGAGTACTGCCTCACACTGAAATAAGAGACAGATAAAAAGGTAAGCACATTTCATCACAACATTAAGAATATTTATTTGAACAGGACTATGACATGGGTCAGGAGCTGTTAATGGCTGGATGCTGCAAACTACAAGACATTTTTCATATGGAGCACAACTTTAAGTAATAAAAAGTATGCCACGGTCAAGGCTGAAAATAAATTTTCTGCAAGAAGCAATGTGACTGCTGAGACCAGCTCAGCCATTTAGTGATGGGGGGTGGGGATCTGTGAACTGAAAAGCTCTTCAAGATATAATACCGGTATAAGAAAAATACCCTCAACTGTTCATATTCAACCACAAATGCATGAGCGCGCACTCAAGTACTTTCGAGGACAATTAAGTAATTATTTATGTATTTATGTGGGGAGCTTTAATTAATTTCTATCATACATGGTGGTCAAAGAAGTATTGAAATCTTTTTCTTAACATTGAATGCAAGACTTGGAGAATAACTAAGGACATTTACTCCAGTGCTGAACTTTAGTACAATTCTGAGGTACTCCTACTTGAGTATTTCCATTTTATGCGATATGGGGATACATTGTACTTTTTAAATCCAAAACATGTATCCAGGTTAGATACAAAACAGAGGATCCAATATGCTGCAGTTTCAGATGTCTATGAGTTGTTTTTCAGTTCCACCAAAAGTAATTTCCCTTCTAAACTTCTCAGATGGTTTCATTTAACTGTTTGGTAGCCAAATGGTTAAAAAAAACGATATTGCATACAATGCTGCTTACATATTAATGCATCAGTTTTAATAATCTAACATTGTAGTATATAGTTACATGGGTCATTTCTATGCAGAATGAATACTTTTACATATATTGCTAAATTAGAAAGTGTATTTTGCTGATTGTAGTTCTGTACTTTTACTTCAATAGGATTTTGAATGCAGAAGTTTTATTGGGTATTGTCATTGTTGTATTGGTACTTTTACCCGAGTAAAGGATCTGAATCCTTTTTCTACAACTCCTGCTGGGTAGTTTGATCTATAATGCAAATCAAATCAAATTTTATCAACTGATACTGTTTAACATGTAAAAAATATTGATCTGAAAAGTACAGCTGTGAAATAAAACATTGAGTAGAGTAAAAAGTAGAACATTTATCTCTTATTTGTAGTAGAGTAGAAGTATAAAGTAGAAGATAGAAAAACACTAAAGTGCCTCAAAAGTGTATTTAAGTACAGTTTTGAGGAAATGAACTAAGTTACTTTCTTTTACTTGTAATAGTGTTACACTGTTGAATTGTTACTTGCATAAATCACCTGAATATTCCTTACTCTCCACTCTTTATAAAACAAACTGTGTATGTTCAACCACAAACGCATCATCACATGCTCATATACTTTCAAGGCCAATTATTTATGCCTTATGTTCTGGCATAATGTGAAAACTTTCAGGCTGTAAAACATTGATTTCAATAAAATGTCAGGTTTATACAAAAGTTCAATAAAAATTATTATTTTATTACGATTATTTTCATTGCCAATTAATTTCTCGTTGATTATTTTGTCTATAAAATTTCACAGAATGATTTTAAAAAATGGTCTGTAAAATTTCCAAGACCCCAAGGTGAGGTCTTTGAAGACTTTGCTTTCACAGGCCCAAAGACACTTAAATATGAAAACAGCAAAAAGCAGTAGATCTGAAACCATAAAAAAGTTTGCCTTTTATGCTTAAAAGATTTAAAATGAGTAATTGATTATCAAAATAACTGGTGATAAATCTTCTGTTAATCAATGACAACTGTGTCAGCTCTAGACATCATCCTGGTGTTAAGTCAAAGTTTACTCAAAAACTGTTTACTTCCATCCAGTGGTGGATGAGTGGAGTAGAGCGGAGTGGAGTAAACACGCCATCAGAGGAGACCACATTGCTCCAAAGAGGTGATGAGTTTTTTGGGGAAATCACAGGAGCACATGCCTGTTCTGCAGCAGGTACTGTGCGTTCTGGATCTGGTCCTGTGTTCCTGTGATGGTGATGATGCGGTCCTCAGAGCCCTCTAGTGGTTCATCAATCTTGATGGATGCCCCAGACTCATGGCGGATCTGCTTGATCCTCTGGCCGCCCTTACCGATGATTGAGCCAGCCAGCTGCAAAACAACCACACAGGCCAATTGAAAACGGATTTAGGAGTGAAAGGTCTTTTCCGTCATTCTTTGCTGCTAGAGTCATGTCAGAGTGGATAGATGTCTCACATCTTTTGGGATGGTGACTTGTGTTGTGATGACTGGGCCTCCAATATCACTGTATGAGCCTCTACCACCTACAGAAGGAGGTGAGAAAGAACATTTAAGGTGAATTTGTCATTGACTAAAACACGCAACAACAAGAAACAATCCCTTTAGGTTAGGTAAGAAGACACTGGACAATAATAATCATCCATCCCCACTCACCAGACTGAAAGTGCTCCCAGGAAGAATTGTTGTCTTTGGAAACATTGAAAAGGAAACGACAAAGTGAAAAATTAAAATACACCACAGGGACAAAGACAAGAGATAGTGTGATAGTAAACAAGAAATACAGCATATGTCACAAGACAAATGTCTTTTTATGTGCTGTAACTTATATGTTAAAAGGGAATTATGTTTTTTAAAGGAATGTTTATTCATTGTTGTGCTTCCTGGAATGTGGGGACATGTCAAAACCTGTAGTCACAGCTGAACAACTTAGTTTAAATGTCACAAAGCATTTGTGATCAGTAAACCAGACTGGGATTAAACCACAGAGCATGAATTCATTCTTGAATGAATTTATTTTAAACATATCTCAGTTTAAAATCAATCATCTACAACATGTATTTTAAAAAAAAAAAGAAGGGTAACATTACAATCGAACGTGTGATATAATCATTCATTATGTAGTATAATTAACATGCGTGCACAAATTGTGCAATAGTACAGTAAGCCAAAATTCAACCAGGAAGTCACTCTGCAAAAAAGGGTGTAATTACTTTAAGTAATTACTTTAACTTTAAGATTTACTTTAAAAAAAAAAGTGGTTTCCCACTTTGCTCGGTACACCTGTACAGTCAAATGCAATCAAATACACTGTCCCAGAGGTGTTAATTAAATTATATCTTTAAGCATTGAGGTCCTAGTTAATGGTGCAGAACGCATGATTTTCCTTTGATTAAATAATTGTAAATCTGTGCTGATTTACATAAACATCAAAACTCACCATATCCGCCTCCACTCTGCATTTCAGGATTGGAGGGAAGAGGGAAAAAAAAAAGAGCATAAAACTCTTTTAATGACACAATAATGACAGTATGCTTAGCAGAACCTTTACCAGAACTATGTTTTTTGCACAATAATCATCCACGCACTCTGTATACATTCCTCGTTTTATTAAAAGCTGGCCAGTATCAGGTACAATCATTTTTGTATCCAGAACAGTCTTACATGAAGCACGGTTTCAGCAAGGGTGCTTCAAATGTTCCACAAAGATCAGATTCTGTGCTGATTCCGCAGCATTAAGCAGTCCCTGCACATCTTTCAGTGACATTCATGCTGCAAATATCCCATTCCACTTTATCTGAAAGATTTACATTATTGGTCTGAATCTGAGGCTTGCAGTCCACTGAAACAATCTATTTTGTCAAGATCTTTCTGGAAATATTAATTATGGCATGACAATGAACAATTATTTAATGTTTATAATGTTGATAATGTAACGATGGATTAAATGACACCTTTAAAGTGCTCTCTAACATAAAAAAATGACATAAGGAAAAACAACCTTACTCTCTCTCTCACACACACACACACACACACACACACACACACACACACACACACACACACACACACACACACACACACACACACACACACACACACATACATCACACACACACACACACACAACACACACACACACACACACACACACAAAGTAGCTAAAAGCGTCAGCAGTTAGACCAGTTCAAGTCCAACATGCTCAGTTTGTTGGCAAGAGCGCGATTGGCAGCAGATGCAGCAATTTAGAAACGCAGATTTAGACATGTTGGTGTGTGCCATCTAAAGGTAAGGACGGGCAAAGCTTCTGCAGCTTTAACCAGTACTTGAAGTGGGAAAAAATAAGGGCCAGTACTCCAGTACTCCCCTTATTCACATGTTGCGGTGTGTGTCAGCCGTTATCAGCAAATCATTAAGTATTGCATTTTGAATGATATGAGATATTACTGTTGTTTAACTGGGGGGCAACCCTTTCAATTGTTAAGAGTAAAAACACAAGCCAATTAAAGATGATTGTAAAGTTAATGTAACATTACTTTGACTAGCACCTCACACAAGTGCTCCCACTACAATCTTCCCTCCTTCACAACAGTTTGCTCCATCTGTCGGTCTACAGAACAGAATGAGATATAAACAAACAATATTTATTGAATGGGATAAGTGAATATTAACTCAGTCTGTGCTTGTACAGGCTGATGATCCAGCATCTTCTCTACTGGCAAACTTTAGCTTTGAACCTGTCAATTATAGATAACAAAAGTATTATTCATCTTATCATCTGCATCAAGCCCATTCAAACAGGCTAAAAAGTCACGGCTCCAAACTCAGGTACCGGTGAGTACTGGCCCACTTCAAGCACTGCTTATGGCACTGGCCGGCATTGACTGTTAGTCTGCATTTTGTTTTAATGCAATAGCTGATGTGTAAGTTTAATATTTTACAATTTAATTCTGCAGGGGTTTTGTTAACTTGAGTACTGGAAAGAAGAATACTGGATAAACATCACAGAGCATGTTCGGGATGTGGTGGAATGGGAGATTTGAAGCACTAAATGTCCAGTTGCCAAATCTGCAATAACAATGCTATGTGCAATGCCATCATGGCAACATTGACCAGAAACTCTATGGAGTATTTTCAGCACCTTGTGAAACCCATGCCACCAAGAGTCCAGGCTGTTTCTGGGGGCAAAGGGGAGTCCCACCCCGGTGTATCAATTAATTGGCCACTGAGTGTATTTTTGTAGGGCTGAACAATATTACTTTAACTTAACATTTATTGATTAACTGAACATTTGACCATCGCTACAATTAATGAATGATTATTTTGTTTTAGTTTTTTTTTGCCCTCATAGCTCACTGACAAAATTTGTACTGTAAATATGCTAACTATTAAAGGTGGGATATTTTTGTTAGATTCACAGTCAATAATAGATTATCTAAATATCAAGTGATAGGTAGTCAAGTGCAAATAGAGTGGGAAAAAGAGGGGCTCTAAACTTTTTTTTTAAATTCTAAGTAACATCATGGGGTGGGAAGCAGATGCCATAAATAAATGACTCATAAAATGATGTATGATGCAAAGATAAAGTTTGGAAAAGGAGGATATGTCACTGAGCCATTTTCTACATTGAAAGCAGCCACAGGTGGGAACTCAGATATTAGGACTCCAAGAAACTTTAAACTGGGTCAAAATAGTTAAACTTATTTAGTGCTTGACCTTTTTTTTTTAAAGGAAAATAATTGAGAAACAACCTTGGATGTTATGTTTTTTTATAGAAATGGTTCATGATAATGAATCAATTGCTCACATTTAGGACATTTAAATGCATTTGCCTTAACCCCATAAAGTCACTGACTATTGTTAATAGAGCAGTCTTCATTTGAGATAGGGTATACTCTAAATAATAAAACCACAAAAAATTCTTTTAAGGATTTTAAACATGAACCCTATTGGTATTTATTATATAAAATGTTTTTTTTGCCTTCTGGTTGAAACAACGTGCTTAGACCTAGAACCTGATGGGAATGTGTTCAGGAATCGCTTTGGTTTCAGCTCAAGTTCATTTGCTAGCCTGGCGGATCTCTGGGCTACGTACTCAGTTGCTCTGTGGTTACCAAGGAGACAACTGTTGCCAGGCAACAACAGGCCTAGATCAGTGTGCGTACACGGTGAAAAAGCAACACAGTGTCCGTGCCTCCGTGCTTGTACAACACTCAGACAAAGGAATCCCAGTTGCCTCATCTGTAAAATAATTTACCTACTGTACACAGCTTGGAAGCTACAAACATGCAGCCTAGCATTACAGCAGCACCTATGCATACAGACTCACCATGCTCTCGTAACGGTCTCCACCTCGGCCTCTTCTGTCACTACAGACAAAAAGATATGCATTATAACAGTTTCTCTACTCTAGAGGACACTTGACATTACAGTATCAAGCAGGTCAGCGCTGTTAGATTGGTATTTAAAGAGCTGTGAGTGTGAAAGGACATGCAGACTCTAAAGATGACTTGTGATCAGACTCTGAATCAGGGATGGTGGGTTGACATTCTGCTACTGAGCATTTTTCAGTGATATCCGTCACTCTGCTTTTGAGAGAAATTGTATCGTTGACAATCCTGCTCCATACCCACCTCGGTCTGTCGTCCATGCTGCCATGATAGCTGCCATGTGAGAACCTGTCTCCCCTGCAAACAATTACAGACAAGGAAGAGTGTGTTGAAAAAAATAAAATATAAATATCTAAACAAATTGGCATCTAAGGGTTTTATCACGCCTGTAGTTTGGTTCATTCGGTCCATATAAGGAAAATAAAAACTTGGCATTTAGATATGGTCCGGTTCACCTTTACGCTGATTTTTTTACAAACCAACCGAGAGCTATAGGCATGAAGTGACAGGGAGAGATAGGTAAATCACAGGAACATGGATCTGTATGGGGAAATCAAATTCTGGTGTCTGAAAGCAAATCATGCATGTTATTTGAGAATATTTATATAATCTTATGCCACAAAGAGCTCAAGAAAAAAATATTTAAAAAACATAGACTGCAACTGGTTTTTGTATATCATAAATGATAACTAGACAGGAACTGGGGGGGAAACTCATCTTACAGCATAATATGACAGGAGGATAATTACTGCGTGAGCACTACGTCACTGGGGAAAATACACTAGTTGGATACAACTTCTTTTTACTTTATCACTGACACGGTGATTATTCGACCATTTTTCGAAGGTGCTACACACACAGACACTCCTTACTTATACAGCGAGTTCATCTGTAGTTTGTGATCAGCAGATGGATTTAATACAAGTTAAGCTTTTGAATTTATGCTAAAATCACATTTCTACCGTTGCTTTCAGACTGCACAATGAACCACACCAGAGTTTGCTTGGAAGGCAGACTGAGACCCTCCTCTTTAGCAGCTTTCACACCAGCCAGAATGAACCAAACCACTTTGGGCAAACATTCACTTTAATGAACCAAACAGGTTAGGTGTGAAAGCACCCACATTAGGTGGGCCACTCCTCACCCTCCTCTTGGTGGCGGCGGCGGGGGAAGAGGCAGGTTTCGTGCTCTGCTTCCCCCTCGTCCGCCTCTGCTCAGCGGTGGTGGAGGACCCCGACGGGGGCTCATGTCGTCGTACTCCCTTCTGGAGGGAGGCATGGGTCTGTTGCCACGAACAGGGGCATGCGCTCAAAGCCCCCACGCACACGAATGGGGAAGCCACCAATGGGTCGTCTGCCTCTCTCCTCAAATAACATGGTGAAACCGCCATAGTCGTATGTCTCGTCATAGAAATTAGGGTCATAAGGCTGGGCACGACCTTTGATTGGTGCCTGCAAAATGAAAGATAAAAGATTGCTCTGTTCTGAAATAACTGCTGAAATTAGCTGTAAAGCACTCAAACTCTTACATTTAACACAACTCTCTTGACTTTTCAGTAACTTTAGCCTCCAGTCATACAACTATCCTCACATCAACATGAGATGAAATGCATGACTGTATAAAATAGGTTGAGGATTTCAACAGATCTCAGAGATGTAAACTCACCTCTGACACCAACTCCAGAATAACTTTTATACATTCAATGACACGTTCTGGCTTTCCTCCCACCAAGACCACTCTGTCAGTGGAGTGTGGACAGCACTCCTGGAACAACTTGATGGTGGTCTGGGTGTTCTGGAGCACAAACACATGAAAATGTCAGACTTATATTCCATACAATCAAATTCACTTTTGATTGCTTTGCTACTGAAATAGCGAATGAAAGTAGTGAAAAAAAAAAAGTACTATTTCATACATGTAGTGGCATTACTGCTACTGCAACTCACAAAATACAGGTAGTAATAGTAATAATAATAATAATAATGATGATTCTAACAATTCATCTCTAGCCCAACTATTGGTGCGCACTAGAGCATAATGGTAGGGCTCCTGCTAACCTGGACTCTTTCCTACCTCTCTTAGCTCCTTTATCTTGGCACCTTTTACACCGATGATGCCTCCTGCCAAACTCTGATGGATAAGCAGGCGAAGCTCACTGTCAAAATCAATCCCACTGTAATGCTGGTACTACAGAAACACAAAGAAAGATCAGATAAGAGTCAGTTGGGCCTAAAACTCTTCCAATTGTTGATTAACAAAGTATTTCTATCTATGTTGCCAATGACAAATGATTTACATTTTACTGTTTAACATGTAATGGGATTTAAGTTTTAAATAGTCTATACATAGAAATGTAAATGTCATATTTTTTTGGTGATTTGAGTCACTGTAGTCTGGTTTTAAAAGAACTGGTTGGAAATATCATTTCAGATTAGTTCATTCTTAGACCGCTAATATTAAAAAGGAGAAAAATAATAAGCTTGTAGCATAGAAGACATGTTTTCAAAGCAGCCCAGGGTAACTGACAGACCTACAAAGACACCAAATAATTGGCACTCAAATTGCTGTTGAATTTGTCACAAAATTAAATGACAAGACAAACTCAATAAATCACGACAGCATTTGCCAAAAACACACAAACTGTACTTGTTTAGAAGAGCAGTTGTGTCAGTGAGCTCATTAAAGAAGCCAAGATTTGACTGAGTAGTTTGAATAACTAGAAGTTGACACGTTGAGGTGTTTGTTGGCGCATTATTGCCACCAACTGTCAATGGATGGTATAGTGCAAAACCAAAGGCAAGCATGTAAATTGCGCCTCCCGCATGTCCTTGTGTGCCTGCTTCACAGGGCACCTTTAAAAGGTTCAGTGTGTAATATTTAGGAGTATTTATTGACAGAGTACAATATAAAATCCATAGCTACTGAAAATGCGGGTCCCCTTAAATGAAAGTTGCCTCCATGTTTCTACAGTAGTCTGAACAGACAAACTGCTCTACAGAGCGCGTTTCGTCACTACGTTGAATACGAAAGTAGTAGTCATCTGGTGTGAAATTAGGACAAATATAGGAGCTCACATTATTTAGCTCAAGACATGACAGAGAGCATCGGCCACGTAACAGTGACTGATGGTGCACTCATGGGGTGTAGGAATAATCTGAATTTTCTTTCCTCATTCAATCATTAAAAACTTTGCCAGGGTTAGTCTGTTGACAGTTTTCACAGGCTTTTTTGTTGTTGGATTTTGAAATGAAATTGATATAAGATTTTGTAGATGTCTGTGTGTTGTTTATGTGCTCTAATATGCTCTAGCGCTCTCGCTCTCTCTCCTTCATGGAACACCACTGCTCAGAGACCCAGCTTAAAAAAAAGGTATTAGCCAGCACACAAGGAGCGTAGCTAATAAGGAAAGCTAAGTTAATGTTAGATTGAAGCCGGATTTTTGAGGGTACAATGCTGTATATGGCTGAAAGTCAATAGCGATGCCCCCCCGCCACAGTTACACTGTGCTTATTGAGAGAGAAATCAGCTCTTCTCTACCAGCAGCACCAGAGGGAGGAGGAGGAGGACATGAGGATAAACAACTGACTGATACTGATGTCTTCTTTCTAAACTAGTTTTGTGTTGGAGTTTGCCTTATTCCAAGTTTTGACACCAAGATTAAAAATTGTACAGCCAATTGTACAGCCAATGTACAATCGGTTCCAAATATCCGTCAGTCTAATAATCTGTATCAGCCCAGAAAAAAAACATATCGTTTGATCCCTAACATGAACACACACCTAAGTCTGAAGAACGACTTCACAACTCAGGAACGGCACTATACGAGGAGCACATGAATGCACAGTCAGCCATTCAGTGCAATTCATAACCCTCACCACTAGATGCCACTAAAACTTGCACACTGAACCTATAAGGCTCGCACAGAACTACATTATATTGTGAAAATTACAAAAGGCAATGTCATTATTCATCCTGGACTGCCCTCTGTTCATGTACACATATTTAACAAGGTCATTTACATGGTGGCTTACCTCCTCTAGAGTTGGTATGATTTTAAGCAGAATGTCTCCAATAGTGTCGATGCTGGCATTCACACTCAGGATCCTGTCAGGAACCATTTTGGCCAAAAGTAAGGTAAGGCATTACAATGGGGACAAAAAGTAGAACGCAAAGCAAAATCTGACAACAAAAAAATACACAAAAAGCAGTCCAGAAAACAGTAACGGGCAAACTTACAAAAGGTTTCAAAAGGAAAAATGAAGACTGCTACATATTATAACTTTTCCCCAACACTAGACTGATTGAATAAGCAGCTGACATGCACTGAGTCTAACATTATATTCAAAGTAAGAGAAGCCTCTGGCAGATGGAAAGCCTCAGAACGACTCAAATTAACGTGAGACTGGCCACACAGGGTTGAGGGAGGAGGGGGTGAGAGAAAGAGAGAGATCTTCTATTACCATCCCACCACCAGCAAGTTGGGGAAAAGGAACATATCAAACTGAGACAATAGCTTGCCATGACAATTGCACCACCAGCACACCTTCTCATTGTGACCGGGGACTGGGGAAGAGGGGAGAGGTGGGGAGGAGGGGCTTGGGGCTGAGGTGAGGAGGAGACGAGGTGGGCAGTAGAAAAGAGTAACAGAGCAGAGGGGTGGGGAAGGAAATGTGAGTGGTTACCAACTACTTTGTGGCACAGGACAGGAGCAAGGGTGGGGGGGGGGGGAGGCTATGAAAGGTTTGACAGGCAGCTCTGATCTGATGTGGCCTGAGAGAAATTTAACAGAAGGGATGCAGCACAATCAAATAAAGAGACGACATTAATGAGTGACAGAGTGGGGGACGGAACCTCCAGACAAGAGCCAGCGCCCTCTCAGAAATCATGGACAGTGATGCTGAAAACAGAGGGGGAGGGGTTGGAGGAGGGAGGGGGGAGGTCGGAAGTAAGGAGGCCAGGTGGGCCAAAGAGGACAGAGCGAGAAAAAGATTTCTGCTTTCCACAAGTTTCATGGTAAAATTAAACATCACAGCAAGGAAAAACAACATCCAACAGCTGTGTGGCTAACCATTAAATACCAACTACTTGGTAGTGGGTTGTCAGTGATTCTCTGCATGGACAATAAACTGTAATGACAAAAAGTCCAACTCAACGAAGATGCTTAAAATGGACAGAAAAATCAAAAGGGAACAATACACGTCTCTTACAAGTGGAGGAAGGGGGGTGTTTGGGGGAAGGGGAGTATACTGTCATGTATATAAAAATGTTAAAATGAAACAGAAGGCAAGTTATCAAAGACATGTGTTTCACTGTTCTAATCAGGCAGTGAGGCAATAACTGGTGGGACATACCGCTCTGGGCCACTGCTGTCTGGGACTGATACACTGGCATTGTACTGCATGGGCCGAGTTGGTGGTGGTGGTTGTGGTGGTGGTTGTGGTGGAGGAGGTTGGCATTGGGCGGGGGCATTCAATCACAAGATGTCAAGTTAGGTGCCCGTTTAAGGAGGGGCACAGTTTATGGGCGGGGGGCCAACCGGAAGTGTCAGGTGGGCGGGCGTTCAGGGGTGGGCGGAGGTTGGGCCAACGTCAAGGTGGGCAACGCAGGAGGGGCATGTCGATCCAGTACATGGGCAACGGAGGAAGGTGGCCAAAAATAAAAGCAAAAAAGTAAAAGGAGAAGGGAAGAGGGGGGAGAAGGAATACATTTTAATTGAATACAAGCTATACTTTGACCCAAAAGTGAAATGAGAGACTTGAAACTGTGGTGAGTGAAGAAGAACAGGAAGTGCAACCTGGTCAAAGGATAATTATTTATAAATAAATAAAAATCAGTCTGGAGCATACAGAGATTAACATCCCTGAAAAAACAAGATATCCACTCAGGCTTTCAGGCACCTGTTGTCACATCAAGGACAACAGCTTCAATCCTGTCTGGGGAACTGGTATCAGGTTGAAACTCACAAGAAGACAGGAAACAAAACCCAACACATCTGCCTAACAAGGCCTTCCTTGTCTGTCCACAAGAGCCAACATGGTTTCACTGGTTTGGAGAAGTGATCTTTGACCAACAGTGCATGTCAATTCTTGATGTCAAATGATTAAAATCAGCTGGCAAGACATTTTACACTGTTTCTGTGGTAATTAATTGAATAGGGAGTTTGAATAAATTGGAATTTAAGTTGGGGTCCTTTCAATTTAAATCGGCCAACTACATTTTCTCCTCAGCTGCAGAAACGTTAGCAGCATTTTAATCTGTTTTTACTCACGTCTGTACGTAGGGCTTTTATATTCTTTCCACCCTTTCCAATAACAGCACCAGCATTCTGCAAAGAAAAAGAAGGTTTTCCTCAGAAAAATACTGCTTTGATTAACAGAACAAAAAAACAGAGTGGCCCCACTACTAATGCAGCCCATTCTGTCTATGGGTGTTTACTTTGCTCTGAAGCAGCACACGCAGCTCCACCATCTCGTCTGCGTTGCGAGAACGTTTGAAGGCCTGCTCCTCGTCCATGTCCTCAGCTGGCCGTTTACCTGAGAGGGAAGACAATCCGGTTAAAATCTGAGCCAGGCAGTCATTCTGCACAAGGTATTCATCAGTTACAACAGAGGTCCTGGATAATAACTTTACCACCACTCTGTAGAATTTGATCATTTACAGCTTCAGCACCAAAGTATGGTAGTATAAAAACTACTTTGATTTTCTTACTTTTATAAATAAAATTAAAAAAACCTTGCTACAATGTTTGATAATCACATGAAATTTACACATGGAGGCTAAAATTTAGGACTATGCCAGCATAATATTTAGGAAACCAAATTGTCATTACTAACCACAGCCACTGAAGGTTTAACTGAAGTGACAAAAATATAAATACATTGCCAGTACTAGGTCTACAGTATGTTCCACCCCAAGAATGGGTTTCATTCAGCAGCCAACTGTATGCTGGATTATGTCCAGCGCCACGATGTACCCTTCCTGGATTAAAACATGGTCAGATCTGCTCAGGGCCCACAGAACAGCAGTATCTTGGACAGGAGAATCTCCCAACCATCTGACATGTCCACATGCTATGTAGTGCCAGCCAGAAATGTTCAGTTTTTTATCCTCCCTTGAGTGAACTAATTAGCCAGTATATCTACATGCTGTATTTCAGGACGGATATAACGCAACACAGGCTCTGTTCATTGTCTAATTAATGCATGATTTCATTCATGTGGTTTACATTCATGTGGTTTACAGTTAAAATGAAAGACGTATATGATTGTACCATTAGCGTCAGTGCTGCTGAATGTGTTGTCTTCGTCCTGCTCTTCGATTTTCACCTCCATTGTCTTGCACCTGCACTGGAATGCAAACAGGCTCCTCTCCCTGGATCTGCTAAAATAAAAGGGGGGCAATAATACATCAGCCTGGCTACATATTGTACATGCAAAGATACATCTGATCAAATATTTAATATAATATAATTTAATATATAAGAATTTTTGTGGGCTTTCATACATCAGAAAATATAACCCATTTCCATAGCGCAAAGTGACATATTCAAATGTCTTGTTTTGTAACCAACAGACAATGAATCGTTCAAAGTAGTTGCAGATTGTTATTCTGCTGATCTGCTTAAATAAAGATGACATTTTAATTCATTCTAATAGCTGATATAATAGCTGACAAGTGATGTGTGTGTGTGTGTGTTGTGTGACACAAGTGAAATCACGAACAAGTGTGCACGCAGCAGCATGAACGTTGTAAATATAGTAATGTTATACTGTACGCATGCAGTCCACCTACATACACTGCCCACTGATGCGAAGTTGAATACAGCAAAAGCAGGTTGAACTTCTGCAAGCATCACTCCTGCTCTGAGGCCTTACTAAACATTGAGATGCTGGTCAACGCCTACATAGTTTATGTATTAGCAGCGCCCATTTTAACTAACCGTGGGTTTTTCCAAGAGCACCCGCAGCTACCTCCATGCATGAAAGGTTCTCCAGAAAACACATTCACAGGTGCATTTGTGCCATCCGGAACAAATTAGCCATATGTGTAGAGAGCTAATCACGCACTGCAACTTCTTTACGTTATATCCTTTTATGGCCAACTAAATCAAAAGCAGCTGCACGAGGAAACTGCACATAAAAGGAAACTGCGCAATTCCATACACTTAAAAAGGAAAACGTGTCTGTTTGTCTGCAAACAGGAGACAGCTGGATTATCTGCAGTGTGGCTAAGTTGACATTACTTTACTAAGCTAACAGCTCTGCTAAGCTAGCCAGTTGCTGTCTGTGTGTTTTGCGAGGCGTGTCTGCCAGCGACAGTGTACACGTTGCGACTGTACAACACTCAGTAGCGGGGACAAATAGCAAGAGCCCAGCGGAAGAATCCAGCTATCCTCGTAATGACAGCGGTGAAATCTAATTACATGAACCACAGTTAGCAAGCATGTTAAATGACGCGACGTTATATATCCGGACTAAGTTAAGGGAAACAAACCTGCAGCAAAACCACGTTCACTGCGCTCGTCCACGGTTTCCTCGTCCAGAAATGTTTGCACGTTTTCAGCATGGACTGAAGACACTGTGGATGAGCTCGTCCACGCTCACACGGCGGTTCGTTACATAAGCTTTATCGATTCAGCGCGGGCGGGCGGGGCTAAGACACATAGAATGAACAGAAAGGACTTTATGTGTCCGTATGGCCACGCAGAACAATTTATCAAACTCTCCCTGACTTGATAGGGAATAATTGTCCGGGGTTAAGTCTCACAGGCAGCTCTTCCTCTCAGGCTGCGCTGAACTACAACCCGCCACCTCCGACAGACTCACATATAACAACCACAGCTTGCAGGGTTTTTATAGTCCTGAATAACGGCCGTCAGATTAGTTTATTAGCTTATAGCGCTCTATATATATTTCCTTTGAATATATAATATAACATATAAAAGATATTTTGTACGCTGAATTAGCTTGATTTTTAACTTGTTCCATATTCCTTATTTTGGGACCATGTCATCCACTGAGATGCTTAACTGTCTCAAAGGACTTAAAAGCTTGTTTGTTTGTAATTGAAAATGTTGTTTTGAAATCATTTGTCCAATCTTTGTTTTTTCTCCATGTGTGGGTCATAAATTACAATTGTATTTTTGTACAGGGGTACAAAAAACACACCCAATTAAGGCTGAAATGATTGATCATTGATTAATTGATTAATCAATTGACAGAAAATTAATCTATTCTAAGTAAACTTTTTTTGGATAATGGAATCAGCGTTTAAGTGATTTTTCAAGCAAAAACTGCAACCACAAGATAGTTGTAGTTTTCCCCATTGTGGGGATTTGCTGCTTTTCTTTGTTTTATATAATTGTAAACTGAATATATTTGTGTTTTGGACTACCGGTATGACAACACATGTCATTTGAAGACGTCATCTTGTACTCTGAGAAATATGTACAGGCATTATATCTGTATTTTTAAAAATTATTTCTTAAGTTAAAAATCTAATAAGCTGAATAATTGATAATGGCAATAACCATTAGCTGCAGCCCCACATTCAATGCAACTGCAGTATTGAGCAGTTTCTCCCTGACTCATACCCATGTTTATCCCCAGCAGTGGATGCACATGGTATTTCAGTGAGAACCACAAGGGGTTGCACCTGGATGAATAAATCACTGCTGCACTTGCTGCACATGCAGGAACCCTTGAGAAACTTCTAAAGAGTTTCCCATTCGCAAAGATTCCTGTGAAAGCTCATGCATGAATGCAATGAGAACAAAAGTTGGCAGATTTGTCAAAAGACAGCAGACGCAGCACCCCTCATTTACACTGCTACGGTTGATTACTTTTTTCTGATAGAAACAAAATGATAGCATAAAATTATGAGACATGGAATTATATTTAGATATCAGTGCATAGCATATACTATATATATAAATTGTATATACTACACTAAATACAGTGTAGTTGAATAAAATGAGTTAACCTTATTTTATCTTCACAGAGAAGGAACTGAGGAAAGTAATAGAAGAGTGGATAAAAGAACATGCACATCAGCAAAAGTAGGTTGAAATGGATTTTTTTACTCATCCTTATTGTGCAAGTGGGAAACAGTGATACGCCAGGTCAAGACAATCTTGTTATCAGAAACTTAACATGAACCTCAAATTATGAAAATTACTTGGACGTTTTCCAATCCTTAACCACTGACACCAACTCCTACCACCAGGTTTATTTCATCCTCACAATTTTCACGCTAGAGGTTGATAAAAGGCAAGTTGAGTCTTGTTTTTGATGGCTATTTCAGATATACTGCATGGGTCTTCCAGTTTGGCCTTAAATAAATAACATTTGTTGTGTCTGAAACAGAATTACTGTTTGTACTCCTATGTCAGATAAGAGATAGGAGTGTAACCGTGTTCACCGTGCTGGTAATCCATAGACAGTGGATAGTGGAGAATGTAGATCAGTGGGCTGAGTCACAGCTACATCACTGCATGCAAGGTTCAAGACAAGTCTGCCATCAGCTGGTTCGTGAGGAGGTAAGAGCAGTGATGGAAGAGTTGCAGTGTTGGATGATGCAGAAGTGGCGCCAAACTAAGAGTACAAGAGGAGGAGGACCTCTTGGTCTGACATGCTAAACATCTCAGAGCTGTTAAACATGTAACTCATCCACAGCTGATCTTACCTCTTTCTGCTGGTGCAAGGCAAAGTTCAAAATGATGTTTCACGGGGAACCACTTAATCTGATCATCTAATCATCTTCCAAAGAAATAGCATTGTGAGCTGATCGTCACAATTTTATATTGGCTCTGATTACCCGAGGTTAAACTCTTAGGACTAACACCATAAAAATACTAACATTTGTATTCATAACCACAAACATGTAGATGCACAAAACTACTTACTACTACTCAGTGCAACTAGATTCACTTTAGTTTTTTGCAGTGCTAAAATGAAAAGGCCACAGGATCAGACTTCTTAATCCGACATCAGCAGCTGGAGTCACCCACTCACTGCCCATTTATTGCAAATCAGGAGTCTGGAGTATGTCCATACTTGATCAATTTTAAACATCCTTTCTCTCGTAGTGTTGTCATGCTCCTTCAGATATAGGCAAGGATCTATTGCAAAATAAAGAGCTCTCTTCCCTCTCCTATACTCTGAGGTTACCATGGAGACAGATATAATTCAGTTCTTGATGTTTCTCATGAAAAAAAAGCCTGCGTACATATTTTCATCTGCAACCATAGCGACACTTGACATTGTCAGCGCTATTTGTAAAAAGCAAGTCACCATAGCGACACTAACCATGCAGGCTGTGTCATAGATCATGTGTCCTAGCCGAGTATGCCTCCTCATTATGAGTGAAATTTAGGAATCCACTGGTAAACAGGATTTATTTTGAAACACATTATCACTTTGATGTTTAGCACTGCATAGTAACCCTCAGAGGACATGTATAACATTTCACTTGCTCAGTTTGGGACATTAAAGGAAAAAAAAGTATTATTAATATATACATCGGTGAGTGGACACCAAAATCAGTGCAATACTTGCAGGTCAATCCCTAAATATTGTTGACCAATTCAAATGTATTTAATAGGTCAGGGTTTTTCAAACTTAAAATAAAAATTGTCCATAGTCTGTCTCTTCTATAGTGCTACTAATACAATTATAACACTGGGTTGTAATTTAGATTTTTCTGTCATGTGTGCCAAAATAAATAGAAAAAAACAAAACCCTCTTTGTCAGGAAGCATTTAAAATATATACAGCAAATGTTTTGTTGTTTGACCAATTATTAGTAGCCTACATTGATCATTGGATTGGAGTTAGACGCATTTGAAGCTTGCAGACATAGTATAGGTAATTATTTTTCATAGATGCACCCCGTCTTGTGCGTCAACTGTACGTCACACTATAGGCCTAATGACCAACCGTACAACAGTGTTGAAGTAGAAAAAAAGCGCTGCTTTCTTCCAGTGCACGGCTTCAGAGTAACTACAACACAAGAGTTTACGTCCATACTGTTGTTGGGCATTTGACCCACAGCTGGCCACATGTGCAACCTAATGAGACTGCAGCATCTGGTGTTTCAGGTTTTGAGCAAAATAGTAATTTCTCAAACAAAATCCTATGAATACAACTTGCCAGAAATACATTCCCAGGGTATCATCGCAACCATCTCCCCTGTAAACCCAATCCCGGTGATGGCTGGGGGAGATGCGCTCGTCCTCGGCGATAATCGATAGACGCATGCAGGTAGCCTTCCTCCCTACACACGCAGCATCACCACGCATCCTTACTCCACTGTGCAGTGTCTCTTAATTTCCTCCCCATCACCACACATATGAGAAATCGCTCGTAGGGGCCCTGTCTACTGATCTCTAAACATCTGGAACACCTCATATTTGTTTTACAAGGCAGAGGCGAACAGCCTGTGCCCGAGATAGAGGAGTGAGACAGCAGCACCAGGACGGACCACTTGACACCTTGCTTCACGACATCGATATGCAGTAGTGTGATACCAGCTCTGCGGAGACGGGAAGGCCAGTCCATGGCATCTTGATATTAAAACCGTGGGCTCTGCGCATTCCTCACCGACGGCGTAGTCTTTTTTTCCTGCGGAGTCGAAAGGATTAACTTGGCCAGATAAAAGCGGCGAGGGAGGAAATCTGAACAATTATTCAGTTTGACCAGATTCTGTTTGGTTGGATACGTGGGATATCATTGGACCTGAGATGGACTCCAGCGCGGGGGAATATGGCATGGCTCGTCTTGGATTGTTTTTGGTTTTGATGGGGCTGTGGAGATTTGGCGATGCTTGCCCCACATCCTGCACTTGCAGCATCTCAAGGATTGTTTGTAATGATTCTGTACCAGGGATCGAGGATTTCCCTGTCCTCACGTTAGATGACATGGAAAACATCACCGAGATGTAAGTGTATGAAAATAATCGGACAGACAGCGTATGAACTTATTAGGATGCAATGCGTAAAGAACTACCTTCGATCGTAGGTCGCAATTATACCCAAGGGCTAGAATTATTTTAATAATAATAATAATAATACAGGTAGCCTTATAATAACATCAACAGAAATAGTAATAACAGCAGGCCTGATATTATTTCCCCTTGTGGATGAAAGATAAATAGCGGTCTGTCTTCTGCATTCAATGTCAAGCAAAAAAAATGTGATTTTATTCTTATAACCAATGGGTTTGTTAGATCATGTAGCCTAGTGTGTGTGTGCGCGCGCGCGAGTGTGTATGTGTGGCGGAGATGGGGGATGCGCGTGTCACTAACGACGACGGTGTGTGTATATGCGTAATGGTGGTGAGTGTGCGCGTCAGGCTTATTTGGATTAGTCGGTGTTCCCTTTACAAAACAGCTCCAGAGGTAGTGATGGAGTAAATGTTTAGGCCGGATGCAGCCTCCAAACTGTTAATTCGGCTTTTGGGCGGCGGTGTGAAAATGTCTCAATATTTCAAAATGACCACATTGTTGCCAGATTACACATGAGATCACATCAGTTGTATACAGCCGGCGATAGTTATGCAGCCTTATCTGCGTCAGTGTGTAGGAGTGTACCTACAACCCTGCACAAGTATACAACTGCATGGCACCCACTGGAGTTTTCTGAAGCAGACAGACTGGGACTAGGTGTCACATACCCATCATGGATGTAGTTTATAAGGCGTCTGCTGTAGTGGGATAAAAAACATCATTATTATTTTCTTCATTTTTCAAATTATAGCTACAAGTCTTGTAAATTTTCATCAATTTGTCTAAAGGAACATCTTTTTTTATCTGGTAAAATGTGCAGCTTTGACCAATTAAATTCAGCAGTCATCACCCTTGAAGCATAACATTAAATATAGCCTAATATGATGTAATATTAAAAAAAGAAAACATCAATGAGGAATATTTGGCTTCTCAGCTGCACCTTCTAAAATGTAACCATGAATTTAAAAAATTCCTGTGCCACATTTGTAATACTTGGCAATAGAGACAAAACTCCTACTGGCCCCAGCTACTTTAACTTGTTATGTGTTACGGCTTTGTGTTGTTGAAGGTAAAATTCACATGTAAACAAAAGTGTCTCCCTACCACCTAAACTGCTCAACCTGCAATCATTCTCGAATGGAATCACAGGTTTTTAAACCCATGCAGGGTAACACTAGACCACAACTGAACCTAAGTTGTTAGTCTTTGCTGAAAGGCTTGTTTACTTCAGAACAGGTCATTTCAGACATAAAATATAATCACATTTAATGCGTTACTCAAACTCTTCAATGATGTACCTCCAATAACAAAATGACTTCGCCTTAAAATATTTCATAAAATGTCTGGTTTGGAGTATTATGCCCCAGAAAATTATTAAGCAGTTTAGTTCAAAAAATGGATTGTTTTGATCTTTTTAATCAAAGTGTGCTGATTATTAACTCTTGCCAAGATGGATGATAACCCTTATTTGTGTCTTTATGTCCAGTAAATAAATATAATATTATGAACAACATGTTGCCAGTGTGGGCGGCACAGTGGTGCAGTGGTTAGCACTGTCACCTCACAGCAAGTAGGTCGTGGGTTCAAACCCCGGATGCCCTGGCCCCGTGTCCGCTTGGGTTCCTCCCACCATCCAAAGACATGCAGGCTAGGTTAATTGGTGTCTCTAAATTGTCCTTAGGTGTGGATGTGAGTGTGAGTGGTTGTGCGTCTATGTGAGTCCCTGCGATGGACTGGCGACCTGTCCAGGTGTCAGCTGGGATAGGCTCCAGCCCCCCTGCGACCCTGTTCACAGGATAAGCGGTTGACGATGGATGGATGGATGTCGCCAGTGTACACGCTGTTGTACTGGGTCACATTATATTGACAATCAAATGTGCTGCAGACCAAATTCCCTCAGTGAAGGAATATGACAGCTGTGTGGGCAGTTTATATAAAATTTAGCTGACTGTGCCTAAAATGAAAAAAAACCCACTGTCATGGTGTTTAGCTTTATAAAACACACAAACACGGCTGATTTTCTTGTTTCACATTCTGACTTTGTAGAACATAACACACAAACACAAACATGCTAGTTAAGATCAAGATAATTTAGTATAGATAGACATGACCACGTGACTTTCAAGGCTTCCAACGTTACATTGCATGAGTTCATGGTTTCGCTAAGAACCTGTGTCGTAACAGGGTTTTTCTTTTATACCACAGATACATTACAAATCAAAACAGACTGTTTGAGATCAGTGACAACAGTCTGAAGCTCTACATAAATCTCAGAAACCTGTAAGTATCATACAGCATGTTTTCAGTGTTTTACACAGACTCACAATATAGTTTTCTAACATACAAATGTTGTGGATTACCTGATAACTTTACATTTTAACTTCCAACAGAACAGTGATGAAAACAAATCTGACATCTATATCATCAGACGCATTTTTCAACAATACAAGACTTCAATATGTGTAAGACGCTCTTTAGTTATTTCAATGATGTATACATGAGTACCTTGTCAGAATTCCAATTGTTGTTTTTTTATTCCCTTTTAGAAATCTCAGAGACAATAACCTATCAACACTGTCATGGAGAACATTTCAGAACTTTAACACAACATACCCGTAAGCATCACATGTGCATACAATTGTCAGTACATAGGTGCAACCAAAGATGATGAGCTTCTGATGTCCTGTGTTTTTATTTTCTAGGCTCCTTTTGTCTGGAAACCCTCTGGATTGTGTTTGTGAGAACTTTTGGATCAAACAGAGGCTCCCAGAAGAATCTGTCAAAGAGCTGAAATGCATAGACGACAGAGGATTGACAACGGCCTATGTCAATTTCAGTCTACCTGGATGTGGTAATGTGACACCATGTTAGAAATAAAAAACGGATATTGAATCGTCAAAGAGATGATCGCTTCATGGAGACAGAAAAGAGAGATTTAAACAGAGACAGAAATCTATGTAAAGTCCTGGTCAGATGTTTAGTTTTGCTGTTTATTTTACTGCTCATTTCTTGTAGCGCCTCCTGAAGTAGAGGTCACCCCAAGAACTGTGACTGAGATGCAGGGGAGTGATGTCAAAGCTGTGTGCAACGCCTCAGGCTCCCCTCCTCCTGAGATCCTCTGGAACCTTGATTTGCTCTCTACCCACCACGAGGTGAGCCGGTCTACCACACAGTTTTCCTGTTTAAACCTTTGGTACAGGTCCACCACTTTGGGCTCCTGATATTTCAAAGGTTTTTCTCTGTGAGCGTAGCAGAAAGCTTGAGAAATCTTGGGAAATGGGATGCTCATGGTTAAAAATATTACTTATGAGATGAGTTCAAGTTTTTAAGCTAATGTGGTCGCTTAACTCATGAGGCTTCCCAACTCAAGATGAAAAATGAATTTGCTAAAAACTGAAATAATTTGCAGCTACTTTATTGAATATGCTACAATATAAAAAAGTAGAGATGTCAAAATGCAAGAAATGTCAAATGGGTAGACAAGGGTCCCTCCTGGTGGCAGACACAGGAAAAACTGAACACTGGTCTCATTTCAAAGACATTTTACAGTCTGATAAAAACAAGAAATGGGCATGCTTTACAGAGGAGTTGTTTGAACACACTCACTTAACTTAATTTTAAGAGTACCTCAAAGGTGTTATCTAGGTTGTTTGGATTGAACTGAGCTAAACGGCCAGCGTCCTGCCAAAGACTTTCGATCGGCTCTTTATTCCACCAAAGACAGATTCTTTCACTATGCCTAAATGACCTGAATACATATACTGAATACATACTGCACATATGTAGTTTCACAACAACAACACAAATAAACATTAATTTTTTATATATATATATATATATATATATGCACGCACAGCACTGTGCAGAGGTTTTAAGCAGGTGTGGAAAAATACTGTAAATTAAGAATGCTTTCAAAAAAAGACATGTTAATAGATTAATTTAACACTTAGCGAAATGCAAAGTGACTGACCAAAGGGAAAGTTTTAATCAAATCAATATGGTGTGAACACCCTTTGCCTTCAAAACAGCATCGATTCTTTTAGGTACACTTGCACATAGTTTTTCGACCGAAGCAGGTAGGTTGGCCCAAACATCTTGGAGAATTACCCACATTCCTTCTGTGGATTGAGGCAGCCTCAGTTGCTTCTCTCTTTTCGTGTAATCTCAGACAGACTTGAGGATGCTGAGATGAGGGCCCTACCATCACTTCCAGGACTCCTTGTTCGTCTTTGGGCTGAAGATAGTGCTTAATGATTTTTGCTCTATGTTATTATCATGCTGCAGGTCAAATTTGAGTCCAATTAGATGCCTCCCTGATGGTACTGCGTGATATCTATCTGCCAGGATTGAGAAGACCATTAATTCTGACCAAATCCCCAACTCCACCCCAAACTTGCTAGCAACCTCCACCATGCTTCACCGTTGCCTGAAGACACTCATTCTTCTATCGCTTTCCAGCCCATTTTTCTGCACCCCAGTTCCTATGTTTCCGTGCATAGCTGAGTCGTGTGGCCTTGTTTCCATGTCGGAGGTATGGCTTTTTGGTTCCCTTGAAGGCTAATTCTGCCTAGACTTCCCCAGATAGTCGACGGGTGTACCAGGGCCCCACTGTTTTCTGCAGTTCTTGCTGATAGCATTCTTGGACACCTTCCAATTGTGAAGGGACGTAATCATGATATGTCTTTCATCTGCAGCAGTAAGTTTCTTTGGAGGACCACTGCGTCTATGGTCCTCAAGGTTGCACATTTTTTGTGCTTCTTTAAATAAGCTTGGACAGCACATCTGGAAACCCCTGTCTGCCTTAAAATTTCTGCCAGGGAGAGACCCTGCTCATGCAGTATAACTACCTTATGTTGTGTTGCTGTTCTCAGTCTTGCCATGGTGTATGACTGTCTTCAATAGCCTCGCCTTGTTAGCTGAGTTTGGCTGTTCCTCAACCAGTTGTATTCCTCACAGCTTTTTCTGTTTCAGGTAATGATTGTGTTGCAACCTACACATTGATGTAGTAATCATTAGCACCTGTTCCATATAATTGTTTAATCATACACCTGACTCTATGCCTACAATATCCCTGACATTTGCAAGTGTACCTAGAAGAACTGATGCTGTCTTGAAGGCAAAGGTGGACAAATCAAATATTGATTTCATTTAAACTTTTCTCCTGTTCACTCACTTTGCATTTCGTAACTTAATCTTATTAACAGGTCTATTTTTGAAAGCATTCTTACTTGACAGTAATTTACACACTAGCCTAAAACATCTGCACAGTACTGTAAACTGTCATGGTTTTCAGGTTTCATTTCTTATTTTGGGTGTTTTGGTTTCATGTCTTGTGTTTCTACTGTTCAGCATTGGTTATACTTGTGATTTTATGTTGGGTCTAGTTCTGTTTTCACTGTCCGTGCTCCTCTCATGTCCTCATGTCTTAGTTCATTTCTTAGTGTGTAGTCCTGGTTCTGTGTTTCAGTTCTGTGTCTTAGTTCTTAGATCTGCTTACTAGTTTGTTGCTTTCCATTCAGATCTTTCATGTATTCTTTGTTCGCTTTCATTCATCCTGGTCTGTTGTTGTTTGTTCTGGTTTTAGTCCACTCGTCAGCCTGTTTTGTCTGTGTCCTCCTTTCTTCTGCATTTTGATCTTTGTATGTTCAGGTATTCGTCTCACGTCAAGTTACAGTTACTCTATGAGTGCCCTGTCTGTTAACTCCATGTGTCAGTGTCTTACCTTGACTCCTGTTTTAATCTGAAGGTTGTTTGCGTATGCCATCTGTGTCTAATTTTGCTTCCTGTTCTGTTTTTTACCTTGATGTGATCCACCTGTTTTATGTTCCTGGCCTGTTCGTTTGCCTTAGTATTTAATGCCTGTGTTCTGTTCAGTCTGCGTTGGATCATTGTAGTGGTTGTTTTGTCGTCTTTGTCTAGTGTTTTTGTTTGCTCCTGCCTCGTGTTCCGCCTGAAACGCTGCCTGTAATTTTTCTTGGACCTTTATTGCATTTTGTTTGTGTTCTGAATTTTGGTTACTTTTGGACTCACTTCTGCACTTTTGATTTGTTTTCACCTCCACTCCAGTGCGCTCGCTTTTAGTTAAAATAAACTGAACTGATCACCTAACTGATCCTGCTCTGCTCCTGTGTCCTGCATTTGGGTCCTCAAACTCTTCTCACACTGGACTCAGCCTGACATAAACTCATGACTGCGTCAGATTCTTAAGAACACAGTACACACTCAAATTTTGATATTTGTTCTATCTTGTCCAGTCAAACATCTGTCAAAGCTGGTCACTGCGGCCATATCCTGGAAACTGTTCACACTTATCTGAAAGTTTCTCAAGCAAAACATCTGCATTTTTGACAACTCTCATTAATAACTGCCTTTTCCTGGCTTTGACCACAAACAATGCTATTTTGCACAATTTTTGTTTGGTTGGCAAAAATCTCTTTGCGTCCGTAACAGGAGTTCACTCTACAGCCACAGTGGCCATGTGAGCCAACACTGGCCTTTAAAAAAATACTAAATCTTGACCCAACTACACCCATTAAACACTGTTGTCCAAAATTTCTAAGCTAAATCCACCACACTAACTCTGTGATGGGATGAAGGTCTTGTTAGAGATGTATAGTTGGAACATGTGTTTGGTGTTATTCTGTTGTTTTATGTCATCATCAATCTGATATAAATAGACAGAATTGATCCTACTAAAACATCTGTGTAGCTTATTCCTCTTCTCGTAGAGGTCCATTGTTGTCAACAACTATTAAAAACGCAGATGTTTCACCAGGTGACAAGTAAATAAATTATAGAATTACACCAATTTTACATGCAATTGGATTAGATTCAACTTTATTGTCCATTCAGCATTTCACTAGGTACAAAGCAACAAAATGCAGATTGCATCTAACCAGAAGTGCTTAAGCAGTAGCATAGGACAAATAATGCAAATAATAATGCTGAGTGTGTTTACAGATTGAACCCTCGGAAAAGCAGAGCAGCCTCACCTTGTCAGACCTGTCTCCTGATGATAATGGCAGGGTGATCATATGCAGCGCTGAAAACATGGTCGGTCAGACAGAGGCCACCCTTCAGCTCAATATTCTCTGTAAGGAAGCTCACGTTTCTATTACCACTGACTGTAAATGTAAACCAACTATAGCATACATCTAATTTCCTCTCATGATCTTTTAAATGCATTCTTCTAGACCTTGTTATTTCCTGTGCAAGCACAAGGCTCCTCAGTTTGTTAATCATTACTCTCTTGGCAAATCTTATTGACTCTCCATGTCTCCTGTCCATAACTCTTCCTCCTGTAAAGCTCCTCATGCCTTACCATACTCCTCTGCTTGTTTAGTGCCACATTTCTCCTCATTCTCATTTCTTCCATGTTTTCCTAATGTCAGTGTACAAATGTTGCGTGATCTGTCTCTCTTCTCCTCCCTCAACTGCATCTCCTTTCTAAGCCCATAAATGTTGCTTTTCCTACTGGCTTTTACTCCTGGTGTTGATTTTCCTGTCATCCCGTTATTACTTTTCCTCTACTGTTGCCTCCGTGTCAGTTGCCCCCACCATCCAGCAGCTGCTGGGGCCAGAGCGGGACCACCACTGGTGCATCCCCTTCAGCGTGACAGGGAACCCCAAACCTGAGCTGCAGTGGTACCACGAGAACATGCCTCTCCAAGAGCAGGACTACATCCGCACCATGATCCACGTGTCCACCGAGAGCGAGTACCACGGCTGCCTGCAGCTGGTCAACCCCACACACATCCACAATGGCATGTACAGGCTAGTGGCAAAGAACAAGTACGGCCAGGACGAGAAGAAGGTCTCCGCCCAGTTCATCGACCCGCCTGACATCGACCATACAGGTGTCAAAATGCTCTTTTTGCAGGCGTTCAGTCAGTGAGAAGTCAATTCATTTCTGAGGCTACAGCTATTTGTTTATTACTGCTTACACACATGTTTTTTTGTCTTTTAAGCAGAAGACCCCTTTTACTACTGTAAGTACTGACTCAGCTTTATAAAACCAACAATGGTTACACTTTCTTGGACACAACTCTAAACATAGTTTAAAATTAACTCTTCCATGATGTCCATCTGTTTCTCCTCCTATGGCCCATGCCTGCATCTTGCTTCTGCCCAGACACTACTGGTAGGTGTTTGAACTCTTAGACGGCTCAGAGCAGTGGTGGAAGAAGTACTCAGAGCTTTTACTTAAGTAAAAGTAGCAAAACCACAGTAACACAGTAGTGACAGTCCACCACTGGCTCAGGGTTACGCACTTTATAACACAACACTCATCAGTCAGCATGACGAAATGACTTGCTTGCACTTAGTAATTTCTAATATTGTTATAAATGTTCTGATAAGCATTTTGACTTTTTTCAGATTCGCCACTCCCTCCTCTGGACGACAGTGTTGCAGTAAGTCATCCTCATCTCTCCTGACCATTTAAAGCAGTGGCTCCCAGACTTTTGGCTCGAGGTTTACTTCTAGTCTAACAGGTTTCCCTGTTCAGCCAACAATAGATTTATTTTTCTTTATTTTTCTTCTTGATTTGAAGAAGCTAACATAATTTTATGTAGCATAAATGTGACTTTTCTCTGCCCTCTGATCCTGTAAATAATCTCATGACTTCTCCTCACATTGGCAACCACTGATGTTTTTGGTGACAGTTATGTTTTAAGCAATATTTTCTTTTCCGTTCTCCCAGGTCTATGTAGTTGTGGGAATCGCAGGAGTTGCCTTGACTGGCTGCGTTCTGATGGTGATAATTCTAAAATATGGAAGAAACTCCAAGTTTGGTCTTAAAGGTGAATTCATTTTCTTGAAGGAATAGTTTGGCAATTTGGGAAATACACATATTCACACCTTCATCCTTAGCGTAGACACGATAGGTATTGATCTTCTCCTCTGACTCTTGGCAAGAAAGTGAAAAAGACATATTTCCCAAAATTTTGTAGAACTGTTGCTTCTTCTAAGATCACTCAGTAACACTTTATTGGGCAACAAACAGATAATAGATGGTTTACGACACATAAATAGATCCTTACAGTGTGTTTTAAAGCTTTTATTATACTATTATAGTATAACTACATTATAGTGTGTTATTACTATACTTATAAGTGCTAAATGTGGTGTTATAAAGTGTTGCAGATGACAAGAAGCTTATTTCAGTTTCCACTGTATCAGTGTAAAAATGACCATAAGAATTTGTTAGTCCTACTTTGGTCTGAGGACGTGCTCTCATATTGATTTAGGATGGCATCTGCCTTCTGATATCTTTTTGGCTTTATGTACAACTTTTATTTACAAGTCCTTCTATCCGTTTTCTCCCACCAACTGTCCTCTTCCTCTTCCTGACCACAATTTTCTTTTCATTCTTGACTGATCATCTTTACTTCTCACTCTCCTCCTGCTTGTATTTCCTCTCCACCTCCTCGTCTGTGGCTCCCTAGGCTCCTCCTCAGTCATCAGTAATGACGATGACTCTGCCAGCCCTCTTCATCACGTCTCCAATGGCAACAACACCCCGTCATCCTCGGAGATGGGTCCAGACGCTGTGATCATTGGGATGACAAAGATTCCTGTCATTGAGAACCCACAGTACTTCCGCAACTCCGGCAGCATGCTGAAATCTGACACGTGTGAGTTACTGCCTCGCTCGCCAAATGACTGGTAACCTGGACCTTTTCTGATAAATCCATGCAGGGGTCACTGCCGGATGCCATTTATTGTCAGCATCCGGCTGCATTGTGATAGCGACTCCTGCTCTGTGGGGCAGCTGGACAGTTAGTCTGCAGATGATGTTCAGAGAAGCAAGCTTGTTGACAGGAGGCTCCGCTCAGCAGAATCAACCTGAATGTGTGTCTTTCTCAGACAACCGTTTTTCTGGTTGTGGTTTACTATATGAACTTATTGCAAATTTCTTATTTAGAGCTGAATCGATTCGTCGATTGACTGAACAGCGATTCTGATAATTGTTTAAGTCATTTATCAAGCAAGCATGTCAATCATTTCCTTGTTTCAGCTTTTCAAATGTGCAGATTTGCTGCTCTTGTACATTTTTTTATTGTAAATTGTGTATTGTTTTGTTGTGGACTGTTCATCAGACAAATCATGCAATCTGAAGATATGATCTTGTGCTGGAAGAGATTGTGACTGGCATTTTATTACAATTTTGTGGTATTTTATAGACTAATTTATTTTCAAATTAATAATGAAAATATTCTTTAGTTGGAGGCCTTAAATAATTGACATGCATGAGGGATATATTCCTGACTACAAATCCCAGTGAAGACAATTTTCCATACACCAGTATTCCCACTAAAAAAGATCTTTCCCTGTATTCAAGTTGTCCAGCACATCAAGAGACACAACATTGTACTGAAGCGGGAGCTGGGAGAGGGAGCCTTTGGGAAAGTGTTTCTCGCTGAGTGCTACAACCTGACACCAGACCAGGAGAAGCTCCATGTGGCAGTTAAGGTCAGGAAGCCGTTCACTCAAATAATCTATGTACATTTCATTCCGTTAGTAAATTCTATTTACTAGAGGTATGTTCTTGTAGATAATGACCCTCACGATGGTTCCCTTGTCTTTGTGTCTTGGCTTCTTCAGACTCTGAAAGAGGCCAATGAGAGCGGCCGAGCAGACTTCTACAGAGAAGCCGAGCTTCTCACCAACCTGCAACATGAACACATCGTCACGTTCTATGGGGTGTGTGTAGAAAGCGACCCGCTCATCATGGTGTTTGAATATATGAAACATGGTGACCTAAACAAGTTCCTCAGGTAGGATCATTTTGACTTCTAAGAATACTGACTTGTGTTGAAGGCTTGCCTCTGTTCGGAGATTAAGAAAAACAAACCATCTACTAGCTCATAAATAAAGCTCAATAATTAACACTATGTCTTGTTTGTTAAATTCATACAAAAACTGTCCACCATAAAACCACAACTTGTCATTTTTACACATGAGGTAAACAAACAAGATTTGACATGTTAGCTTTGGAGTTGCTTGCAGGAGGATTTTGTCACCTTTGGATAGAGCCAGGCAAGATGTGATACTGAGATAGCTACTGTATCTATAGCCACTGAAGCAGTATTATGGAAATTCACTGGATCTGCCAACAACAGACATTTTTGTATGGTTATGTTATGTAAAATAAATAATTTTAGGGCTACACAACTAATGTACAGCTAAAGTAATAAGTCAATTAATCACTTAGTTGATTAACAGAAAATTAAGCCACATCAATTTTGATAATCCATTAATTGTTTAAATCATTTTTAAAGCAAAGGTCAGTGGTGAGTCAAACGTGAATATTTGGTGGTTTCTTTCGTCTTATATGATGATAAAGTGAGTCAATCAATTAAGCTATATCAATTAATCTACTAATTGCTAATTGCCATTTGTTTCAGCTGTAAAGAATTTCTTAATGGAATGTATAAAATAATAATCATAGAAAATTTTATTCATATCGACCACCTCTAGTGATAGGATACTTTTGGTCGTTGTAAATTCTGCTGCAAGTTACATGCATCATACATTTTAAAAATAATTATTCAGGGGTTCAATAGATTGAATTCTAATGAAGTGGTTCTGGGTGCAGGTCCCACGGTCCTGATGCAGTGCTAATGGCAGACGGTCAACACAGTATCCTGGTGGAGCTCACCCAGTCCCAGATGCTGCACATTGCCCAACAGATTGCTGCTGGCATGGTCTACCTGGCCTCCCAGCACTTTGTCCACAGAGACTTGGCAACCAGGAACTGCCTGGTAGGAGAAAACCTGCTGGTCAAGATAGGGGACTTTGGCATGTCCAGAGACGTTTACAGCACAGACTACTACAGAGTGAGTCCAAAGTATTTTTCATTATTTTCTTCTTTTTCTCACCTCGTCTTGGCCCCCAGTCTCTTACACACACACACACACACACACACACACACACACACACACACACACACACACACACACACACACACACACAACCCTTTGATAGACACACCGAAATATGGAAATGTAGCCATATACACACAGTCTCAAATATGTAATTAGAATTTTATTCCAGTTTTTGCCTGAAATAACTGTAGCTGCAGAAATGACAATTTTTACCAGAGGTATTTTATCTATTTTTAATACCATTTAAATGCAAATTCTATAATCTGCATAAAATTACTGTTTCCATGGTAATAAGGGCCAACAGTCCAAAAATGCATTGGCAGTTTTTCTTTTTCCCTGGGCAAGGAGTTAATACTTCCATTCACTCCACATGAACAGCATCATACTAAGCCATAGAGAAGTTATACTATATGGTATGACCCACTGACAGTTGTGAGAAAATAACACTATTACAATACAGGCCAATAAAAAAATACAAATTTGTCATGTTGAGGAACAGATGAATGTAGGATTTTATTCCCAAATCTTTTGTGTCTCAGATCCCAGCTTGAATCCCACAGTGCCCTCTGCTGCCCAAAATCAAATCAGAAAACTAAACACACACATAAAACATCATCTCCAGGATGCAGTTGCCTGCATCAGATAAGATCGCCATAACGCAGGCCTGTCATCAACTACTGATATCAGATTTTTATCAAATAGAAAGAAAAGCGATGAGCAAAGCTAAGAATATAAGGCTGTCACATCTGCTATTGCTGTCGCAATACATAACATCAATCCGTAAAAATGAATATAACTGCATAGAACAAAACAAGATGGAATTATATTGTGCCTCTTTATGATGTATTTATGCTTCAACAACTTTCTAAAAGTGGTTATTGTAATTTCATGTAAGCAGATTCTCGTAGTATTTGTGCTTTATAATAACTGTGCAACAATTATCAGATTAGACTACAGTTACGCTGTGAGGGCACAAAGTTGTCCGTTTGTTCGTTTGAGCCTCTTTGGATTCAATATGTTGAATATTGCTGGCTTGAATATGTCAGTGAGGTAGTGAACATGAAAGGATGGAAGTACAGTAAAGGTGATAGGATTAAAGAGGTGACAGGAGAGAGGGAAATGCATTTTGTAGACAGGAAATAACCGATGGAAGGAGACAGGGAGACATTGGCTGGATAAAAGGTTGTTAAGGAATTACAGGAGTGTTTTGGGAATGCCAGTGAGTCTAAACTTAATTGCTCGCTCTAAAAAGTACACTCAGTTACCAGTATATAATGTATACCAAGCTGAAACTAATGCAGTCTAATACAATAGTCTTGCAATAAATCCTGCCTTTGTGAAGGTTATAATGTTTTAGAGAGGTGTTGATTCAATTGTATAGTCATTTTGGAGGATGTACTTTTTGATGCTGTTGAACTGTATTGTGTTATACTGGCAGGTGTTTCTGTAATTTTATCCACCCTATCTAAATCAGTGGGGGTGAGCTAAATAACAGAAACACCTCCCTTTATAATACAACACAGTTTTATATACTACCTGTAACTTTCATGAAGGTAGCATTTATTGCTAGATGTAATAGACTGCATTCGTTTTAGCTAGCTGTACCTTATAAATTGGCAGTTGAATGTTATTTCAGTTGTGCTATTGACAAGACATCATTTGTTTTAATATCTAATGTTTAAACATATAAACATATTACAAACGAATGCTGTACAGTAACAAGACTGTACAGCCACGCTAGTAGCTCTGTGTGAGGCTGTACTTGCTAACATCACCATGCTGCTAACGCTAACACTTCTGAGTGTGTTGGCTAACATGATAGTGTTTAGCAGGGATAATGTTTACCATGTTTACCAATGTTTATGGTTGTATGCTAACATTTGCTAATCATTAGCACTAAACACAAACTACAGCTGAGGCTCATTTCTTTGCAGGTATTTTGTAACAAAGCAGTGCCTTGGACGATTTACATGTTTTATCTGAAGTTGACACTAGATGAAAAGTCACCAAAGTTTTTATGATTCATAGTGGACCTTGACAATTTGTAGCAAATTTCACAGGAATCCATTAAATAGCTGTCAAGATATGACATCTGGTGGCAGAAGAGAAGAGGTCAGGAAATCACCAAAGTCTTTAGAATTCATTGTCAGAGCACCACGAATGTCTGTCTGTACCACATTTTATCGCAATATGTCCAGTAGTTTGTATACATTTTTTATATTCCAGTCTGGGCAAAGTGGTGGAACGGCCAACTGACATTGCCATCCATAGTCCACTATTACAAGCGTGGCTAAAATTAGCCCAATGAAGTACAGTCAGTGTAACCAGCAGCTTTAAACTCGTCAGCACTCCTTGTGGTGTTGGTTTCTGATGAACACACTTCTCTCTCTCTCTTTCTGTGCAGGTGGGTGGTCATACGATGCTGCCAATCCGCTGGATGCCCCCAGAGAGCATCATGTACCGGCGGTTCACCACAGAGAGTGATGTGTGGAGCCTCGGCGTGGTGCTGTGGGAAATCTTCACCTACGGCAAGCAGCCCTGGTACCAGCTCTCCAACAATGAGGTCAGAGTCAAACGAGGTCTGCAGTTTATGACCGGCACTTAAACAGAGACATTTCTCCTGATGGTCTTGCTTTAGCAAAGGTTGGACACTTTGAAAATGCAAAAGTAATCAGGGCTATGTGACAGCTTTGCAACTAACACCAAGATTCAAAATTTAACAGAACCAGAGGGGTAATTATTGTATTTGGTTGTAAAAGTGAGCAATTTGTGTGACAAAGTTTGACTGTAAATGTTACTGGAAACATTTATTTCTTCTTATCTAACATAATATTTACATGACATAATATGATAGATGACTTGTGATCAGTTTTATCCATTTACAGTATCTTGGATGAACACTGATTTTACACTTAAATATCACTTTACTAATAATGACTTCATAAATTTGCAAAATGTCTCATAAGATTGTGTCATTGCAGTGTCATCAAGACGGTTGTATTATCCCAGAGTTGGTAGTGTAAAGTTCAAATACTGTGCAGTGACAATACAACACCATATCCATTAAATTTGGGTTTATTTAAATTTAACAGTTGTCTCTGGCTGATGGGAGGCATCCATGTTTGTTTAGTTTTTAGGCACTTCCATATCATTATGTTCCAAATCTAAGTTTCATTTATAATTATGTACTTCGATTTTGACCATTCTGATAATCTTCAGAGTCTCCCAATTTTATCGAAGTTGAGGTACCAAATTGTTTGACATATTGTGTAATATTTTGGTAATCCCAAGCACCCCAAGTTATTTTATTTATTTATTCAAAATACATGAATAGAAGTGCAAACTTTGCAGAATGGGCCCATCTCTTCCAAAAAGATTTTATGTTGGTGTATTAATGTCAAAACTTCATTTTTATGCCTTTATTTTCAGTTGATATCTCTCAGCCCTAGGGTTGATGAAATGAAACAGTAGAAGCTCTTCTACTGTTTCATTTCTTCAACAGCATCCATGGTCAAATTTGCTGTGTTGCTTTCATCTGACACCACAGCTAAACAGCAGATCTTGTATTGTCACCTTGTATCCTGTAGGTGATTGAGTGCATCACCCAGGGTCGCGTGCTGCAACGGCCCCGCACCTGTCCTAAAGAGGTGTATGACCTGATGCTGGGCTGCTGGCAGAGGGAGCCCTACATGAGGCTGAACATCAAGGAGATCCACAGCATGCTCCAGAGCCTTGCCAAGGCCTCACCCGTGTACCTGGACATACTGGGCTGATGCGTCGGCGTTCTTGTATGTACTTTGAGTGCATTGTGTGTGAGCTGGTGTATATGGACGAGTGACGTGTGTTTGTCTGAATATGATGACGGAGAGGAGAGGAGGAAACAAAGGCGTCTGTGTACAGTACCTGGCTGTAAATGTTCCTGTAAATGCTATTGTACATGTCCTCATTACATTGAGAAAAGCCTTAAATTTTGAGTGATTTATGTTTTGCTTTTTTGTTTCTTCTCCATTCGCAGACGTTCTTGAGGCATGTTTCACAAATGGAAACCAAAATGCATTTACTTTATCCAATCCAAGGCATAAAAATAAACGAAACCCAATTATCAGAAACATTTTAATGGGTTATTCTGCATACATTCACTGCATTCAGTACTCACTATCCTGTATTCCATATTTGCTGGAAACAAACAAAGGGAAAATAATGTGTCTCCATAATGGACAATGTATGGACACAACTTTGTAGATAAAGCTTTCTCTTCTTTCAACAATGTCACACAGAGCAACATTTTCTGCAGGAAGATTAAAAAAAATGCTCATTACAGCTGAAGTTTTTCTTTTTATATGTCACAGACTATTTTAATATTTGTAGAATTTATAAATGTTGACTCTGTTTTCATATCAAGCTGTTGGTTTAAATCTGTGGTTTTTGAGTCAAACTTTTGCTTGTTTGAATTTTAAACACGCGTGTATATTATTATACATGTGCGTTTAAAAATATAGATTCTTATAGATGCCTGTATCTGTTATATATAACTTACTGAAGTCCATTGAAGGACTGTAAAATCAATGTTGAGGTTGTAAAACACAAGGGCATACAGCATTTTACGCCGTTTTTTTTATAATGTCAAAATAATTTGTCATATTTTATGTAAATATCTGGTTCTACACTAATCAGACCAGGTCATCTATATTTACAAAGTGGTGTTTTAAAAGTTGTTGGAGTGCTCTACTCATTTCATAACCTTTTTCATTTAATGTATCTAAAGCACAGAGAATGAGGACTCAGCAGTGTTGAGCTGTGCCTACTCCAAAAAAAAAAAAAAGGATGAGCACAGTTTCTTTCTGACTTTTTATTTTTTTCATTCACCAGCAATGCCATTTAGCAAATCGTTGTTGTTCTGTGGCCCATATCTGTGTGTGATGTGGTTTTGTATGCATCTCCAGAGGCAGGTTTTCAAATGTTGTGGGTGTTGATAAGATTGTGTTTATGGTTTGAACTTATGGAGTGTCATCTTCATTTTTTTAATTTCTGAGAGGGATTGACGGGATATTTTGATGCAGTTTACTGTGCACTGATGTTGGTTCAATATATTGGGGATTTCTCTGTTTTCAGCCCTTTGGTTTGCATTTGTTGAAGTTGCAACTTGTTTATTTGTTATTTATTTGTATTGCAAGAGTGTACTTTGAGGATCTAATCTTTAATTCTACATGGTAGGCTAAGAGATCGCAGTAAAAAAGATTAATTAAGAGGCTGATTGCCAGTAAAGTGTTGTAGGGGTGCTTTCATTTCTCCGAGCGGCCCCTGTCAACCGGGCAGTGACTGATACAGCTCCTCACTTCAGGGCATCGGTAAAGCACATTTGTACAGGCTGAGGACCATAGTGCTTAAAAATTTAAGTAAAGTTTAAAAATGCATTCTAATAGTTCATTTTCCAAATTCTGTTTATCTGAGATTCAAAAAAAGGCTTAAATATTAAAGCAAGTGTGGTGGTCCGAGCGTCTAGTACAAACTTCTGTATTAATCTTTGCAAAAAACAGCAGCAATTACTCCTTCACAATAACTGTCATGTATTTCCATATTGAGGCATAAAGCAGTAAGGCTCTTTGCTGAGACAATAAGTTATGTTAAGTGCACTTTGTAGCGTTACTTATCCCCAAAATGCACAACCTGAGCGGCTGCGCTCAGCACTGAACGCTCTCCGCCTCCACCTCAACTGCACTTAACAAAAAAAATTAAAAAACCTTGCTATGCTGGCCATGACTGAAGCAAGTCTAAACTCTGACACATCGTCGTTGATGAAAATGGCCGTGTTCCTCTATGTTTTTATTACAGCGTTTGTCAGTTCTGTATAATAGTCACGTGTCTGCTGTACATAACTTGCTGTCCATTCTGTACAGCTCTGATATTTGTCTATATTAATAGTAGGCTATGTTTAATAGTATAATCTGTTTTAAGCAGGTATCATGTCAAAACTGTGTGACATCTATTGAAAACAACGTGTTATGGGCCACTGGCAATACATACTATATGTAAATACGATTTTATTTGTGCTACATTGTATAATTTCTTTGTGCTCGTTCATAATACCAGTGAGAATACAATCCTTTTTATTTTGGCAACTTTTGATCCAAGGAGGACTTTATTTGAACAATGTGTTTGTTTGTTTTTCTCTCTGAAGAAAAAAAAAGTATAGAAAAATGATCTCCTCTTTCCTCTCCACTGTGATGGGGAGCTTACATAGAGGCTGTCTGTATGTAGGAGGACACATAGACTCTGGATCTGATCTTAACATCAGGATCTCTGTCCCAGCAGACACGTGGCTGAAGGCGAGGAGGTCAAAGGTCGCCTCTGGGCCCAAAACCCCACCACTCAACCTCTGACTGACTGTAGCCTATTTTGATCCTCTTTCAGATGAATAACTGTGACTTTGCATCATGAATAGTATATTATTTTGAATGTAATCTAGAATGGTTGGGACCTTTTTTGAATGTAATCTATCTCGGGGTGGGATGGGGGGTTATGGATTTTTTTGTAAATATACAGCAAAAGAAAAAAGATTACAGTTTTCATTCCTGTGCAGATAACAAATTTTACTTACTGTGTGAATACAAAGAGAGCGTATGTGTTTGTGTGTGTGTGACTAATGTCTCCAAGACGGCGTGTTTGTGCATTTGCACGTACATCCGTATGCAAGTGTGTGTGTGTGTGTGTGTGTGTGTGTGTGTGTGTGTGTGTGTGCGTGCGTGTGTGTGTGCACACTCTCCTGGCAGATTTAATCCTGCTTTAATCAGCCAGATCTATCAATCAATTCAATGCTTTGTGCATCATGTGAGTAGCTTATCCACAATTAATGGAAATGTTCCTTGTGATACTGTGCATTTAATAAAGGTGGTATGTCTTACAATATTCTCTGTGCCCTCACAATTCTTAATGTCTCCATTCAAAGTTTGGAAGTACAACTTCAAGCAACTGTGGATACACACAACTTTAAGGAATAGTTCAGTATTTTGGGAAATGCGCTCATTCGATTTCTTGCCGAGGGCTGAATGAGAAGATCGGTACAATTCTCATGTGTGTAGCCAGTAGCGGTTAGCTCTGCTTAAAGTCGTGGAAAGTTTTGATTACATTTAATCAAGTACTGCACAGTTTTCAGATACATTATTTTGCTAGAATATTTCCATCATATTCTATTTTGTCCACATTCCAGAGGGAATTTTTTTTTTTTTTACTGCAGTACATTTACTTGACAGTTAACCGTTATTTCACAAATTAAGATTTTACATAAAAAAACATATTGAGCATTGTAGAGAGCAGTTAACTAGTGGTTCCCAACCTTTTTTTGACTTGTGACCACTTGCAGAAAAACAGTGTCCAGTTGTGGCCCCCTGTCCTGTGCCAGATGTCACTGGGTCATTAGCAATTCCTTCTCTAAACTTATCAGGTGGTTTCATTTCAATAATTGTTTGAGGCCCAAAGAAGTAAAAGTACCTGACATTCCACAAAAACGCTTAGGGAAGAAAATTCATGCAAATGTGTGATGCAGAACTGTGTTTTTTGTTCTTTTTCATTACCTCCTGTCTCATGATTTGTCTTGTAGCTTGTGATCAGTGGTTAAGAAAGTATATTCAGATCTTTTTCTCAAGTAAAATTACTAATACCGCTGCATTGACATTTTTACTTTAGTAAAATCGGGAAAATGTACTTAAAGTTTTAAAAGTAAAAGTACTCAATGCAGAAAATTGGCCCTGTGACTTTTATACTATTATATTATCATATATCATTTTACAATCATGCAAGAAATTATTATTTCCTTATGGAATGGTCTGCTTATTATTTTACCCATTAATGGTTTGTTTGTTTTGTTTGTAAAACTTAAGAGGATATTAAGAAATGCTGTGAAGATTACCTTCACAATCCTTTTTTCTTCAAGTAGAAGCAGCAAATCCTCGTTCGTGTGAAGCCAGAACCATTCAATGTTTTTGCATGAAAAATGACTAATCATTTTAGCTCTGCTTGTACAAACCAACACACATAACAGAACATATTTTTGTATTGCAAAAACCTTAATTTGTAAAGTACCTAGTACCTAAAGCTGACAAATAATTGCAGTTGAGTTTAGAGTAGAAGTAGAAGGTGTCATGACAAGACAACACTCAAGTAAAGTACCTCAAATTTGTACTGTACAGTCCTTGAGTAAATGTTATTAGTTGCTTTCCACCATTGGTTGTGACCCTTTGAGGGTCAATCTGTCAAATATCTTTCTTTCTTTTCTTTTAAAAAAAATAACATTATTTGACTTTTCGTGCAGTGTTACGTTTTGCAGGTGTGTGCTTCAAACCAGTCAGCTGATTATTTTAAACTTTTCTTGGTAAGACCCCAGCCAGTCAGCTTTCTTATAGTTATTGACCTGATAGCTTGTCCTCTCAAGGCTTTGGACAATCTGAACACCACCCTCTGGAAGATTGTCAGTTAAGGTGGGATTGACATTTAATCTGTTTCACCACTGCTTTTGCTAGCGGGCTCCTTTAAAAAGAACCAACATGTGTCATGAAAGGCATCCCGTGGGCACCATTTGTTTCTAACAATAACTACTGAGGAGTGACAAGGACAGCTGCCCTAAAGGGCCTCAAAGACAAACACACACACAAACCAGTGGCAACAACTTAACTGTTCTTAGGAAAGTATGTTGTGTGAAGGTGCATATGTATTTTTATGGTATTATCGTCACAGTTGATCCACACAAACACAAGTTCATAGACTGAAAAATTCATGTTTACAGCATTTCACCTACCTTAATATGCTCCACTGTAAACAAACTTGTGGGACAGTTGCTGGGCTAATCCATCAAGGGCATCTTCTTTAACAGATTTATCTCATCTTTCACTGGGGACTCACCTATTGCCCTCTGAGGAAGCTTCAGTGTCTCTGCTGCAGGAAGAATACATATAACAACCCACCCTTTTTATCTCTCATCTGTTAACACCAAAAGGAAGTGTGACACGGTGCTTGAATGCTTCTCAGTTGAGTACATAAATGTTATTGCTTCTCTGGTTTGATCATGCTGACTATGGGGTGTGCACTGACTTAGTGTCTGCGTTCATACTGTTTTTACTGTTTTTTTTTAAAATTTACTATGTTTTATATTATATGTACTGATCTTGTTCTTCAGGACATTCACGACACACTTTACTTTAAACCCCTAATTGTGCAATTATATGTACATAAACATTTAATAAATTGTTTATAACACACTATGATGTAGTTGTAGCTATAAGGACATCTTAAGTGTTTATTGATGTACAGTATGTCAACAATTCACAATAACTTGTATCACTTTGTCTGTACACCTGCTCCACTTATGGAGCCCACAGGAGGAGTTTAAATTATAGAAACATAGATTAATAAACATTTATTTTGGCTTACAACTACATATAGCGTGTTATTTGTTATTTTGTTTATGTACTTACAAAGAAATGGGGTTAAAGCAATGTGTTAGAAGCTGAAGAGTTGCAAATGTTCCCATCTTCTCTCCTCAAGAGGACAAAAAGATTTTAAGTTAATGAAATCATGCCAGCTAAACACAAAGATCTGTAGAAGCACAACAACACAAGGTGCAAAGGTGTGACGGTCTCTTAGTTTCATCAAAAGCTGTGCGCAGTTTATATTTATTGTATTCTAAATTTACATTTTAAAAAAATGTCTGCCCATGTCTTAACCATTATGAAAGTTAACGCACAAATTCAATTTACATCTCATTGTATTTTACATAGAGGGTAAAAGTAGAGGCATGAAGGTGGCATGATTCATATCAAGGCTCAAAAGCATCAGAAAACAAACATTAGAAAGAATAAATAGAAAGTGCTAGCCTTAACAGAAAAAAATAAGAATATCTTCTCTTAAAAAAAAAAACCAAAAAAAACTTTTGTGTAAAGTCTCAAGCTCCCGTTACCCAGCAAAGAAATTCATACAAGATGTTTAAAGCATGTGGTCGGACACTGAGCCTGTATATAAGCAGAGTGAATACCAGAAAAGTGTGAAAGAGCAATGGATATACTGTAGTTGGGCATCTGTACATCTATAAATTATAAAGTAGACTGTGCCTAAACAGCTTATCACTAAACATTGACATATAAGAAAAAGCTCTCTTTTTTTCTGTTCCTAGTATTCATCTGATTTATGTAGCCGTGGTTCTGATGCTGTTAGCACAGCTTTCCACATATTCAGACAGAGAAAAGGCATTCAGGAGCTGAGACACACACACACACACACACACACACACACACACACACACACACACACACACACACTGCAGCGTTTCTTCAGAAGCTACAGCAGAATCCAATTGTTTTTTCTTCATTATATATCCTCAAAGAAAACCTAACAAAATATATTGTTAGTGTTAAATTTACGCATGTCAGTTTGGTAAATTACTAAATAAATTTTCAATACTTAACCTGGCCTGAAATAACCATTTAAAAACAGTTGAAAGCTTTGGGATATCAAAAAAAAACAAACAATTTAATGACCTTGTCATTAAAAGTCATGCACGCTGCAAATAACTGCATGCAGTAGTTATGGTAACCCATCCAAGCACTTTTTATTTATTAATAGTCATAAACACACAGCAGCTTCATCAGAGGAGCCTATGCCCTCTTGACTTGTGAATGTGGAGTATTTATATGGAGCCATTTGCATGTCACAGGAAGCAAAGGTCTGCCACAGCTGCCTGTAACATTTACCTGATAAAGAAAAGAAAAGTTATGTGGATTGATTATCAACTTCATATATATTTTATATATATTTATATATTTCTCTTCTCTCGTTCGCTCACTCAGTTGCTATTGCGCACTCGCACATTTATCCCACTTACTCTCATTTATTTTTGTTTACAATGTAACAAAACTGGTGACAGGCCTGAAATTACAATCACCAAAAACAAACTCAGAAAATAGAGGAAGGAGAAAGGAGGGTGAGGCCAGGGAGGACTGCTGCTGTTTGCTGCCCATCATTGACAGTTGCAGCAGAGAGGACACAGTCTGCTTGATGCCCGGACATCAAAGAGGAGGCGGCGGAGGCTCCTTCCCCCGTAGAGCTGAGCTCTCTAAGCTGGAGGTTCTCCAACGCCACATCTAAAGGCATGATATCCACGCAGCCCATGGCTCCAAAGTCGGCGAAGTCTCGGCGCTCTTCCTCATCGGAAGAAGAGCTCTCTTCATGCATCAGCGTGGACAAAAGCAGCTCCTGGACAAACAGGCTGCGGTCTGCGCGCTCTCCTTCAAGATACTGCCGCTCTGCTTCGGACATCTTGGGTTCATTCAACCTGGGCAAAATAATAAACCTTCAGTTTAAATGAATTCATAAGATAAACACTTTCAGTTAATGTTTTCCATCCTAAATCAAAGGGAGCAACAGAAAAGGAACAAAAGCTGCTAAATTTCCTGTGCTGAGTTGTGACTTCAGAGTTAGGACGAACTCCTCATTATTTTTGATAAAACTTGAAAGTTAGAAGATCAAAACTTGATACTGTTATAATACAGTGTTTCCCATACATTCATTTATTTATTTGTGGCGGCCCGCCACAATATCAATGCTGACCACCACAGATTGATTTTCTTTTTTTTTTTTCACTAGGCCTATTCAAAATCATATTTGATTGCAGAGCACTGTAGCGCGTTCAAGCAGCGCAGCACTTCCTCTTGCTCGTCCCTCTCTCTCACTTACCCGTCCTTCTCTCGCTTATGAATCTCCGCTGCACAAATCTGCCCAACGCAACGCTGTCAGTGTCGGAGACCCAGCTTAAAAAAGTTATTAGGCAGCATGCAAGGACCCTAGCTAATAAAGAGAGCTAAGTTAATGTTAGAATGCAGCTGGATTTTTGAGGCTAGCACACTATATATAGCTGATAGTCAATATCGATGCACACCCACCCCACGGTAAATTTTCAAAATAAAACACTCTTTGCAGACTCCCGATCTTGTAACGACAATAAACACGGTTAAAACAAACACAAAACCAAATCATTTAACTGCGTAGCCTACTTCATCATAGTAGAAGCACAAAATCTAAACTTGTCAGCAAAATCAGGCAGGCAAAATGCTCTGATTCTGAAATGATTCTCGTAGGAAATGCAGCCTTAAGTTGACGGAACGTAACGGGGTCACACAGAGCTGTGGAGAAGGCAGTAGAAGCACATAAAGGACAAATTAATAACAAGTCATTAACGTGGGGCAGGCTGCACGCTCTGCTGCTGAAACGTTTCTGAGATGCTTCCGGTGGACTTTGACGCGGGGCTATAGACGCATCAAAACCGTGGCACAGCCGTAACGTGCCGTAGATGGAGTCAGAGGATTCCCACAGTAACTTGGAGATTCTAACGTACTGCCAAAGAAAACTAAATTACATTGTAGTTTTCAATTAAAGATCAGCTTCAGTGTCTGAAAATATGACACCTTAACAGGATAAGGCTGGTGATATTCTTGATTTTATTTTCTGTCAACAAATAGAATTAAAAGACCAAAACCTATAAAGAAATGATCCTTCTGACAAGTGCTGTGTGTGCAACCAAAGCCTGATATAGTTCATTCCTCTGTGCCATAGAGCTCCTTTGTTGTCTAAAGACTATAAAAAATATTAGTGAGCCACACTGTAGCACTGGGTGACATGATGCTTCATCAAGATGAACATGGGAACTACAATTTATTTTGGGTCAATAAACACCATCCTGCTGCAGTAAATACTGGCTACCGCATTAAATCCACAGCTGAAAATAGTCCCCAATAAGTGCACTGTTTTATCTGTTTGACCGACATTTGCTGCAAACTACATGCTTAGCTGTTTCAGGAAATTATATATAAATAAAGTCCATGGCCTGTTTTGACTTTGGGGCTGAGAGAAGGGTAGTTGGAAAGCAGTGAGATTTTGATCTTTGAGTGGGATGTGTTGACAAATATAGAATATCACCAACCTTATCATTTAAGATAAACCGAGTAACTTACAACAGAACTCTAAAAAGAACCATAAAAGGATGCAGATTACAATATAAAAACAACCGACTGGCCAAACTCACCGTGCTAATAGGAACTGGGAACTGTGGGACGAGGATGAGGGATTGCTTTCACCCACGGTGGCAGTGTTGGCAGTTCCTGTGTTGGGTGGAGGGTTGGTGGCACCAGAATTGCCTGGGTTGTTGCCGCGTCGTGTCGCGTGGCGGCCCGTCTCCACTTGCTGTCTTGCTGCCTGAGCCTGCTGCCGCTCCAATTGCAGTTGCATCTGGAGCTGCTGGAGCTGGGAGGCTGAAGGCCCTGATGAGTTTATTTGCCCCCCTGCTGCACGCCGCACACCTGACAGCTGAGACAACAACTCTGCAGGAGACAAAAACAGGCTTCACTGTCGGCTGTTTCTAAATAAGTCATGATTTCAAAAGACAACTCTGAAGATATAGGACTGTCAGGACTATGAATAGCTATTAGGGGCAAATGTGCCAAAAGTCATGTGATTTCAACAGACTTAATAAAACAATCATTTTTGGGTAAAGATAAAGACATGTGTATAAGAGGAGATGTCTGCCTGTTTTGAAGGACACGTTATGAGAGGACAGTTAATATACAAAACATGACAACTATGCTGTTAAATATAGCTATACACATACCAACTAAATTCCATATAAAAGGCAGTTTGATTTAGTATCTGCTGTTTCAGCTCTGCTTATGTACACACCTGGCCTTAGCAAGAGTTTGATATTACGGTGACCCCTAAGGAGAAGGCATACAAAAGCAAAAGCACAAACAGTGAGGGAAATGGCTCCAAATCTAAAAATGCTACAAGCTGTAAAACACATATAAAAGTGGAAGCATTTGAAATATTAAGACATATTTATGTTTTTTGTGTTTAAAAATTGTAGCATTTCTGGACTTGGAGTAGATTGCCTTAATGTGTCCGTTTGTGAGAGAGGGTTCAATCCCCCACTGTGACCCATCCAACATTGTGTCCCTGAGCAAGATACTTAACCCCTTGTTAAGGGGCGACCTCTGACATAAATAGCAATTGTAAGTCGCTTTGGATAAAAGCGTCAGCTAAATGAATAAATGTAATGTAAAGGTCAGCTAACTTGGCATTAGCATATTGCGCAGCTAATGTGGCTAGCAGGCTCGGCGATGTTGGACTAACGTAATTTAATCCCAAGGGACAGTTGAGAGAACGAAGCTCGCTTACTAACGAGTGTAGTGTGTCGGATGCCTGCAGCTGTTTTTCATGTTGCTTTCTGAGGAAATGTAGTTGTAACATTGCTACAGCGCAGTGGTTATTGTGGACAGCCCATTCTGCTCCACAGCGCTGTGTGTGTTGGTGCAATATGTAAATTGACTTATTGATAATGATATAGCTAACGTTATGTGTGAAAAAGACAGTGCCAAACTACAAAAATAAATGAGTTTGCTCGGCAATGCTGTTGACTAGCACCCAGCAGCTAGCTTGTTCCGACCATAAAGCTGCTGCTAGCGGCTCGCTGTGCAGTGACGTAAGATGAGTGAGATCCACAGATACTCTTGATATGCTAAATGACACCTAATTACTTCATTGTTGAATAATTCCATAATAATGCGCTGTTGAGCCCACAAGTTATCTACACAAAGAAAACATTTGACCAATTTGAATACAAATTCACCAAAGATTACGTGAAATCCTTCACCTGTAGATTGTAAATGAATGTTTATCAGTCACACACTGCAGGGGTTTTGATAGTATATAATTAGTTTTTACCAGCAGTGGGTACTAGTGAAGGATGCAACCAACCTATGTGAGCAGAATAATCTGTAGAGCACACCAACCCCTCATTCTTACCTGCAATTGGGTCCATTGCTTCTCTGTTACTGGGCGTGTACGTGGAGCTCTGTGATGAGGAGGATGAAAGTCCCCCTGTGGAGCCACTAGTAAAGTGCATATTTGTCCGTCGTGCTCTGGGTCCGCCCAGTCCTCGTCCAGGGTGGAACATCCTGCGTACATGTCGAACACTGCTGGATTCATCGTAAACAGGGACTGTTAAGGGTAAATGCAGTAATGTAACACAATGTATCAATATTTTGTGGACATATAAATAATATATACAAACACATCTTTATGTAGCCGCTAGTGTGTAGAGACACTGAAAGGATATTAAATCTCTTGGCGCTCTGTGTTCAAGTGTGAGGTGAGCTGTAAAGTCATCTGTGACATGGTTGGGGTCCCCTCCAGGCAAGGCAGCACATATTGGACAGATCTGAAATAAGAGAGGTCATGTCACTTTTAGCCCGTTCAAATGTGTTAGTTTGGAGCCTCATAACGAGTGGCACGTCTGAGAGCAGCTACTCTACACACTCATTAAATGTTTATTCTACTGAGCTGTTTACATATATCCAGTCAGTTAAAGGAGTGCTCCACCGAGTTAGCATTGGGCGAAATCAATGCAGCAGAACCTGGGATATCATCTTTTTTATTTCTCAAATTTATTTTTATCAAAAACTGGTGCCCGCAGTTCAGTCAGAGATTCAGGTGTCTTACGCCAAAATCATTATAGGCAAGTCATGCCACTCGGCAGCCATCTTGGTAACGCCTCCGGGCAGTTATTTCGGACTAACAAGACCATTCAGACCCAATCTGAATGAATGGGGAGAGTGCCAGAACTGCCCTTTCAGCGGTCACTGGGACATAAAAACTGCATGTATAAAATCGACAGCAAAATCTGATTAAAACAGCTGAAAAAGTTTGGTGACTTTGTACCACAATAAGGTTTAAAATGCATTTTTCCCCAATGGTTTTGCTCCTACTACGCATGTGCGGAAGTAGTGACGCATGCGTAGTAGAATCTTGCGTCAGTGGAACCGCACAATTGGCTGAAATATGTTTCCTGCCTTGGCTGTTAAAAGCAGACAATCTTTGGCATTACAGGCTTTCACTATAGAGGTGTATTGAGGATTCTTTAAGTGGGTATCTCCTCCATAAAACGTTAGTGGTTACGCTAGTAGCAGCTAATGTAGCCTCGAGCCTCAAGTATATATAAGGAGCAGGCTACAAATGTCTGCTAAGCACACTTCCTTCCTAACTTCACACCCCCTGATTTTTTCAGTTTCAAACTTGTAGTCTTTAGCAGTGACATCACTTGAGGCTATTTATCAACTACACCCAGCTCTCTGTGGAGCCATTTAAGGCTCTATAAACTTGTACTCCGCAAAACCTGTTAACAGACTTTTGATGTGTAAAATAGGTGGAGTCGCTCTTTAAAACTAAATAAGCAGATTTAAAATGGTATTACAAGGACAGCACATGGGACAATGAGGACATGTTTAGTGACTGAGCAACTTTGACTGAAAAATGCTTTAAAGAGGTACAGCCCCGTGTTTCTTTTGTCATTTACCTGTGGTTAAGAGTGACATAATTTCTGAAACGGACATCAAGTAGAGATACAAATCCAGCAAGACCTGACCCAATGAAATCAAACCAGTGCTTCAACAATTGGTCAAATTAAATTAATATGTTATTGTATTCTCATATTTTATGGATCAAACTATTAATTGTGAAAATATATGACAGAATAATCGAAGATGACAATAATAATTTTCTGCACAACGGGGCAGTGACATGTGTCAGACGTCTGCACGCAGCAGTGCAGACCATGAAACTTTGTTCATACTAGGGCTGAACGGCTTTGAAAAAACATCTAATTGCAATTATTTTGAATTATATTACTAGGGGAAATTATAATTTTTACATCATTATTCTGATTTTAATTGTAAGACATTAAGAAGACAAGTGTGATTCTTTCAGGAATCTGTCCCAAACAAATATATGTTCTTAAGTCTCTAGAATATTATGTGTAGGACCAGAACATCTCTGCAGCATGACAATATTTAATTTAAAATGACATTTGGACACACATATCACCTTTAACAAATAATTCGCCTCCTTTGACTTAAAAATTGCAGTAGGCCAAATTGCGATTTCAATAAAATTTCATTTAATTCTTCAGCCCTAGTTAATGCAGAACATTTCACCATAAATAAGACCCCACAATTACTAAATATCACATTCTCTTGCTTGCAGCGCCTGTATACACCAGTGTCTATTGTGCATCTAATTCTCAATATAGCAGCCCAGTAAATGACATCCTGCCAGCAACAGGTTAACACTTCCTCTTTCACTGTTTTGTTTTTGTCTTTTAATATCTAAAAGACAAGGATGGAATTATTGTACATTTTCCTCATTGTCAATGAATCCCATGGAAAGACTAAACCAATATTCAGCTGACTTACCAACAAGTGTTTCCTGTGCAGGCAATCGCTTCACAGAGACTCTATCACAGCCCACACATACCATTTCCTATTGTGTATAAATTCTCAACTTAACACCGCTTTTAATGACATCCTGTACATTAACTGCCATATACATACACAGTAACAGGTTAGCACTTCCTCTTTCACTGCTGTCTTGTTTCTTTTGGCACTGTTAGTTTTTGTTTTTTGGTTCATTTATGAAAACAAATATCTAAAAGACAAGGATGGTAATTTTGTACGTTTTCCTCGCATCCCACGAAAAGACATTCAACTTACCTAGTAGCAAGAACTGCCTGTGTAGCCAGTCCCTGATATGCCTTATCATCTGTGCCATAGAGGTCCATTGTTGTCTTAAAACTATTAAAAGCACATGAATGAGCCTCATTGTTGCACTGGGTGACATGTTTCGTCTTTACGATGAACACAGCCACTGTATTTTCAATGCCACATACACTATCCTGCTGCTGTAAACACTCATTAGTGCACTGAACGTGAATTAATCCACAGGTGAAAATAGTCCCAAACAAATGAACCATTTACTCATGCTAACATTTAATAAGAACAACATTGTTCAGCTGTTTTAGGATATTACTTAGCTGTTCTAAGAAGTGAAACTATATATTAATGAGAGGGGTTTTTGTTGCTGTTTTTTTTAAAAGATTTGCATCCTTAGTATGAACAAATGGCCTTGAGGCTAAGTGACAGACATAGGTGGGTTGTAAAGTATTGAGAGATGGAATTACACGTTGTTGAGTTTGGTCTTTTGACTTTGTTTAAAATATAAAAGTACAGAATAACGGCAACCTTATTCATCAAAGCCCCTCCCTTTTATACCGTGACACTTTGTTCTATTTATAGTTTTCAGTTACGTGACAGGCGCTGTAACCAAGAGGGCAAAACAACAGACCAAGATAGCGGCTCACACTGGACTCCTTCGTAGAGATGCCGTAAAGGCCGTTAAATTTTATTTGGATCACCTCTCAACTCAAGAAAAAAAACACAGACCGCAAGTATTGGGCACTTGCAATCCATATACAGTACCAGCTGCTGAATTTCCGCCGTTAAAAACCGCCAGGTCCCTGCCAGCGCTCAACTGTGGTTGACGTTTACCTTCAAGGGAATCCCTCACCTAACACAGCTCAGGCTTGTCTCCTTGTCAATTACCGACCATCCAGGATTTTGGTAATGCAAAATTAACATACTCAAAGTAACAGTGTATCACTTGCTTCCTGGTAGGAGGGCAGCGGAAAATAATGTCTGTTTTGCCCTCCAAGGGAGCGTTTTCTTTGGAATGTGATGTCACGTGAAAACTACGAATTGGAGCACTTCTTGGCTCTACTGTGGCTACAAAGGTCTTTTTTCCCCCATCACTCCTCCAACAGTCAGACACACTACCTGCCAGTCTACCAGATAGGCCTCAGTACTGTCAGCTGTGCCCTTGCTTTTCTCACTTTACTCAGCAGTGGACAACGCTCATAAAAGTTGTGATTTGACAACAAGTAATCCATAAATATCCTCTGAGCGTACATTCTGGGAAGTAATTTTAGCTGACTGAAGTGCAGCGCTCATTATCAATAACAGACTGTAGTGATGCCAACAGACTACAGTATAATAAAAATAAATAAATAAAAAAAGTCTCTATCTAATGACTTCAATATACAGGTCAGTACATGGCTGACGTAAATTAGGCTGCTGGAGCTGCTTAAGGCTACAAAGACAATTTGGAAGTATTGTGGACAGAATTACAGTTTAAAATCTGTACATTTATCCCTTAATTTGTGTAGCACACTCACCACCTCGGTGGAAGTCTCTGCATGTTCTGAGGTGACATGCTCTTGTAGGGATGTCTCTGTGAAGCCCATCCTGCCACAGTAAGGACATGTGAATGACTGGGGTTGCTCTACTGAAAAAGTGTCTCCTCCATAATACAGGTCTGCAAAAACAGAGCAAACAGCGCAACCGTTATTGTCAATCACTATTTTTATTATTTACATAAACATAAGAGCAGCAGTACAATTTTACACTCAACAAAATGACATTAATCATGAGAGAAAACATGATGAATGATTTGTAATCACACAGCAGGCTTACAGTGAAGTCATAAAATATACACAGGCATGATAAATTTGTGTATGATCAGTAAGCCACACAAATTTCTGTCTGGTCATTCAGGTCCTTACCATAGTCTACCCTGGTTAATATACACTGCATGGGGTGCTCTGTGGTGTGTCTTGTTGTTGTGGCTCCGCTCTCGTAGCACGATGCACACAGGTCGTAATCGTAGCAAATTAAACACTTGAACCGTCTTCCTCTAAAGTTCCCTTTTAAACATGCATCACAGCTCACACCTGCAAAAGAGAAAAGAAAAATGTCACATCAAACACATGCACCTGGCGATAAAGTAACAAATTCCTCATAAATGCATCCGCAAGATTGACTTTGAGAACACAATCTCTATCTGTAGGCCAGTCTCACTCACATAAGCATGTGCTTTGGAGTGGCACCAACCCACAAGTGGCAGCAATGAAGAACTCTGGCATTCCAGTGAACTTCACAAACAAGGTCTCACAGAGGCATGCCACAAACATATGACACATCTGAAAGCTGCCTATAGCTTTTGTTACTCATTTATAGCACTGTCCACACGTTGTCAGGTAGCATACTGCTTTTTATACTCATCTAGTTCAACACTAAATTGGTCAAGAAAAAGATCATGTCAGCCATTGTTTATATTTTCCGAACAGCTTATTACTACATGTCATTATTTTAAATATTATTGCATCTTCTTGTCTACACTTTACTAAACGATTACAGTGAAATACTGTTCAAGCACTGGCTTATCACTCTAAATGCACAGTTTTTTTCTATAACACATCATAGTTATCATTACACACAATATTCCAACTCTGGCCTCACTGACATTTCCTTTGAAGGGAAAAAAGCCTTATTTGGCAAACGCTGAATAGTAGGTACGCAAGTAGCGAGGGAATTTCCTCTGTTGGGACTGATCTGACATCTTGCAACAAAGAGCTTCAAAGTACAGAGAAATTATCCACAAAAGGTAACATTTACTAACCGAATCCAGGCCTGAACAAACAAACCAACTGGTCTGGCAATACGCAAGTATCAGCTCTACGTGTTGATAAAGGCTGGTTTGACCACAGCAGGTTTTGCAGAGGCTGACAGGTATTAGTACCACCTGAACCACCTGACTGCCTGGAAGATCAGTGTGAGTGTGTCCTCATGCCAGAGTCGAACTAGCCTGCCCACTCGGGACATTTTAACAAGTAACGTTAACGCTACCTTTATTGTCCTACTTTAAACAAGGTAAAGCAAATTTACTAAAGCATTTTACTTAGCCCTGTTGGGGCTATCTAACTGTGTTATGTTAATGTTTGAAATACAGAACACCACAGCAACTTCTGAGGTGATTTTACAAGATACAGCTGCAACAACTAACGTTATACGTGAGCCATACTGGTTTGCAGTTAACATACCGTAACTTAACCCTAGCTAGCGAGTAGCCTGCCAGTTAGCTAACTTGGTGATTGGTTTATGGTCTAAGGCCTCAGACTTTCTGTATTGTTCTTGATGACAGTGCATTCGCTAACAACATTAGGTTATGTGACCAGACGGGACAGTATGGCGCTAACATTACAGCAACGGGTTCTTCAACTAACACGTTACCCAAAATGTAACGTTAAGGAAAAGACGATAATATCTGTAACTTACTAGGACATATCACAGTGCACGGCTAATGAGGTTATAAGCGCAAGTATACGCAACATAAAGTCACTGCTACACCAAAGACTCCTTATGTTAGCACACAGTAGCCTGCTCGCTAGCTCAGCTAACGTAAGGTAACGCAGAACCTAGCAACGGCTAACTGCTAAGCTCCGCAATGTTGCCGTATCATTGCGAACAGGTTCAGAGAAGTTGTAACCGTTTGCCCCAAATTAGCAGACACCAGAGATATATGTTCACCTGAGATGCTGATAACAAGTATAAGAGTGGGTACAAGCCTGAAAACAAGCCGGGAAAACCGCAACCCCCCTCCCCCCCCCCGACTTGACTAAGCACTTAGCAAAGCTAGCTTAGGTGCTAGCTGCTCAGGTAATGTAGCCACCAACTAAGGCGCAGTGGACATGTTTATCAACTCACCCTCATGTCGGGACATCCTACAAACAGCGACACAGCCCCTCCTCGGGCTCCCCAGCTCCGTTAACGGGGAGATAACTTGTAGATACTAAACTGAAAAAAAAGCCTTCACCCTCGCTTCTTTTTTCAAGCAAGATGGATCCGACAGCAGCTTACAGTTTGTTCTGCTTCCCCTCCCAGAGTGTCACTTATCGCGAAATGCTGCGGGTGAACACCAGGCGGCGCTCTCCGAGTATGAAATCACTCTCGGGCCGTAAAGTCGGTGGTGTGGGGAACAACTACCCTCATCTTTGCCTCGTAGGAATCTCACCTTCAGCAAAGGGACGCTTTCATTGAGAAAACCTCATCCAGTGGTGCACGACGTTTATGGATCCTCTACTTAAGCTACAGTAGCCTAACAATTTCGAAATACTCGAGTTTGAGCTGCTGAGCTCAGGAAAGAGGTACAAGGTTCCTCTGTGCAAATACATGAGGTATAATCGATCATTTGTTCCTCTCTCAATTAAGCTCATAAATGATCAGCGATGAAAAGTGTGTCCATGAATTTATAAATGTATTGTATATCTGTGACTGAATGTCATGTATGGACATGATATGACATTACTTTTTTGCACAAGCAGATTTTAGATAATGGTCATTTGCTATTTGCACAGCTCATTGAGTGGCCTAGGCTAAATGTTTTTTGTACTTTTGGTCTCTTATTTGTTTTAACTCTGTATATATTGTATATTTGTGATATCTGTGATTGAATATTATGTATGGACATTATATGATGTTACTTTTGCACAAGCAGATTTTAGAAAATGGTTATTTGCTATTTGCACTGCTCTTTCAGTAGCCTAAATGTTCTATGTACTTCTGTCTTTTAACTGTTCTAACCCTATACCTGTGTTTTGTCTTTGTTGTATTCTGTCTGTAGCAATCCCTTTATATCCAAAACTAATTACTCCTCGGAGACAAATAAAGATACTTTGACTTTGCCTTTGATTACAATTATACGGAGCCATGTCAGCTAAATGTCCCGCAAATATTTGTAAAATGTAGCCTACTTACGTTTTTATGATATTTTATCAGTGGAAAGCAGTATATTTACACAAGTACTGCAGGCCTAGTTAAGTACAATTTTGAGTTGCCTAGTTGCATTTTGTTAGTTAAAAGGAGGTACAGCAGATAAACACAAACTATTTAAACAGTATATAAATCAAAACATTTCAAAGCAAAAAGTAAAAAAGAAAAGGGGCATTAAGATGAATAAACATCCCATGTTCCACAAATATAATAAAAAGAAAACTGTACTCAAACTGTCTGAGTAGGTACATATGCTGAATATAAAATAATGTTAATTAACTTTTCCGTTAAGTAAGTTTCCATTAGCTTTTTCTGTTTCAAGGACCAGGATGTATTCCCTCGATTCACTCGAGTTTCACTAAAAACTCTGGTCAATAGGCCAAATTTTCTTTTTTTTCCTTTTTAATTTTTCACTAGAAAAATACTTTAAATAGTAAAATTACTTGTGCAGAAAAATGGACCCTGTCAACATTATATGATTATAGATTATATTATTGGATTATTATTTTTACTGATGCATTATTGCATAAGAGGCATTTTAATGTAGTGGCTGGTGGAGGTGCACTGTATATGCTATTTATAAATCAATAATGGATTTGATGTTCTCAGTTGATGTTTTGTATGTAAACTCTTAGTCTTCATAGTGACTATAACTGTTAAATGAATGTAGTGGAGTAAAAAGAACAATATTTCACTCTGAAATGGAGTACAGTGGAGAAGAAGAAGGTAAGACAGGTTGGAGTCATTAGCTGACCCTACAACTGTTCACTGACCTTCCAGCTCTAGTTATTTCTCTCATCTAACTGTCCTTGTTAGTGAGACAACAGTTAGACTGATAAGGTAAAGATAGTAGCAGATATCCGCGTTCTTGGGAATCTTACGAGGTTGAGTCTTACAAGAATGTTTACAATAACTCCACAGATTAGAGTACAACTCGTGGGGAGAATAGATTCCAATATGACGTAGCATAGATAGATTGATTTGATGTTCTAGGTTAAGATTAGTTGAAGATGACCTAATAGGGAAACCTAGGGGGAAGAGAGAAACATAAAAGGGACTAAAAGATGTTATCCTTCAGATTTGGTGATGGCATTCTATGCGTTCACAATGTTGTATGCTGCCACTGTATCGCCTCGGCCGGGCTCAATAAACCACGCTATGTTAAGTCTTTATCAGTCTCCCCGAAACTTTTTCACACCTAAACCTCGCTCACAATAATTTTATAACAATAACAATATGTGATAATTTGTTAATTGATTTATATTTTGTATTTATAATCTCAAAATGCAAAGTGAGTAGTAAGTCAAGGTATCAAATAAACGCAGTGGAGTAAAAATGTACAATATTTCTCTGAAATGTTGTGGAGTAGAGGTCGAGGGTAGCATGAAATGGAAATACTCAAGTAAAGTACCTCAAAATTGTAGTACAGTACTTGTGTAAAGGTACATAGTTACATTCCATCAACTAACTGATTAACACACTAATTGTTTCGCTGTTGGCCAGTGTATTTGAAAAGACAACATTTCAGTCAGTTACTCTTTTGATGTAAGGATGATTGTCAGGAGTTAGAGATAACTGATAATTGATTAATAAAAAGATGTACTGTCTAAACAAAAGCAAAAGATCAAGTACTTCTTTCATAAAAAGTCTTTATTTTTGTACATAAGATTCATTTCTGTACTGATGAGGAGGCATACAGTCTTACAAACCAGTGCATTACAATGAAGACTTCACAGCAGTGTAGAAGGCTGGAGTGAAGTTCACACCTCTCACTTTGTGCCTTTGTGCCTCACCCTTTCTCACAAGTTAAGAAAGGTAACGTGAGAGAAAAGAATGAGGCCACCTCAAGTGAACAAAGAGAGACTTGCGACTCCACCCTCGTGCATAAGCCTGATGTAGCCATACAATCTTACATTGACAAAGTTACACATTCTGTACATACAATTTATTACATGTGCTTCATGTCAAGAGTGGAGAGTGAGCGCTGAGGAGTATTTAAATATTCAAAAGCTACCTCTCTATCTTCTTCTTGCCATCTTCCCTGGTTTGTTGTCTGACAGTGAGGGGAAAAAGTCAAGAAAGAGGCAGAAACCCAGTCCCTCCAATATAAAATATAATCTCTTTTTAACATATTGTGTAGCTGTGCAACGTCTGAAAACAAAAACGAGAAAAAATTGTAATAACTTTGTAAGGTACTGTGTACCGCATATGGGGTGACATTGAGTTTACAGTATGCTAATGCTTTGCGTACATGTTGTAGCTTGCCTGCAGTACAAACCACCAACCAATTAATCCCATATACTCTATGGCAACTGCTGGTGAACGGTGACACATATATTTCTACATAGGAAGAAATTAAAAAGGTTTGAATCAAAATATGCTAGTCGTATCTTATCTCAATCATGTTAAAGCCTCGGCATTCAAAACACATTCTTTCACCAGGCTTTAAACATCAATTTTAATCAAATAAAACCAAAGTAGTGGAAACAAACCCTCATCTTCATGTATATATTCAGTAAAGAATAACTTTACTTTTATTTTTTCATCAAAAAATAATATTTATATATTTGAATCAGCTTTGAAATTGTGAGCTAGGCCAGATCATTTTATTTTATATGTTAAATGTTAATATCTTCATTCATGATACTTGTAGCACCTGAGCAAAATCATTTTCTCTGATCACAAAAAAGATTTATGCATAACATCTCTTAAATTACATGAATTATAGCAAACAACAAAATTATGTACATTTTAAGCTTTAAATTTTTGAGCATTTACTTATATATACAGTACAATCAGAGTTTTGGATTTTGAAGACACAGCTTTCTTTCTGTATCCCTCCACTAATTACATTTAACATCAGAGTTGTGACAAGATTTTTTTTTCATTTTTCAATTGTTTAACAAAGATCAAAGTATAAAAATAAAAGGAACAGACTGCACTTTTGCTTAAAATAATGCTTTTGTTTAGCTCAGTGTCTTTAGCCAACATTTTGAATTTGAGGATGTGCCATGTTACATTGTTAAAATTCAGCAAAAATACCAAATAAAAACAAAATGCTATAAAATGCGTAAAGATACAGTGTTTCATAAAACTAATCAAGCACATGAGTTTTAAAACAAGAGTTTACGCTATTAGACAGACCGCTCCAACACATGTTAAGCAAATAGACCTTTGGACATTGTTTCTGTAACAATATAGAAAGTATGTGAGGTGGCTTAGGCGACATTGGATCTTCATACTGAAAAACCTGAGTACTTTTAACTCTAAAGCTGGAGTGCAGCTGTTGTAGCTCTGAAGGGTTTGTAACACTACTGTATGTAATACAGATATATGCTATTTGCCAACAGATTCCTGGTAAGTGATTGGTGGTAAGTTTCTTCCTCCTCTCTGGCTCTCTTCTTGAACTGCTTGACCTGACTTGGATGTATTCTGTATGTCTGCGAGAAAAAAAATCTGATCTAGAACAAATACTGTTTGCAAAAACTTCATAATAAGGTATAGAGTGAGTGCCAATGACTTCATACAGTTAAAAGAAATCACTCTCTGTGGATGCAACCATCTGAATAGCGCCAGTGTTGTAACCTAGTGCTCCTCAAAGCACAAGGTTTGGGAAGTATTTGCAAACATTATCTGACCCAGGCGTGAGTAGGACACAGTCAATGGTAACTGTGTTTTCCAGACCGCTGTGTCGTAGCACTGAGGTGTCTGTGGGTCTTGTGCTGTCTCCTCCGTCTGTCCGACTGCCTGTTTTAAAGTCTGCCTGTCACTTTGTGCAACCTGTTGGCTCTGGAAGCAGTCGGTCACTGTGCTGCTTGCTGTTGGATGATTGGATACCTCAGTCCATAATTTCCTCCTTTGCGTAGTCCCTGGATTTTCTCTTGAAGAAGCCCATCTGAAGGAGCAGAAAGCTCAGTTACAAAACTACAGATTATCTGTACGAATGTGATTGTTCACTGTCTAACAGTAAAGGAACAGTTCAATATTTTGAGAAATATACTGATTCCTCTTTTTGTTGAGACTTAATGTAGATGAGAAGATTGATATTTTATCTGTCTGTGAAATATGAAGCTACAGCAAGCAGCTGTTTAGCTTAGCATGAAGACTCGAAATGAAGAAACAACTAGCCCCGAGGCTCTGTCCAAAGTAAAACGTTAATCAACAAATTATATCTCTTTTATTTAACCCTTAAAAACATTAGTGTAGAATGGCTGGGAACATAAAACCACAAATTCTATTAATTACACTTTTTGTATTGATTTAGCAAACAAGATATAACATGTTAATGAGTGAGAGTCAGAGGTGCTGGTAGAGTCAGGCTAGCTGTGTCCAGTCTATCTCATAATCTAAGCTAACCATCTCCTGGTCGTAGCTTCATATTTAACACACAGACACAAAAATAGATATTCTCAGTTCTCAGCAAGAAAGCAAATTACCTTAATTCCCATCCCAAAATGTTGAACTACATACTGCATTGTATATTTCTTTGATCTGCAGTGACAAGCTGCCACCAATGGTCACATGGTTAGGGTGACCAGACGTCCCCATTTTCCAGGGACAGTCCTGGGTTTTGGCGGCTGGTCCCCGTATGAAAATGTCCCCTTTTTTAACTGTGTGTTAATTATACACTGTATAAGGTTGCTGATGGATTATGTGTTTGGTAGGCCTACGTCTAAAATCCTTGTTTATATTTGGAAAACGGAATGTAGCCTAATTAACAGGACTACCTGTTCGGTAATATATAAAATAAAGACATGATCTCTTTTGCAATTATCTTTATGACTCTACATTATTTAACTTGATGTGTACCAACCAATCTAGTCCTGTATACCTGTTAAAATAATGGCCAATACAACTCATAACATGCAGTATTCCACTTGCCAGAAAGTGATTACAGCTACTACTTATTGACTGAAAGGTAGATTCTGCCTCTAAATGACTTGATTTCATTCAGAAGTTATATTTGAAAGATTATAAATATATATATATATAATATATATTTCATATATAACATTATAACATTATATTTTTTGATGACATACTAACCCACCAAACTAAAAATGTCACCTTACACATGGTATCTGAAGATTTGAAATACTTATGCTGCAGTATGGTTCAGGAAATATTACCTTCCAGAGAGCAAAGATGACAAGCGCTAAGATCAACAGTCCTATCAGGATGCTGATGATGATGATCCAAATAGGGATTCCTCCTAAGGTCTCCTTCGAAACCTGGATCTTCACCTAATTAGAACACACATGTATAATGTAAATATACACATACAGTACATGCGAACACACAATACAAAAACTTACACTTGGTATTACTTACAGTTCTGGTCTTGTCACTGCTGCTCAGTTCAAACAGGTCTGTATTTTTGATCCCCAGCGTGGCACTCACCAACATGTACAGGCTGGTGAACTCTGCCTGTAAGATAAATCTCCTTTAAATGAGTAAATGTAAATGTTTGCTTTCCTGTCTATCCATCAGTGAGATAGCTGTTAGTCAATCTGTAATTTATTCATATTCATGACAAACCAAACAACAGAGAGAGGCAAGAGAAGCCAAAAATAATCCCACCCATGTGTCACTTCAAACCTACCTTGATGAACGTAGGTTTCCACACTCTGAATGTGACGTTGACCTGACCGGTCGTAGCCTCTGGGATGGAGCAGCTGAATGATGCACATTTAAGGTTTTCACAGCTCTGTAGGGCAAATCAAACGCAAGGGTAAAGGTGGCACAGAAGTAAGTTTCAAAAATCAATGTCTGAGCTAATGAGATAAGAGTAAGTCAAGTATGGTTTATATTTTATTTTATTTTGTGTTGACTGACTGAAAAACAGACCTGACACGACAAGCACTCGCATCAATTGTGGGTTCAAATCCCGCGTGGGTAATGTGAATTTACATTGTTTAATAAGTGCTGAAAATAAACATTTACATGCTTGAAACAGCTTTGAATCAAATAGGACCCCAGCCAGATGATTTATTTTATCACATGAGATAATTAACATTTCTAGAAACTAAAGAATCATCAACTCTAGTAGTTGGCCTCCATATGGTAGCATTTTAATAAACGGATTTCTGTGCATTTACTTTTATTTAAGTGACATTTAAAAAGAAAATGTTTAATTTTTAATTGTGAAAATATTGCTTATTACAAGGCTACAGCTATTGGTCAAAGTCACCTGAAAACTAACCTGTCCAGGACCAGGTTAGTCTGTAGGGATCTGTTTCTGTGGTAATTTAGATCAATTACTGAAATAAGTCTGGTTTCATTTGTAAGTTGGCTCTATAAAACACCCATCAGGTCAGCAGTCTTTAGAAAATACACACACAAAGAGCCACTTCACTCACCAGTAGGAAAATACTGAGTGTTTCTTTGTTTATATTGGTCATTTCAACCTTGGGGTTAATTTTTTGACGGTTGATCAAATCAGCTGTGGCACATGTCACCTGGAGGGAAAGGAGAAGCAGATATGAAGGTGGGTCTGTCTGTTCAGATACGCTTGCATGTCCGCAGGTGTGTGTATGTATACCTTTGGGCTGGTGGCGACATGAGTCAGGTACAGCAATCCGTTCTTTCGAGGAGACTGATGAGGATACATCACTGTAAGGTCAAGGGGCGGAGTCACCATATCACCTGACTTCTCCACCTGAAGAGGTGGAAGATTGAGAGGCAGAGTGAATTAGAGACAAGGCAGGATTGGCATTCAAATTCCATACATTAATATACTGTACCATATCTGGATTACCAAATATCTGCATGCAGCTATATAATACATGCTTATAATAACAAATCAGTCAGGGGATGTTACCGTGTAGCTGATGTTGACCTCCTCTCCAATGATTTTGGTGTCATTGACTACAGTGGAATACTGTTCACCCTCCTTTACTACAATGTGTTCATCCACGGGACGCCTAGAGGATGCGTTTTTTAAACAGATCATATTAGATTTTTCCCTTCCCAATAACAGCTTCAGATACAGACATATATGTATATATATAAAGGCTACATCAAACATCTAATTTAGTCTTTAGTGGCTCCAGAGGGAACTGCAGGAAGTCTGATGAATTTCCTCAAGTGATGTTAAGGGTTGAAGACTATAAATTTCAGAATGAAAAATATCTGTGAGTGTGGAGTTTAGACTGTTGCCAGTTCCTCACCTCTGTTTAAGGCTAGCAGTTCGAGGTTACATTAGCTGCTAATAGCATACCACATCCGAATCTAGCCCCAAACTGTCAGTGGTCAAGTTGAATTGTGGGTAATGTAGTTTCCAGGTTTTGCCAAGGTAGAAGAATGTGTAAAATAAAAGTGGTGATATCTCTGGTTCAGCTGCATTTACTATTTTGATCCTTTCTATTTATAACTGTCCATATTAAGTTTGACAATATTATTGGGGGCCATTGCAAAATCAGTGGCATACTCGAGGGTATATTAGTCATTCTTAATGACTTTATTAAACCACTCTGTCAATACAATGTGGCAGAGAAGCAGCACACATGCTCAGTAAGGAGTCCAACTACTCACACTGAGAATATGAGTCCAGCTTCATACTTCACAGGGATGGAGATTTGTACGACGTTGTCATACAGAGTAGACTCCAGCTCTTCACTGTCACTGTGAAATTTAAAAACGCATTTGTACAATTCCAATGCACAGTGTGTAAAATGTATGTGAAACTCTTGACATTTGCACTTGGTTGATCACAAGTAGAAACAAAATAAAATTTTTTAGGCACACAGCTTCAATATATATACAGTCCCTCCAAAAGTATTGGAACGGTAAGGCAAATTTCTGTTGTTTTTGTTGTTCACTGAAGACATTTGGGTTTAAGGTCAAAAGATGAGTATGAGACAAGAGTTCAGAATTTCAGCTCTCATTTCCTCGTATTCACATCTAGATGTGCTAAACAACTCAGGACATATCACCTTTTGTTTGAACCCACCCATTTTTCAAGTGAGCAAAACTATTGGAACATTTGACTGACAGATGTTTCTTGTTGCCCAGGTGTTGCCTTTTAGGTTGATTGTCCAAACATTAAATAGCTCTGCATGACTTGTCAAAATGGGTTCAAACCCCGGTTGCCCCGGCCTTTCTGCATGGAGTTTGCATGTTCTCCCTGTGTCCGTGTGGGTTCTCTCCAGGTGCTCCGGCTTCCTCCCACCATCCAAAGACATGCAGGCTAGGTTAATTGGTGTCTCTAAAATTGTCCTTCGGTGTGAATGTGAGTGTGAGTGGTGGTTTGTCTATGTGTGGTCTTGCGATGGACTGGCGACCTGTCCAGGGTGTACCCCGCCTTTTGCCCGATGTCAGTTGGGATTGACTCCAGCCCCCCGCAACCCTGTACGCAGGATAAGCGGTTGACGATGGATGGATGGACTAGTCAAAGTTTTCACCCTTGGTTCAAACCTATAAAGACTGCATTTCCTGTTAAAGATGATAAACCAACATTAAGACCAGAAAGCTGTCTATGGGAGAAAAGCAAGTCATTGTCAAGCTGAGAAAAGAAGGAAAATTGACCAGAGCCATTGGACAAACATTAGGCACAGCAAGCACAACAATTTGGAACGCGCTGAAAAAGAAAGAAATTACTGGTGTACTGAGATATCGAACAGGTCGGGCAAGGAAAACAACAGTAGCTGATGACAGAAATATTGTGAGAGCTGTGAAGAAAACCCCAAAAACATCAGTAAGTGACATCACCAACCACCTCCACAGTGCAGGGGTGAAGGTATCACAATCCACCGTTCGAAGAAGCGAGCAGAAATATAGAGGCCTTACCACAAGATGCAAAACACTCATCAGCAGTAAGAATTGGAAGGCCAGATTAAAATTTGCAAAGAAGTACAGAAATGAGCCGCAAAAGTTCTGAAACATAATCTTATGGACCGATGAGACCAAGATTAATCTCTACCAAAGTGATGGAAAGGCCAAAATGTGGAGAAAGAAAGGAACTGCTTATGATCCGAAGCATACAAGCACATCTGTGAAGCATGGTGGAGGTAATGTCATGGCCTGGGCATGCATGGCTGCTTCTGGAACAGGCTCATTAATATTTATTATGATGTAACCGATGATGGTAGCAGCAGAATGAATTCAGAAGTGGACAGAAACCTTTTGTCTGCCAATTTACAGACAAATACATTGAAACTAATCAGGAGGAAGTTTATCATGCAGCAGGACAATGACCCAAAGCACACTGACAACAAAACAAAGGATTTCATCAGGGAAAAAAGTGGAAGGTTTTAGACTGGCCAAGTCAATCACCTGACCTTAACCCAATAGAGCATGCATTTCACCTCCTTAAGAGAAGACTGAAGGGAGAAACACCCCAAAACAAACAAGAACTGAAAGAAGCTGCGGTAAAAGCCTGAAATAGCATCACAAATGAAGAATGTAACAGTTTGGTGATGTCAGTGGGTCTCAGGCATCAGACAGTTATTACAAGCAAGGGTTATGCCACCAAATATTAAATGTTATTTACTTTAAGATTATTTGTTCCTTTACTTTTGCTCACCTAAGAATGCAGTGGTCTATGTCCTAAGTTGTTTATCACATCTAGATGTGAATACCAGGAAATAAAAGCTGAAATTGTGAACTGTAGTCTCATGCTTATCTTTTAATCTTAAACCCAAATGTCTTCATTGAACAACAAAAACAAAAGAATTTGCCTTACCCTTCCAATACAGTGCTGATTGTCTCACCTTGTAGCTGTCACATTGATCTGGATTAACCCCTGAACATGTTTGGGATTTACCTCAAATTTCACTTTAAACTTTTCCTGTGAATATGAGAACACATCACAGCTTTAATTAGCAATAGTAGATATTAAAAATAAACATATTGTTCAATGAATGATGAAGATGAATGTAACGTGTGCTCCAATCTACCTCTACATTGCTTCCCAAGAAGGGGTATCCAACAGCACACTCCACTTTTGTGAGATTCAGAGTGCATGCCTTCTCCGGCTGATAACACAAAATAACATACATCTTCACACATGTCTCAAACAATATACACTAGAATGATGCAGACGGAGGAGTACTAGAAATCTCACCTCTACTTTAACATAGTTAATGTTTGGTGTGAAGCTGAGAGTGACTTTAGTGTTGTATGCGTTGTCTTTGCTGTTTCTAATGTCGATGTTGACTTCAATCTTGTCTTTGTTTGCTTTGATTATCATTCTGGAAAAGCAAATGAAAGCTGTCAGCGTGCATGGTTGTGATGCACATATCTCCCCACAAGGGTGCAGTCATGCACTGGAAGGATTTGCTGCTAATGCCAACTGCTTTGTGAGTAACATTATAACTAAGATGTAGTACATGATATACAACAACTATAACAAATGGTCCTAGGACAGTACATGCCCATATGTGCATTAAAAGAGTAATTGTTCTCCCTGTTCACAATAGCTGTGAAGAGATCCCTTCTTAATACAATTCAAATGTACACTTTCTGTGCAAAAATGCATTCTAAAGATCAGCTTCAAACTAATATGATCCAAGTTGATATCTACCGAAGTCACAGTCTTTTTAATATGAAATTCCATCTTTGTGGACTATCCCTTCTATTGCCACATTTTCAGGGTAACTTAAGGGATCTCTTTATTGCTGATATGGATAGAAGGAACAATTACGTTGACCAATAACTCTTTCGATGTACACATGGCTATGCTAGCACTGTTTTAAGAGAGACTTGAAAAAAGTGTGAACATGTCCTTTAAAGCTAATTCCACTTACTTTTTTACACTAGGCTCTGCTTTGACAGAGAGGTCAGCAATGCACCTGTCATCGTTTCCACAGTCCACTAAAGGAATCTACAGAATAGAGACGTACATTTTCAAGAAGTAAAGAAGCCCTAAAGTTCCCACCCCGGCCACCCCAAGCCAAAAATACATTCAACTTTATATTTATATTTACTGTTATTTCGCTTTGCAGAATTACATATGTGCAAAGTTTGACACCGTTGTTTTTAAATTCATCTGCTACAGCGGGAACGTTTCTCTGTGAGCACTTAAAACAAAGTTTGAGAAGCAGAAGTATGACCACGATTAGTTTGAGGCCAATTGTGGTCCAGTATGCAACTTGCAAGTTACTCCGGGGCACATAAACTGACAATAGACTTTTCAGTGAAGTAGGGACATCTTGTATCTATTAGTTTAACTTTTAAAATGCACAATAAGTCAAAGCCAAGACTTACTTGCTGACTTGGTCTCACTGTAACACTGAATCCAGCTAGTATGTATCTTTTCGGTTAAGAAGATACTGTTGTTAAATAGGAGTATATTTTGAGCAGTTCTTATACATATGGAAACCCGTTTTAACTAATATTGGAAATAAGTTTTAAATTAAGCCTTTAAAGTACATGAATTTATCAGTGGTGAACTTATAGTTAAATATAACTGTGATAAATTTTTTTAACCATTAATTTAACTTTTTTTTGTGGAAAAACAACATCAAACGCAAATTCACATTCAAAGCAAAATATCAATTAACAATTCAAAAGTTAGATCTTCAGAAGCTCCTCTATGAAAATGAGCAGAGAAATGAGAATTAAAATAGGCTTCTGTTGCTGTGTATTTGTTTGTACCACTGACTAGAAGGGTGCATTCTGATGACCTTAATTTCCTTTGCCGTTTCCCCCAGGGTGTTTGGGGGTCACAGTCAAATTTGTTCCTATTCTTAATGCTCTCCCACTGGACTGTTAAGATCAACACTGTTCTCCCAAGAAAGGATGAGAGACTGGAACACCATATGCCGCACAATGTCAAAAGAAAACCTGCAGCTTCCGTTTGATGACTTCCCCCTTTCTATGTGTGTGAGTCTTGTCTCTTCCTTTCAATAACAATAACAGGAGAAGTCTTAACACTTCCTCACCTGTGTGAGTGCAGCGTGCATTGCTGCTATGACAGCATCAGACAATGAGGGAGTCAGGATGTGTCAGGAGGAGGTAGCGTTGTTACTGTTGTGTATTTCCCAAACCCAGGCTTTAAAGGAAAACTTTGGCATTTTTCAACCTGGACCCTATTCTCCCATGTTTTTGTATCATCTGTATACACAGGCTCAATACAGTAAATGGGTGACCATTGAGTTCAAAGGCTTCATCCACATTGTCGAAATCAGATAATTATATAGCCATGACATTGACAATGTTTTAGACAACACTATCTTATGCTTTCTGTACTCCTACACAACAAACTCTTCGTTTCCACCGTTGTCCTCCTGCAATAAGTCACCTTTTGCGAGATTGCACAACGAGACTTCTTGAGTGAGACTTGGTTAGACAAAACAACAAAGAGACCAGATCAAGCGAAAGGTAAAGCAAAGCGTTTTAATTCTCTGCAGGGTCATTTCTACAATTTTTCAGATGCTTATAATAAGAATCTGAGCCTGTCAGTGGCAAAAACAATCACAAAATTATTGGGCATACATTGACAGTGTGCTATTGCCCAGAAGGATGACATTGCAGCCTGTTTCGCTGCTGGCTGCAGTGCACCAATTTCAATACTTGTTGTCCCTGTTAGTCACTTAGACATGAAAACATTGAAAAATATGGTTGGGAAATGCCAGAGTTTCAATCTTTGTTACATGTTTTGTGAATTCTCATGTAATAATTTTTCCACTTTATCTCGACTCATCAGTCATTGCAACAATTATCTGGCAACCCTCTTGTTAGAACAACTATGCATGTGGGAGTGTGGGAAGACTCTCCTGACTGTTGGTGTTGAAACACTAATGTAGTCTTGGGGAAACACTGAAGGATGGCAGTCAGCTGTTGCAGATGTTAATGTACTGTGACAGCAGCAGTTTGGTGCGAGACAAGCTCACCCCACTTCTAACTCTTGGATTAAAGAGACATACATATGGAGGATGTTTAAGACGAGGTTCAAATCCTTCCTGTCTATTACTCCAAATCTTCTGCTTACTGTTATTTGGCAGTTACTACTTAAAATGCCGAGAGAGACTCTTATAAGTGATATAAAATAGACTTACTGTCTTATTGATGGATCTGGGAAGGTTTTCATCCAGGACGGGGCCTTGGTCCACACCAGTTAGTCCAAACTCCAAAGACACCATCAGAGGGTCTCGGAAGTCCAGCCGGGCCTATCGAGGAAAAGGAGAAAGGTAGAGCACAACAGAAGAGGGTGAGGAGAAGGAGGGAGGGGAATAAGAGTTGGAGGAGGACAGATTATGAGAAATAAACCACGAAGGAAAGGTTGTTACAAATCACCCTTAGGTGGACATGAATGTCTATACAGCAATTAATGGCAATCCATCCAATAGTTATAGAAACATTTCACTTAAAACCACAAATGTTAACCTCATGGTGGTGCTAGAGGAAAAATCAGAGTCAGTAAGCCTCACCTTCTGGACACCATGAATTTATGTACAAATGTCCATGGCAATCAATTCAGTAGTTGCTGAAATATTTCTGCTGAAATATTTATGTCTGGACCGACAAACAGACGTTGCCATCCCTAGAGCCATGCTGCTAGGATGACTAAAAGGTCTAATCAACCAGAACAACTGGGGAAATGTGTGGGTGTGCAGGGCTTTTAAATTATGGAAACATGAAGACACCATTTGACAGAAGTATGGCATGTTTGAAACTGAACAGTGTTGTATCGGCATGGTAAGGCACAAATGGGTCTGTCTTGAGCCTGTGCCCACTTTTGATTAAACAAGAGAAAGAGTATAACACAAGGAACATTATTCCAGTTTGGGTCTGGTCCATCTTGGACTCAGGTAAGATGTGTTTGTGTCCGTTACAAATTGTATGACCCTTGGAGACCTCTGGACTATGTGGGAAGTTTCAGCATAAACTGGCACACTAGAACAGAGCAGGTATTCATGCTCGGCACACACAGGAACAACAGCTGTTACCACTGATTAGTTCCTCTGTCTCTCGCCTTGGGGAAGTTAATCAGAGAAATCCATTGCTGCTGTAAGCAGCTGGAATAAGAAATGTTGTAAAATGTCACATTGCTGGAGACCGATTAAGTTTACAGTAGTAGGTGTAGTTGTACAAAGGTTTCAGCTGTGATGAACAGTCTGCGATGTGCTTGATGGGCCCTGTGTAGAAATCTTCCTTGACCCGGAATGTCACTTTGTCACATGTGCAAACCACCTAATTCACCCTCATTCTTTCTTTCCTTTTTCTCGTTCTCTCCCCTTCTCTCCAACTGTCCAAGTGCTTGCAGATCATTTATCACTCAGAGCAGCACGGGGCTGTTCTCGGCATGCTTTGATTAGGATGGGTCTGTTTCATGTTAAAATCATGTTCTTCCTGCTCTGCAAAAGTCTTGTCACAGTTTTTCCTGTCTCCTTTCTGGCTCAAATAAACTTTACATGTCCAACAAGCCTAAAATATAACATTCAGGAATGAAAGAATGAAAGGGCAGAAAATTGTTTTCTTCTTACACTTATTATCCATTTATGCAAGTACTTATAATAGTGCTATTTTTCTCTTATTATTATTATGTCTTATACATTGTTTAAGCTTCAACGTGTTCCTTTTTTTAAATTATTCTTATTATTCTTATTACTATTCGCATTCTGCTAATCTGTCCACAGGTGTGTAGGGTTTAAGTCAAGGATGTGGAGTTGTTTTCTGTTCCTCTTCTGTTTTGTCTGGGACCAGGCAGACCAGGCAGAGGATCTGTTTGTTCCCAAAACATAGATACCCAGACTGTGTAAACGACTATGCACCCCTTTGTTCTTGGCCAGACGTTAGTGACTGTCTTAGAAGACAGAACCTCTGGTCCAGCTGATTTTGTTGTAGTACTTCTCTGTTTATTCTCTTTTGTTAAATAAATTCTTCAAAGACAACGGTTGGTTGTAACTCAATTATTTGCCTAATTTCTCACCAGGAATCTAAATTTCCACGACACGTCACACAAACCGAAGGCATCCAGTTGAACTGAATACTGTATCGTGTGGACTAAAAATATAGTTTTTGGGTTGATTTCTTACAGGTAAGAAACTATAACTCCATGTGTATAGCACAAAGATTGGAGTACTTGCCGACATCATTATGGTTTCATTCAAACATATTCTCTCTCTGTCTTTCATGGTGAAGCTCCTGGTAATCCTACGATCACTTTTATGGTCCATGTCAATAAATGAAGCCCTGGCTTTTGCACGCAGAGCATCCAGAGTCAGATCGTAGCGGATGGCTGCAGGACACAACAGATGAGAAGACATGTTGTGATAAAACACAACAAATTTGACAGTGAGGACGCCGAAAAATGCAATGAATGAATAAATCAACATATGATGCTGAGTGGCTCACCTGCAACAAAGTTTTGGTCCGGCTGTTCAGATTTTATATTGTAGGTGAAACACACTTTAGTTTCCACACACACAGATTTGCGTCCACCATGTTCACACTGATACTGAGACTGCTGCAGGTTAATTTTAACAGGGTCAAAAGTCATGTTGGCACGGAGCTCCGCAACATCTCTGGACCTGGCAAAATGAAACAAACATGGTGTTATCAGTAGTGCTATATGTGTGTGTGCCAAACTGTATGCATGTATTTCCTGTCTCCAAAAGTGTGAGGGAGGGGGTAGAAGAGACAAGGAACGGATGCATCTTGAGCATAAAACTTGGCCTAAATCCTCACTTTCCAACCGCTGCGCTTTCTAAAACACAGCCAATAGTCCCGGAAGAACAGCCGCCCACTGCCAAATCCTATTTAAACTCAAAGCTTATTGGGAGATGGAGTTTTCACACAGCTTAGCTGAGCCTCTGCCAATAGAAACTGTGGGAGAAGGTCTGCCTGGGAAGTTAAATCATGGTGTGGGCTGATGTTTCAAAACTTTGCTGGTTGAAGTCTGTAGGCTAGTGTCCAACAGTGAAGTACATAGCCAGAGGTTTTAACAGAGAGATCATTAGGAAGTTGTTGATCTCAAGTCTACAAGCCCAGTGGGACATGCACAGCTGTCTAAACCCGAGTAAAACAATGTAAAACGGACATGTAAGACGATGTCTCCGGGATACGGGTACCGCTGCTGTTAATGATTCAAGTGGAATGTGTAGTTTTAGGTGTGAATGTTTATATGTGAGGATGGGCTATGTCTCACCAGAATAGTGAAGCTCCTCCCAGACCTCCTATGGTTACATCAGTGATCCCATCTCCATTTAGATCCATGACTCCATGTATAGACTGACCAAAGAATTTCATCTTAACACCATCCCCACCTGCACGGATATGCTAAAGAGACACCACAGAATCAGTTGCAGTACATTACAGGAAAATTCTGGTTTATTTCATCCTGGCATATTTCCCATAAATGTGGCTACTTCACCTTTGCCACCTCCAGCCACATACACCTACAGCTTCCCAAGTAAACATGATCTTTAGATGAATCATTTCAAACACAGAAAGTACCCCCCTGTAATAGCCAGTATGGTTAACTGCATAAGGATCTACGTAGGGTCATCTTTCTGTCCGATCTAACCACCCTGCATATTTTTCAACACAAATTGGTTTGTTTACATGTGAGGTGACTTGCACATAATTATGAGCATGATCACAAGTTATTTCACTTGACAGTATTTATTTGAACCACAGTGCACAGACGAGGAGATAAATCTAATTGAAGAGTAAAGGCAAAGAATTAAAGGCAACATATTTGGTAACTGGTGGTGTTCACTGCTCTCCAAAGTCAGCTGAAGAAGAATACATTTACTTTCAGAAAAGTAAATGTAAAAAGAAAACTTCTAGATATTCTAAAAATGCAGATGTGTCCCCGTGTGAGAGTGGTCCCAGCTGTGTAACTAAGTTACAACAAATGAAATTGTTGCTCTGTTCAACATTGTCATCCTGGAGAAGTAGTTTCACTTCACCAAGAAAAGACAGCTTGCAGCTGGACTAAATGGTCAGGTCTCCATACGGTAAGAAAAAGAGATTCAACACGTGAAATGCTATTTTATGTGTGACCCATCAGCAATAAACACAAGCAAATGGTTATGCATTTTCCTTCATCCACTATGATCCAACACTTCAACAATAATGTTGGGTGAGAGGCTGTAGATCCCTATGCAGTTAACCAACGTGCTTATTCCAGGCGTCTACTTTCTGTGTTTACTTTCGTTTAGACTCAAACACACAAGCGTTTGAAATGATTCAAATGAAATTCATGCTTATTTGAAAAGCTGGGAGGCTTGTCATGTTTGGCCTGATATACTTTGTCCTTGTTTCCCTGAGTCTATATATTGGTCCAGGTGGCAGGTGCAAGGTTAGCATGACACATAGAGCCACAATGGCCAATTTTTTGGAAATATGCCAGGTTAAAATATACCAGAATTCGACTTTAAGTAATCTAAATACACAATTCCATATTGTTATTAATGTTTTATTGTTCTCACCTGTACAAATTTCTCTTTCAGTGACGTCTTATCTCCATGATAGATGTAGACGGCCCCTCTGTGGTCGTTCTCAAAAGGTGCACCAATCGCCACATCATTAAACCCGTCAAGGTTGAGATCTGATACTGCTGCAATGGCTGTACCAAACCGGGCACCACATGGCTCATTCTTATTGCAGCTGGCTGAGGGAGCAGTACAACAGGACTGATTGACAGGCTTTAAAGTGAACTCGTGCTCAAATTGGCCGTTCCTGGTAATGGAGCAAAGAAAAAACACAAGGACACCACCATCACAATCTTCTTGGAGTCAGTTTCAGTAAAATCTGACATAAGCTCTTTGAATCAAAGACATGCAAAAACGCAAAATACCAAACTATTAATCTTTTGTACCTGATTGAGTTTGTAGACGTAGACTTGTCCTTGCTCGTCTCTCTCTGTGCCCATGTACATTGGGGCTCCGACCAAGAGGAGATCTGTGTAAGAATCCCCATCCACATCCAAAGTCTGCAGGACGCTGCCGAAGTAGGAACCAATCTGTACACAGGAGTCAGAAATCAGTCTTGACCTCTACAGTCTGGTTTCCGAGCAACTGTGAGATGTGTGTGCACAAGGGACAATAGAAAACAAACCAGATTATGAGACCTTAATGGTAGAATAAACGTGTTTGTGTGCCTTAAACTCCACAAGTAATTGCTGAAAATCTCAAGAAGGATACGTCCCAGTCAGCTCAGAGAGTACAATTAGCTATTAGCTCCAACATCTGGTCAGAGCCATGCATTTTATATGGTGCAAAATACTAGAAGGGGGTGGATAATTTTACACAGACCCTGGTGAGGAGAAACATTCATTTTAAGGTAAGACAGCTCTCACTGCAGTGTTTTTATAGCTGTTTAATGAAGTGTGTGAACATCTGTCAGACTCTGTGATCAATACTTTGGTGATCCAGAAAATATTCTTATGTAGTTTTGTCCAGTGTTGTTGTATTTTTAAGTTTCTTACCTCTTCGCCAACCTCTGTGCTGCTGTAACATGTTACTTTTCCCTCGGGGATAAATACAGTCTGGTGTTTTCTTATCTTACTTAAAGTATATTAGTAAGTGCAACATCGTACATAGAGTTAGATTAGAATATGAACAGAATCCTGAAGTATAATCTTTTCAGAAAGATTGATGAAAGACACCATCTCTTGCAAAACTACAGTGAATAAACTACAACAGAGGGATACCCAGACACCAAACTGGAAAAGGCTCACCTGTTCTCCCTTTAGTATCTGTGAGATGACAATGTTGTTCTCTTCATTCAGACGATAGATAACAACCCGGCCTGTGTGGTTGTACCGCGGTGCACCTGTGATGTACAGCTCTCCATCAGGGGTGGATGCTGACTGAACATCATAGCCTGAAGAGACATGTGCATACACAAGCACATACCATATTACATTTAGAGCATACATAGGCATCATCAGACACATAACGATGCATGAGAAAAAAACACCCTGGCTCTCTTTGTGAGATATCTTTAAATGCCTCCTGTGTGTAGGAAACTATAAAACAGTAGAACAGGAAAACACACAGATGTGCAGACCTTTCCATATGAGCATGTGCCAACAGCTGAGTTTACAGTGCGCAAGCTTGCACCCACCAGTGCTCTTTCTAATGACATGTTGATTAAATAACTCAATATTAAGATGCTGTGGTTGCTCTAGGAGCCATAAAAGGCAGCAGGACGGAGAGAAGAGCCTGTGTATATTATTTATGTGACAGAGAGAGAGAGAGGCATCTGCTGTCAAAGTTAGACAAATTACATATCTTTGTGCAACAGAGACTATATTTATTCTGCAGCTGTAAAATTTCCCTTATTCTCTTGAAATATCTATCTTAGCTCTCCCTGTTTAATACAAAAACTATGCAAAAAATAAGGGTTGTTCACGCAAGTGTAAAAACTGCTCCACAGCATTATTCTCTGTATTTTGTTCAGCTTACTAACAGGCATATGTCTTTGTATTTTTGCTTAAACCCCCTGAAAACTTGGTTCACATCTTCAGTGTTTCTCTATGACATTAAATATTAATAACTAAATATGCAACAATCAAAGTTAAAACTCCATCACTGTACATTTTCAGATGTTGTAATGCCTCAATATAGCATGTGACGGTCACCTAGAATTCATAGAACCGCAGTTACATATGTAACTCTTGTTTTATCACCTATAGTGGCCGCTTAACATGATTGTTGCTTCACAGTGTCCCGCTGTAGTAAGTCATAAATTTTACACAGATTTTATTTAGGGGGTAGTGGACAGAACTCCTGGATTTTCTATGTTGCAATTAATCCTATAAAATGTACTAGTGGTTTAATAAAGTGAGTTTACATGTACTTTATTAGTTCAAAGTCTTTAAAACTTTTGACAGTACACTTCAAATGTCAAACGAGGTGAATTATGACTTTATCTCTGAGGAATTTTTAATCCATGTAAAACTTTTACATCACCTAGAAAAGTGATTTTTATGTGGGCATAGCGGGAACAAGCAGGGGGAGGCTAAAAATAAACACTAATGCATATGTACAAAGAGCCACACAACACATAAGCAAACCCGGAAGCTGAAAACATTTTTGACTTATGCGCCCGGCGAGCCATCTTTGAGTCCAGTATCCAGCTGCTAAAATACATCCATGGCTTATATATGATCCCATCACTCATAGTGAGAAGCTGATCGAGAAAATATTCCTCAGGGCCTCGAAGATATTACAAGTCAACTCACCAAGGTACCCAGAAAGTCTTTCATACCCAGCCTCAGTCTTTGGGTCGAAGAACTGGTTCTTCCCTGGAACAATTGTTCCTCCAGCAGTATGCATTACCACTGTCCCATTCCAGTCATACGCTCCCACTGCTCCCAGTAACACAGCTTCCTATGGGAGACAACAGAGGAGTTAACAGAAATGTTGGATATGAGATTATAAGAACAATTTCAGTGAGCAGGATACAAATATTTTTGTTCGATGTGGTATAAAAACAGAGGTGGAAGAACTACTTGTATCCTTTAGTTAAATAAAAGTTGCAATATACTACAATCTGAAAATACCCAATTAAAAGCAAAAGTTCTGCTTACAAAACTTTACATAAAACTACACAAGTTTTATCAGCAAAATATCAAAGTAAAACTACATATATTATAACAATGTAATGTTAATTGTTATTACTGATACATTAATATGTAAGCCCTTAGCAGTGTTACATGTTTCAGCTGGTTTAGAGATCTTTTAAATACTTTATATGCTTTTGGGTGTATTAATCTATAAAATTATATTATATTTACTAAAAATAAATTTTTAAAATCTTAAATCTGAACCTGCAAAGTTACTAGTACCTAAAGCTGTCAAATAAATGTAGTGTAGTAAAAAGTGCATTATATCAGGCACCTCTTATATGAGGTTGAGATGAAGAATAAAGCAGCAAAAAATACTGAGTATAAGTATGAGTTACTCAAAATTGTACATAAGTACAGTAGCGGAGTAAAGGTAGTTTTTTCCACAACTATCCAAAAATACCCAATAGTATAACTAGTACTGAAACATTGAGACACTGAATTGACTGAACTGAGAAAATGCATCAACAGCAACTTTGATGTCAATCAAACTTTTTTTGTCTACAGGAAACAAAATTGTTTAAAAGGAAGGGGAGTTATAACACCGGAGATGACATGTATCATTTCTCACAATGAATTGCGTGAGGCTGTTTCCCACTACTGACCATTAAAGTAAGGCCTCACGTGTTTAGCACACTGTGGAACAACTCAGCTTGGTTGTCTCTGTTTTTATTAAGCTGAATGAGCCAGTGCAGCCGCAGAGACAGCGTACACAGTGACTGAGAAGGTGAAAAACATGAGTCAGGAGCAGGAAGAGAGGCGTAAGAGGGGAGCCTGTTTGTTTTTAAATAGACATAGGAAATACTTAATGAATCCAAGAGGCATGTGAAGGGGCAAAATCAGCACGTTGTTTTTACTGTAGTGAACAAACATCTGATTCAACCTCTCTCACCGTCTCTCGTACTGCACATACCTCGTGTTTGCCTTTCGATCTCACTTATTCTGTCTGTCTCGCACACTCTCATGCAATCAGACCAAACACGGTCAGTCTGAAGTCTGCAGCAGTGTGAGCAGAGAGGACAGAGAGAGTCTGTGCCTGGAAACTTCTACTGACCGAGGTGAATGACCAAAGGCTTGAAGATGCACCAGAGATAACACTGGGGCATTGTGTCTGGATGAGTTCATTAGTTGAGCCAGCACATGCACTTGCACGCAACCACACACAATAAACAGTTCCTTTTAAACTAAACGCCTACAGACATATAAACTTCACTATGATCTAAAGATATAACAAACTCGTCTCATCTCAGTCTGCTTCAGTGATTTTTCTTTTGCAAATATGGTACTTGTATATTCCTCTCAGATAAATAATTGGATTTAGACTTACCTTAGAAGTATGTGCACTAAACCCAGCTTGCGACATCTCCATCTCAAAGGAGGAGGTGAAATTGCCAGTTGTAGCTGAAGAAGGTAAAGTTAATTTTTCACTTTTTTAACAAAAAAATAAACAGTACATAATCAAATTTGAAAGTATCCAATTGTCACATCCATCTTGATTGTTGAGTCAAAAGAAAGTTAAGTGTTCTCTTTTAAAGAATAGTGGGACAATCAGGGAAATAGCCTTATTAGTAACCCATTCTTGCAGAAAGTTAGATGAACGGATTAATAATACTCTCATGCCTGCACGGTAAATATGGTATAATAATCTACCGCTAACTGCATGTTATTTCTGCTTCCATCGATTAGCTCTTCTAAAGCTCACTGATTAATATGTTGTTTCATGGTTTTATTCTACACAAAAAACTGAAGATTGGAGTGCTGTAATTTTTTTTGGTAAACCACAATCATAAGCCGGGATAGCTGTTTCCCTGTTTCCAGTATTTGTGCTAAGCTGTTTAAGCTAACCAGATGCTGGCTGTTGCTTCATTTTTACTGTAGGCATACAGACAGAGAAGTTAGCGATACAAGTTAATCGATTGCTCTTTTCATCGGCAAGAAAGCTAGCAGTCATATTTCCCAAAATGTCAAAGTATTTCTTTAAAACTGGGGTGTAGGAATATTAAGGTAAAGTGTTTATAGCGATACCTTCCAAGGCAAAAATCCTGCTTCCCAGAGCATCCACAATGGTTAACAACGCCACCTCATCAGACACATTGAAGAAATGGTCTCGTAGCGGCTGACTGGAGATGGACTCAATCTCTTTAATAAACTTATGCACTTCTTCTGCACTTTTGTTCTGACGATTGTAGTCTCCCAAAACCTGGAAACAATAATCAACAACATCAGAGCTTAAAAAGTACAAGCTGATTTAATAGACCCAACAGTTCTGATGAGATCAGTTCCTCCTAAGATCAGAAAACACAGTATAAAAGTGTAAGTAAAATAATCTGTGAAAAAAACACAAAGGTAGTTTGTACCCACAGCAATGCCAAACCTCTCGATGTCATCATTGTCACAGTCTTTCATGACTTTGTTGAGATTATGGAAGTCATGTGACTCTCCATCAGTTACGATCACCATGACTTTCTTCACCCCAGGTCGTGCACCACGCTCTGGCATGAAGGCCTCCTTCCTAATTGGTAGGAAATTTTCAAAATTCAGTCAAAAGAACAGACACAGAGCCTAAAATACTTTATTGGCTATTTCACTTTCTTGAGACTAGCGGGAGGTTAGCTTTATGATCAGTCCCTGTGGTTCAGGTGAACTCCATGGCCTGTCATTATACATCATCATGACAATCTCAGCTACTTTATGATTCCAGATCAAGGCTAAAGCGGGTAGATACTAGAATCACAACGTTTGGCTGATTATAAGGAAACACCTGAAAAATAATATAAGGCAAATACATGAAATTAAACCACATAGCTAAATCATGGCCAGATAAACCTGTCTGCCCAAGCAAACAAACATGCATTAAAACATTTAGAAAAGCCTTCTTCAGTGATGCTCTTGGTTTCCTAATTGCTTTGGGTCGATGAGTCTCAAAACTGTCGGGTGCTTGGACCCTGTTAAATTTACTTTCAAGTCTAGTTTTAATTAAACTTACCAACATCAAATGCAGCTAGCAGGTTATGCTAGTAGTAGCATCAAGCCACTAGCTTCAAGGAGAGATAAAGAGTGGGCTACAGAGATCTGGTAAACTGGCTTCTTCTAACTCCATACACCCAGATATTTTTCATATTCAAACTTCTTTCGTACAGTGTTCACCCACATCTGTCATTGAGTCAGTTTATCAGACACTGCACAGCTCCCTCTGGATCCAAAAGGGTTTTATATAACTTTTATAACTTTTTTTTCATATGCAGTCGTTTCCCCCAACACCTATAAACAGACTTTGCCGTGTAAAATCGATGGTGTTTCCCTTTAAGCTTAACTTTGGCTATATGATTTAAGTCTGGAAAACAATGGCTATGGCAGGCAAGATGCATGTTGGACCAATTAAGGTAACTTCTGTGGGATAGTTTAGGAGAGGTTTGACCAATGGCATCCCAGAGAGCAGTGTGTTTGACCGATAGGAAGGCTTCATGTTGATGAAGTTAAGAAATTTTTACATTGTTCAACCTAGCTTAAGTGACATTGTTCCACTGAAATGCATATTAAATCTTGCCAAACCACGATGACTTAATTGAAAATTGTGTCTAGGCATTTCCTGGCTTGGCCAAATTAGGTGGAGGGGTTCATGTTGTGTACCTGGCAGTATCAATGCCCAGGAAAGTCATGGTCTTGAAGCCAGTCTGCTGAGGTAGTTGTTCAACAAAGTCCAGCAGATCACGAGTGTTGTCAAACTGGCTCAGGTTGACACGGTGAGTCACAGTCTCACCATAAGACACTATGCCCACCTGGAAAAGACACACACACACACATTTTTCTTGTAAACATTACCCTACACTTTTCCTTTTCTCTCCCATGTTCGTCTCTTCCCTGTGTCCCCTCCCAGACAGTCTGCTAAGGATGTGGTTGAGTCTGTTGGGGTTGATATGACACAATGTTCTTTATACAGAAGGCAGAGGACTTCAGCAGCCATGGAAGATGTGACTTACAACCACTGGGCTCCACAGTGAGAAGACTTTCCAGTGTTTCCCCTCTGGAAAACTCCACAAGCTCCAGCACAGATCAATGTAACCATAATAAAAACTAACCACCCCTTCAAACAGCGATCCAAAACAAGTGGACAGAAATACACTCAAGGTATAACTTACTAAGGCAAAGGCTAAAATTATTTTAAAGACTAAAAAGGGTTCAGTTCACGTCTGCTTTATGAAGGACATCTTACCCTCACTGTTGGCACCATGCAGAAAATTCCATAATGGAGGGCACTTAAATCATCATGAGTTGGCAGCAAATATAGTCCTTCATTCACCCTTTTTATGTCATTCTAATCTTATATAACACATCCCTTGCAGGGTGGAGAAGACACATGCCTTTGGTGTGGGAGACCAGGGTTCGAGTCCCACTGTAACACATCCACCATTGTGTGCCTGAGAATTGTATCCCCTAGTTGCTCCAGAGGCATGATATAGCAATTCTAAGTCGCTTTGGATAAGAGTGTCAGCTAAATGACTAATTAATAATAATTTCTTCATCCAATGTGCACACAACCTTTTGTTTAAGACAAAAAGAGATTTTCAACAGGAATAAAGATTTTCATTTTCATTTTCATTCATTCATGCAACTGACCTGTGAGAGTCTAGGTCCGATCTCAATATTCTCAATGAAACGTCGCAGAAAGTCGATGATACTCGACCAGGGGTAGATACTGTTAGAGCCATCCAGAACAATCACAATGTCCAGCTCCTTCCCACACTCTGAAACAAAGCCAGAAATTATAGTTAAATAAAAGGTACTCGCAGGGAGTGAAAGAGCATAATATGTCACTTATGTAGGAGAATAATGCAGGGTTAAGCAGTACAAGGTATCTTGCATTGTAAAAGTTGTATTTCCCAACTACAGTCCCCATAGAGATGTAGATTGGTCTAAAATGTCATCACTTGTCATACTTTCATACTCCAAGCAGAGTCCTAAAAAAATCAATTGCCTCATGTAAGTCAATTCTCTAAAGGAGCTCACTCTCTTATAATCAGTCCATACTTATATTTACTTCAGTTTACAACCAGTGACATGTTAATACTATGAGTGATTTTAATGGATATTTGCAGCACTGTGTATGTCTGTTTCTGTTAAAGGAATAGCAGAGAAGGTGATGCTAAAAGAATCAGAGAAACAGAAACAGAAACAGAAAATGACGGTATACTGTTTACTCTTTAGTTCTTTGTAGGCCGTTTCCTTCCTGGGAAATAGTGCAGACCGAGTAAACTGTCTCCTAACTTGGGCATACAACACTGCAGAAGGGCTGGGTTGGGAGGGACGGGGGTCGCAGACAAGTTTACATTAAGAAGAATGCTCTAATCTCCCTCGTCGCTGAGGGAGGGTGTGTTTAATGTCAGGATCTTGGGTGGTACTACTGTGAAGCGTAGATTATAATTTCTTATCCCCGACAGGCAATTTGTGCAAATGCCGTCATGTCCTGTGTGGATCTGTTGTGTTTTCTTTTATGAGGGTGCGTACCTTGCACAGCCGGTGCCACCGAGTTCAGGATCTGGAAGGAAGAGCTGACATTCGCACAAACTCCTGAGATGTACTGCTGCTCCCCGCACATGTAGCCATACTGAGGACCGCAGGCCTGAGGAGACAGGAAACATACACACAAACAAATTGAGACTGTAGTTGCTTGAGAAAGTAAAACGTACAGGCTGCTACTGGTTAGTTTTCCACCAGTATGATGTCACGGGTGAGAGGAGGTTCAGGGCTACTGAAGACAGAAACCAAGAGGAAAGAACTACTCAAACTGAGGATTATACAGACTATTAAAAACCACCATAGATCCCCTCAGTCTTTACTTCTCCAGAGAGAAAAAAGGAATAGGAAAACAGAGAATTAGGGCTTTAAAATGACCAACAATAACTAGAAAAGTATCTATTAATCTTTCAGCCTCATTTTCTTAGATTTCCCTGCATGCTCCGCAACCTCAGTGCTATTGTACAATCAAGAGGAATACTGGATTTGTACAAGAAAAAGACTAAATGTCTACAGTCATGCTATCCTCTGTGAGGCTGAATTTAACACCAGCATGCTAACATGCTCGCAATGACAATGCTGACCTGCTGAAGTTAAGCAGATCTATTATTTACCATGTTCTCTGTGTTTTCTATATTTCACCCTCTATTTCTAGCAACATGCTAACATTTGGGAATGTCATTAAAAAGAAATAAGATTATGTGACGCATTAAGTCCTTTTTTTTTTTGATTAACTCTAAATGGTGTTGAATTACAGCATATAAACACAGGCATAGTGTTGAAGACTCATGTTAACACTCATGGTAACCACATTAACGGTAAGGGCTGGAGCTGCAGTTTGCAGCTGCACAGGATCTCTGCTCTCACAGTCCAACATTATATTTTCTTGGACCAAAAGATGCACAAATATATATTTGTTGACCACTAAAACATTGCATCTGTAATTTAATAGCACCCTGTTAATCTCATATTCATGTACAAATACAATTTTACTGGAGTTCATAACCATAAACCAAATGGGTGTTGTCACCTTCTACTTTCATATACATTTCTACAGTTGATTCACAGTATCCTGTTACATTCCCAGGACATGATGGACTCACTGGGAAACATGGAGGGTCAAGCCTACTGTTTCCACGGAGAGCAAAGGTCTATTAAAACATATATCTGCTGCCCAGTTTTCTTGCAGAGTTAAAATTTGCAAAGTTCTGTCTTCACTTTTTGTTTGGTATGGAAAATGCACTATAGAGCACTCATATATCACATTCAAAAGAGCAGCACACCCCTTACCAGAAATCCTCCATTGGGATTGGTCACCAGTGTGGTTCCCATGGTCATGTTCTCCTTGACTTCAAGTAAGTTGGGAACTGTTGTGTTTTCTAAGAAAAATATGGAATGAATAAACATAGTGAGACAAAAAGAGAGCAAAACAGAGAGGAAGGACAGCTGGACAAATTCCTCTTCTGTATTTTCCCATAGGAGGAGAGCCGCTCACCCTCCTTCCTCACTTCCTTTGTAATAACCTGCTGACATGTGGTTTAATATAGAATGTTTCATTACTTTAACATGCTGTCCCTCAGTGTGCAGCAAATGGTAATTGGTAAAGGATACAGGGCACAAAACAAAATGTTTTGTAGATAAACATCCTAGTTGCAGTGATTAAGAAATAGAGGATTCAAATCATTAAGCAAACACAACATGTGGCTAAAATTAGCTTGTTATGACAAACTATTGCTTCAACTTGGGAATGCTTTGGATCTGCCTTACTTTTCTTTCCAAAGGGATCCACATATTTTCACAAACTCATTCACATGCTGTTTCAATTTTGAATCTAGCTCTTTACCAATGCCCATGAGGGCATTTTGATATTTAACTATTTCAGATTCTCATTAGCAGCCAGTTATGACTTTAGCATGAGCTCTCCTTCGAACAGACATGCAGAATAAACAGATCCCATGTCCTTTACCCATCCTTATTTACTTAACTATATGACAAAATGAGTGACATGGATCAAGATCCTGCACCCCATGATCCACCCACGTGGGACAGAAAGCAGCTTTGTGGAGCTGCAGAGGAGAACACACGCTTTGTCCTCAGTGAACTCCAGATAACTATCAGAACAAATCAGATTTATCACACATTCCCTCTTGGTCTGCAATTACCTCTTGCAAATAAAAAAAAAATAGAGGTCAAATACCATTTGTAAAAGTGGCTTTTACTTAACCATATCATCACTATAACCAGTGATTTATGCATTAAAAGTGTTTGTTGTTTGTATAATTTTATACAAAATTTGATATTTTATAATGATAAGATGAATACATTAAGATATCCACTATTGCAAACTAGTTCCTCAGCCTGCACGCCTGCAGCCAGAATATTTAATTGTGCAGTCAACACATTATGTTTTCTGTTTGTCATTTGGATTTGATTTTCCAAACATAATGTAAACATATTGCACTGCTGTTTAGCTGTTCGAAAATCGCGGATGTTGCCAGTATTTCATAGGCCTGGCATAACCACCTTTCAATTTTGTTGGTGGAGTAGTACTGTGATTAAGAATTACAACATAACAACCACCCTGCGATGCACTGGCGACCTGTCTAGGGTGTACCCCGCCTTTCGCGCAATGTAAGCTGGGATTGGCTCCAGCACCCCCCCCCCCCTCGCGACCCTGTACGCAGGATAAGTGGTTGACGATTGATGGACGGATGGAACATAACAACCACACAAATTTTGCTGATTGTGGTTTGGCATATCGCTCTCCAGTGCTGGAATAGGGCAAACCCAGTAAGGAGACAGGTCTGCCAATGAGAGTCATCAGTGGGTACAGAATGAAATCACTCTGCAGGGATCAGACTTACATGTGACGAGCCCTTTTCTTCAGTGCAACATGAACTCTTCCTGCTGGGCTGTCCTTGAATTATGTCTCATGTTCCCCAGGTGTGCTCAAGAAAAATGTTTTTTTCTGAATAAATCTGAGGTGAAAGCTAAGTCATGCAGTTGCTGCCTCACTTTAAATCATTCAAAATAATGTACTGTTGTTTTTGCCATCACATAAACCACTCCCAGTTGTTTGCTGAGTGGTCTGAGTCTGGGTGCCAGCCTCTACTCCCAGTGGATGTTTTCCAGACTAAACTTGAATTGTGAGATTTTAGGCTTTTGCCCATCTCACTCATCCAAGAGCAAACAAATACAGCACTCCCCACTGGTGAATGGTATCATTTACAGCCCTGACTGTAAACTATCAGTGCTTGAAGCCAATAATTTACCAACAGCAGCAGAACTGTAACTCCTGTAACTTGATAATTCTGAGGCGTTGTTGAGAAGTTTGAATCCCTGAGCTGAGAGTTGGTGTGCAGATCTACCCACTAGCTCGCAGTCCTTTTGTGTCGACACGCAGGCAAACACAAACAGAGGCTTTGCAGGTTACTGACCAGGGGCAAATTTGTGTTTATCTGTTTAATTAAGATATAATTGGAAGGATGAAACATTAAAACATTGTTTATTTACTGCCTTCCTGTTCTGACTGCCAAACTTCCTCCCCATGAGACACAGTCAGATATACAGCAGACTTAAACACACAGTAGTACAAACAAAAACCCGCCATAGAACTGCAACTACTGATCTTCATTATAACAACGTCCCGATTATTTTTTCAATTTACAATTATATCTAAAGTAGCAACTCTTTAAATTTAAGAAGCTGGGTCATTTAAATAGTTACTGATTCATTTCCTGTTGATCAATTAATCGACTAATTAACTAACTCTTTCAGCTCCATATAAAAACATAACACTACACAATTGCTGAACACAAAGATACATATATGTTCTCTCCCATCCATACACAAAAAGCAACTGATGAGCACTGAAACAGATAGTATTCTTACTAGGCAGTTCCAGTTTTACACATTTGTTGTCCTCCTTCATCACAGGACATTTGTAGACGTCTCCTGTCCGTTTGGCAGGCTGGCCCGACAGCGGCGATCCAATCAGTACCCTGAATAAATAAAGAACAGTTGGGATTGGTCGGTTTGAAATCCTGCTAACAACCACACAACAGCATCACAACTGCAATAACAAGTGCAGTACAAATATTATAGCAGAAATTAAGCATTGGCAGATTGGAAGTGGTGAGTGTTTTTCTAATTTCACAACAATTTAGAGTTGCCTTAATTATGCTGACATAAACAGTAGGTTCAGATAGACTGAGGAAGCTATTAACTTTATACTTTTTGTTATAATTGGCTTATGAATCTTTGGCTTTCATATAATTATACTATTAAAAAACAATTACCACTTAATTTTCACCTCATTACATACTACTGCATGATATGTTACAGATGTTTGCCGATTGGTACAGTGTTATTGTAAATTGTACAGTGTGTGTCAAACTTGAACAGTAAATTTACTTTCCACCACTGCTGGTCTGTACCACATGTGTATGTTCAGTATGCACAAGCGCATGTGTTTCACACTCATGTCCATGTGTGAGTTTTATAACATCGTGTCACTCCATCAGTAAACTGATGCTAAAAAGAGTCGGTCATCTGCCTTCCTCCAAACACTCAGGCTTATTAACATTCCTGGACTCTAATGGGCCCTGGTCATCTAAAGTGAGACACAGAGTGGAACAACAACACACTCTTTGCCATCCCACAGATGCCTGTGAGAAACAACATGACATTATTGATTTATTTATAGCCACTACTCAACAGCTGCTTATTCTTTTAATTCTTCTGTAAATTATGTTTTAATTAAATGATTACATATTGTTAAAGACATTTCACCAAGCCATGAGTGTGTGTGTGTGTGTGTGTGTGTGTGTGTGTGTGTGTGTGTGTGTGTGTGTGTGTGTGTGTGTGTGTGTGGTCTTTCTTGCCTGCATCAATGCAAAACATCTTATTTTTCTGATCCCATCTAAATTACTTTGTCAGGCTCCATTTTCATTAGATTATTAAACTTATTTCAAGGTAAATGGTCCTGATTTGTAGCCATGCTAGCAGGGTGGCTCTAGGTATGGCAGTGTCAGTTAGTCTGTCCTCCCCTTTGGTCCAGGCTGAAATATCTCAACAAATATTTGATGGATGGCCAAGAAATTTTGTCCAAATATCCATGGTGCCCAGATGATTCATCCTAATGGCTTTGGTGATCTCTGGACATTCCCATGAGCCTTAGCTGTACTTTCTGTTTTCTTGCTAATTCTTAAGTTATCGTAGCAGATAAGAATCACGATTCTTATGTGACTTGATTTCTTCACATACCCCAACTTTAGACTCTTAGTTTTGGTCCATTACATGTTCAATCTGCCTGTGTGTTTTTAGCTAAATCTAACAAGAAACAAGTCTAAAAAGTGGATTGCTTGATTGTGAAACAATTATCCCAAACATCTATCAACAGAACTAAATGGCTCATTTCAGTAATCATACCAGTCTTAAAACACTGAAGGCCATGCATTTCTTAAGTTCCATTGATTACAGCAAATAATTTTCATTGGGTTAATATTTCAAGATTTTGAGAAATACGCCTAGCAGAGAGTAAGGTCACAAGAGTGATACTATGCCCATATCTGTCTGTTCAATATGAAGGTTAGCTGTGTCCTCCTGCTTCCAGTCTTTATGCTAAGCTAAACAGTCTCCAGACTGAAGCTTCTTAATGGACAGACATGAGAGTGGTATCAATCTTCACATCTAACTCTCGGCAAGAAAGCATATAAGGGTATTTCCCTTATAAAATGTGTAAACTAGTTCTTTAAGGTCAGGACTCAGGACATGTTAATATAACTTCAACAAATATTATCAAGTAAGTTTTGCTTACCCCATTGGCAGATTGTGTTTGTTTAATACAAAAGTCTCCAGATTTCTCATAAAATCTCTACATAAACAAGCAATCTTTTTTTGTTGTTTGTAGAAGGGGACTGTGCAGCGTATTTAGTTGACTCAACAACAACATGGTAATGTTTTGGTATCTATGCTAGCAGTCAAGACAAAACTTATGACGAGCCAGAGTTACCAGAAGTGGAAGGATGTCTCCTCTCCGAACTGTGCCTGCCACATGTAACACATTTCCTCTGTGCTAAAATGTGTGTCTGTTGATCCACCTTTCAGCACTGCTGTGGTGCACTGAAGAGCTAAAGGGTGGAGGTCTGGAGGAAACATCTGAGACTAATCAGTCACCTCTTCGATATGGCAACCTGCGTTTTACATCATCTCATGACCTGCATCTTTTTTCTCCATGATTTTCTCCCACACGGACGCACTACAAATCATCTCTAATTTTTTTGCCCCTCCTCCTCTCCTCTTTGAAACTCTCTCTATCAACATGATTTATCGCTTTATTTTCTTTGCTTCATCTGTTCTCCTTCACTCCTCAGATATCTGATGTCCTCCCCTGCTCTCTGCCTGCTTTGCCCATGTTTTGTCACGGGTTAAACTTCTTCAATCAGGCCCTTGTCATTACTCTAACCTCTTCGGATAACACTTTTCTCTTAACTTGAACAAAATAGTGCTATCTGGAGATGCAACAGAGCCAATGTGTTTTTCAGGGGAACAGTGTGGAGGTTCAGTCACAGCTGGCTTCACTGATTCGCAGTGAGTGAATTACTGTAACTGATCTCACATGAGTTCGATAAGATCATTACCGCTGAACAGAACCAGGTGCAGACACATGGGAAGGAATCAGCTGTGATGCTGCAACAGGTTGGAGAGAAGAAAACTGTGAAATAAAGACTGGAGTAACTGAAGCAGAGATGTAGAGAAAAGACTGGGGAACACAGAGCCGTTAACCACACTCTTATAGCATTTAACAAGGTTTTAAAAATAAGCTCTCAAACAGTTTTAGCAAGTAGCTACAGATGCTTGGTTTCAGTATTTACAAGTTGGGTATGTGGATACTCTGGTGGGCAGTTTACGGTTAACAGCTAGAGTAGTAAATACAAGGATCTTCATTACAGAGGCAGCTGGTATGCTCTCGTTCCTTCAGTTTTGTGAATTAGGGTTTTCCCTTTTTTAATGGATTTGAATTAAACCAAACTAAGTACTTATCTTGGTGTAATAAAATGTAAAGTGGAAACATTTTTGGCCAGGCTTCTCTTAAACAATACTTTTTTGATTTCCTGATAAAGAAAACTGAATAACTATGACGACCACCAGAGCAGGAATACCAATTCGTGAACAAACACGAAAGAGTGCATACCACTCATTTGACACCTTCATCTGCACACAGTAGTTTGACCATCACAGTGTTTGTGGTTTCTTAAAATCCTTTTGCCATCTGTCAAATAAGGAAGGAAATTGTGTAGCTGTGAAAGATGATGAATGTCTCAACAACCTCGCTTCTTCAAAATGTAAAATTGATGACGCTCACCATTTTCCCTCGCTGTTCTCAAACTGTTGGACAGTGTAGCCGAACATGTCCTCCAACGGTCCGCTGAATGACAAACCATTTTTCTGGTCCACATTGAAGGACAACACACACGCCAGTAGCACTGCAGGGACAGAAAAAAAGATTATTTCGAATGCCAGAGACTCTGTTTACTACACAGATTAATGCGTTATCTACTAAACTGCTATTCTGGTGTAATTTTAGATGATCAGAATCATCTAACTGATTTATAAATAGTTCAATCCTGATATAAGACACTTTTGTATATACAAAAACCATCTTAATAAGTTAATGGTCAGCATTAGCAAACAACATTAATTAATATTTATAAAACATTCAAGATGCAAACCGGAAATGAAAAACAAACAGAGCTAGTAATAGAATAAGTTAATAAATAATAGGCCACAATATTTATAAAATTCTAATAATATCAACACTATTTAGTAATATGATGTATTTAGAGATGGTATACAGAGATGAGGATTGAACTTTGTGAAGCATATCATGCTAACACACACACACACACGCACACACACACATAAGGAGAGTCATTTTGGAGGGCACTGGAGGAATTTCAAACATCAATGTGAAGTACTTTGGTCAGAGTCCAGTCTGACCTGCGAGACAATGGCTTCTTCTCTGCACTATACACAGTCTGCGTCCGTCTGTCACTGAGCTGAGTATATATCACAGAGGCTCTATATAAATCCATCCATGTCTCATTGTGCCTGCACTACAAGGGCACTCTTTATATCTACTGTGCCAAGGAATTCCTCCAGTACAATTTATTCAATTCCCGGACGAATGGGAGAGTGCAGAGGAGTCGAAGAAGAGTGGGATTAAAAAAAGAACACGCAGACAGAGACCACATACATGGAGACACAAATAAAAGCAGCTATTTGTTCTTTGATGATGATGCTTTGTAGCTAATGTGTCTGACCCAAACAAAATAGACAACTACCATATGGAGTCTGGGTTGTGCCCCCTGTAGTAATTATAGACTTTTTAGCCACGCTAGTGGAGGAGCTCAAGGGATAATAGCTCAAGGGTCAGCTGGTGCACCACTTTGGTCCAGTCTGAAATATGTCAACAACCATTTGATGGCTGCAGACTCTTGTTTATGATCATTGTCTATGTGTAATACATTCAGACTGATTTAGGGTTAGGGGTACCCAGACTGCATTTCCTCTTTGTTTTGCTTTTTTGCACCCTGTAACTTAACAGTTTTGCTTCACTCTTAACTGCTTTCATCTTGTTTCCAGCTGCAGCCGGCAGCTGTTTTCAGCAAAAAAGTTCTAAAAACATACTGTACCTGCCAAGCAACAAACAGCATAGACAAAGGTAAGCTAGCTGGTGAACACAGTGGAACAGTTAGCTGCTAATGAGCCAGATGTTTCCCTCAGGAGTTGGTGGAAGCTAAACCAGAGCTAAAAGAAGGGTATAAATTGGACTTGCATGTTGTTGCAAGTCTGCTGGATTTGTGAATAGGCAACATTGCTAACACGTTCTGCCATTCTGACTTATTTTATAAAGTGATATTACGTCAATGTTGTGCTTGTTCAGCTGCTCCTTTATGGAATATTGAGATACATCGGATGGGCGGCACGGTGGTGCAGTGGTTAGCACTGTCGCCTCACAGCAAGAAGGTTTTGGGTTCAAACCCCGGTTGCCCCAGCCTTTCTGTGTGGAGTTTGCATGTTCTCCCTGTGTCTGCGTGGGTTCTCTCCGGGTGCTCCGGCTTCCTCCCACCATCCAAAGACATGCAGGTTAGGTTAATTGGTGTCTCTAAATTGTCCTTAGGTGTGGATGTGGATGTGAGTGGTTGTTTGTCTATGTGTGGCCCTGCGATGGACTGGTGACCTGTCCAGGGTGTACCCCGCCTTTCGCCCTATGCCAGCTGGGATAGGCTCCAGCCCCCCGCGACCCTGTACGCAGGATAAGCGGTTGACGATGGATGGAGATACATCGGTTTTGCTAGAAAGCAACAAAATGTTAAAGCAGGAAAATGAATTATAATAGACAGACACCTGTTGTGATTCCATTTTTAACTTCAATCTTATTTAAGTTTTTAAATACATCTTTCAAATGAAAAGTATACGGTACTATAATTGAACACTATGTAATAATTCATGTAGCACAATCCAGACTCCACACAGTCAGACTAGACAGACTAGACTAAACTCCTAAACTGTTGAAAATATAATCTATTGTGCATGTTAACAGGACATGCTTGGCAGAAGACAGATGAACATGGATGACAACGTGTATGTAGACTATAACTCAAGGAAGATGCTTGAATTACAGGCAATTATGTCCATTGCCATCCCCTCTCATTGCTTTCTTATAAACAGAGGACTTATAAAAATATACTGCTGCCTCATATTCTCCATTCATGTTTAGATGTTGATGACATAGATTGCATATAAGATTTTTTTTATTCCCCTCTGGTAAAGAGAGATACACAGAGAAAAAGGGAGAGAGAGAGAGAGCCAGACCTGCAGAGTCATATACTGGAATCCCAGCCAAGAAATATTATCTCCCCCGTTTCTCCCTCGCCCCTTTCTGTATTTCCTCTGTTACCCTTCTCCATCTCCCAGAGAAGCGCCATTTCCTGTTCCTATTAAACCTGATTATAGACATCCCCTCAAATCCACAGGTACACACACACACACACACACACACACACACACACACACACACACACACAGCTAATTTAGCTGATTTAAGATGGCATCGGGCCAGCCAGGCCTTTTCCATATATCACAGCCTGAGCTCAAATACAGTTCAGAGTCACGCTGGCCTGAGCTGTAAATTACACAGGAACGTCGTGTCTATTGGCAGACAAGTCTTTTGTGTATACCAATCTCATTTTGGTGTCCCCCAGTTTTGTTCTGTTCGAATAAAAATTAAAAAAAACAGTGAGTTATGTAACTGGCTATTTTTGCGACTTGGGCTAACATCTGCCCTGGAAAACCAATAAGTGAAGTTCTCCCTTTGTGGGTGGAAATGGCCTCATGAGCCTCTGAGGTACTGGCACATAAAGCTGTCCATCGCTGTCTGGATGGTTCATATTGTACTTTACTACACATGGCGAACAGAGCAGAAGGAGGAGGTGTTTTGTAGCCATGCTACTAGCATGCCTCTATGTCAGTTGGTCCAACACTTTGGTGCAGACTGAAATATTTCTATTGGATGGATTGCCATGAAATTTGGTACAGAATCCACTCTGGATGAACTGTGAGAACTTGCCTCCATAAGATTTTAATTGGTCTAATACTTAGTTTTTATCTAAGCAAGCAAACTTCCCATCAGCTTCAGCTGCACTATCTGGTCAGTGCTATTATGTTGTGAATGTTATGGTGAACGTTGAATATTATACCTGCAACACATCCGCATATTAGCATTGTTGTTGTGAGCATGTTAGCATGCTGATGTTTAAGTCCAGCATCACAGAGCTATAAGTGTGGCTGTAAACTCTTGTTTCAACAGAAACAGGGGACTGGCAGGATACAATGCATGTCATTGCTTATCACAAGATAAATCTCATTTTCGCTCACCAGAAATTTCTAATGTAATTTGATTTAAATATCAAGGCCTTAAGACTACATCAAGCAACCAATGAGTCTGTTTTTGGTCAAGCTCCATGTGGCCCTGATTGATCCTGGCAGTCTGTCAGCCACACTAACCCACAATAAAACACTGCTGCCCTCTTGGATATGTTATCAGAACCAAAACGACTCCATTCCAGCATTTAACAATTCTGACAGACATCAAAGCTTGTAGCAAAAGTAAGATCTGTCTGATACAGCCAGGACAGAATGCAGCACAGATCAGCACCTGTTGGCCTGTGAGACATCAAACCAGCTATAAAAATGACCAAAGTCAGCACCTGTAGGCTTCAAAGCCTTGTTCAGCCACAGTAAAAACACACACCCGACTGGCACCTGCTCATCTGTAACATATCTAACCAGCTATAATCAGCTTTAAAGCTTAACGCAAATCAGCACCTGTGGGCAACAAAGTCATTAAGTAACCGTGAAACTCAACCTTAATCACTTGTAGTAAGAAACACGTGTCAGTTGTAAAGCTGATCCTAGACAGAGAGTTCAAACAGATCCCCTAAAATTAAAGTACGCAAACATCTAGTAGCTCAGAAACTCAGAATAAAGTTAATGACTGCAGTTGGAGTGTAAGAATGAATGAATTAATGTTTTTTTATAATGGACTGGTATCTGACCCTTTAAAGGAATAAACCACAGAAATGGCTTTGGGTGGGACCTAGATCTTCATGCACCATGTGCTGATGTTTAACAACTGACAGCTATTCTGGCCGTTGGCAGCCTAGAGCCATGACAAAAACAGTTATGAAAGTTATGAAACTGAAATATTTCCAGATTTTCTTCTTTGTTCTTTTATCATTCATCATATTTTCTTTCTCCGCCACCCTTCTTTCTCAGCTTTCCCTTCTTACCTTCCCCAGATCCTCTTGAGACTGTCTATTTCTCAGTCTGTTATTTGATTTCTTTCTGATTTGTGCTCCAACAGGATTCACACTTTCCCCTGTAATCACTCAAGGAATGGTTGGTCACGAGCTGAATTTCTGACAGGTTTTAGCTCTGCTGACTTTGACTTAATTTTCTAATTCTTGCTGTCTGCTTATTTCCTGGCAAATGTCCAGTATGTGGGTGTGAAGTAGACATAAAGCCACTCTAAAAGCCATGGTAAATGCTTTATTGGGAATTGAACCCAGGTCTCCCACACGAAAGACATGTGTCTTATCAACTGCACCATCACCATCCCCAACATTAACATGTCACAAAAACAATTAGCAAGCACTGTTCCTGCCAGATCCTGTTTCACAAACATTTTTCACACACAAATTTGCAAGTCATATACATTCCTCTCACATGTTTAATGTATCAAAATAAACTATTAAAAGAAGAAATTATCTCATGCTGTCAAGTCACAATTTGCATATTGCAAATTTGGTGAAATGTTTTACTAAATAACTAAAAAAACTTGCTGGTCAAGTCAACATATCAGCAAAATCTGAATGGTTCATCCTCGGATGACCTTGAATGTGTTCAAAATTTCATAGCAATCTATTTAATGGTTGCTGAGATATTTAAGTCAGGACTAAAGTGGTAGACCAACTGACTGGCAATGCCATCCCTACAGGCATACAGTTAACATGGCTAACTCAAAATCATCTCCTTCTACCCTGCTCACTATTTAATCTGCTTCCTCTCCTCCACCCATTCATTAATTCATTCTCCCAGCCCTCACTCCCTCAAGAACATCATCCATGTCTTGACTCTATCTTCCTTTCATACATCTTTGTCCCTCCTTTCCTCCTACCACCCATTCCAGCATCTCTCTGCTCCTCTCCTCATATATCTTTTCATTCATTGACTGAACATGTCGGCTCAATGGTGTTGCATTTCCCTCTCTGGAACTTCCAGATGTATTCTCTGGAGCTCAGTTTCTTCAGTGGTGCAGGAAACATGCAACCTTACAAGCTGAGACCCACGCATGACATCATCCCCCCTGACGATTGTCAAAGCTTTCATCCCCCCAAAATTCTCTCTGTATACTGCAGGGGTGGTTGACACTCTCCTAACCATATCCATCCAGCAGACATACACATACTATGTCTGCTGATCACAACACTTTTAACATCCATGGAGCATCTGGGATGAGGGGGCTTCTGGGATAGATCAAACACCATTGGATGAACTAAAAATACACACACACACCCAGAGGTCAAAGAATGACCTTCCTCCAGATTCAATAAGAAACATGCAAAAACAATCATGCTATGCCTTATGCTATGAAGCAACAGCGACAGAAAATACGATAACCATGAGCTTGTGGATAAACGCCATATTCCTACTAATCGACGACTCTTAAAACATCACTGCAGGTTTATTTTTCAAAGTCAGTGAAAGCAAATAGAGCCTTTTAAAGAAAATAGAGAAACAAATGGGAATCCAATGAACAGGAAAAAAAAGATTGTTCATTTTTGTCACTTAACCTGTGCAAAGAACAATTTCCTGTAAAGCACTCAAACAAGTTTGCAACAATTCTGACATAATATTAACTGTGAGTCTCATTTTATATAGCATGCTTGGTATAATAAACAGCATACACTACAACTGTAGTACTAATAGTTTTACAATGTTGCAGTGCAATTTATTTCTGCTATGTTGAGTGTGTTTTTAACAATCAATTGTAACGATGCTCTTAGCCAGACTCCCACTTAACAGACCCACACACACTGATCTGCATAAACGTATGATGCTAAAGGTTTAATTGTGGTAGATAAATACATGAAGACCAGAGTGCTTCTAGTCACTGCCTGCTGTTTGGGTGGACCGATGCAATTAATTTATAGGAAAAACAAGAGAGAATTAGCTTAGTGATAGTTTCAAGATCACTATCTGTTTTTATCTGCCATAGGGCATTTCCTGGAAGATATTGCTCTTAAAGAAATAGTTGGACATTTGGAAATACACTTATTCTCTTTCTCTCCAAAGGTTAGATGAGAAGATTGATACCACTCTTACATCTAAGTGTGAAGTATTAAACTTCTAATTGTGATCCAATGATGGTTTGTTAGTTATTTATTTTACTGTTTGTGAATTTCTCAAAGAAGTGCTGAGAACAGAAACAGTCATCTTTTTCAAGCCCTTTAAAAAGATGCTGAAATGATTGTTTAGTGTGGATGAACAGCAGATTAATCTAATTGTTAGTTGTGCAATGTTTTGTAAATACATCACTTGATATACAAAGACTGAAAAGGAAAAGCATACAACACAAACAATTATATGCTTAGAATCTCAACACAGACTGTTATTGAAAGAGCCTGCCCCATGCTCACACCCCTACCGCAACATGTTAAAATGAATACAATATATACAATAAATGTTTGTTGATTTCTCCCAGTTCCTGGTGTTTCTTGTTTTTGTCCCTCCCAGTGTTTCTGTCCTGTTCCTGTTCGTGTGGGTGGCCAAGCACTTCCCTGTAGGCACAATCAGTAAGACCACCTGAAGCTTCCCAACACACCGGAAGTCAAAAACTACTGTGGACTGAAGCTCAAAGAAGAGAGAGAAAATATTTTAAATGTAAGCACATTAGTGTGGATATGGGTGAATCACATCCCTGTCAACACACACCTTCTCTCTGTCAAATACACAGATGTCTTCAAGGAAGGTCACAACTCCCCTTGATGTTTTGTTTCTCCACTGTCATTTCAAGGCTACTCAAGACCAGGAAAGAAAAATTACATTACGCAGGATAACTAATTTTATTTATTCTAAAGAGTAAATAAAATGCTATAAAATGTATTTCCTCTAACTACACTGTGCAATGGATCTCCCATGCATTCGGCCTTTTATCGTCTTTGAGTGGAAATATGTTTCAAAAATGACTTTGTAACACAATAAAACTGCATTCACTGCTTCTAAAATATCCCACATAAGGATTGTGGTTTACAGCCAAAATGAACATGACGTGAATAATTCTGAGAAAATGTTTGCATGAGAGTTTTGTGAAATTGATATAAACCTCACATTTCCTACTGCTGTTACTGAAAAAAAAGTACAAAATATTTCTCTTTTTCTTGCAGGTAAGAAGCCAAACATTTTGGTAAACTTACAGCTTAACAAGGGGGGAAAAAATCAACAGTCTTAAACATCAACAGTAAATGTCAGGTCTGGTGTCTGGCCAGTTGATTCTGTGAAGCTGTCAACAAACCAACTCCAGCCGAGGTCTCTAGAGGTTGTTAAAAGGCAGTTCTCAGGACTACTAACTGCATTTCTTAGCTTTTAGTGTTTTAATTCCCTCTTTTCTGCAAGAGGTGATGAAAGCCTTTATAATGTATGTACTGATCTGTACTGGATCTCATTATTTTATTTATTTATGCTTTATGTATGTCAGTCATGGCTGACAAAAGGGCTCTGGTCCATTCAAGGTTACATGGTGGATTTACTGGTCATTGTATAATGAGAGGAAGTTATGTCATTCCCTTTATGCTACTCACAAAATGCAAACAATATACACAGAAAAATAATAAAACTATATACAGAAATAAAACTTTTTATATGGTGCAGTGGTGAGGATGAATTTAGGAGTCTCACAGTCTGGGAAAAGAAGCTGCTCTGGAGTCTGGTGGTACAACAGCTGATACTTCTGTATCTCTTGCCAGATGGCAGCAGGGTACTGTCTTTTATCTTTCTTCATGTCCAGAGATAGAAGATATTTGTTTTCCTTGTTTTAACCATTTACTGTGTTGTTCAGTCAGTGTAATTATCATGTCAGATATGTTGTCTGAAATGATTGAAATGAAAAAAAGTTTTTGTGTCACTTTGTTTCTCAGATGTTGGCTGACCTTAGGCAACATTATACATAAAGGGGAGAGGGAAAAGTGGAGGGTTACATGTTTTTGGATATGAGAAAAGTCAGAAGGATAATTAGCAGAACTTTTGCTGTGGTAGTGCCAAACCTGAAGGAACAACACTTTATATATTCCTTATCAGTTGTAATTGTGCACATATTGTAGGCCTATATACACATATACTGTATATCTACATCTGTACATGTATTTACATCTGTTCATGTGGGTTTTCTGTAATTTGATGTAAATCTGATCACAAAGAAGAATATACAACTAGGTCACAGACAAATAATGTGACCCAAATATTACTGTCTGATGTCACTGTATGAATTAGAGTGCTAGAAGAATAATTGGCTTCATCAAAGAGGCACATGCTTTTTGACTCCTTCGGCTTGTTCTCACCTATCTGATTTACACCAGACAGTAACAGTGAAACATTACAAGTAGCCACTTTTTTTCCCAGGAAACTTTGGTCTGGGAGGGGAGCACCATGACTAGCATGACCGTTCGTGTTGGCCTCTTGCTGGAGAGGTTAATGTGAACACGTTGCCCCAGGCAGACGCTGCATCTCCACTGCTCCCTGTCTAGTGCCAGTTTGATGGATAGCTCTGGCCTGCCGCTGGCCTGGGAGAGAGACGGGGTAGGGGGGGGCTGGATAGGCCTGGTGCACAGATGCAGCATAGCTCTGGTTGCAAACACACACAGAAACACATACATCTAGGATCTGAGGCTATCAGCACTTAGCAGGTAGTAAGAGCCCCGGAGGAGTACAAGTATGTGTGTATGTGTGTGTAAATATTCCTTATGTGTTTCTTCTGGCAAGACATTATGGGGTCTTTGTTGGCAGATACTTGACAAAATAAGGAAATTACTCTAGACGGGCCTAAATCCTGTTTCACAAATCACTTATACAATAAACTACACCCAAAAAATCAGGCAAGCTCCACCAGTGACTTTCCTGTCAGTAACAAAGGAGAACGTGTCATGACACTGTAGTTGATGGTAAGATACATGCAGTTAGTTGTTTGAGTATTATGCCAACAATAAGTGTTGTTGTTTTTTCTTTTAATCATGACATCAATGTTTACCATAACTCAACCAGGTAGTGTCAGACCACTTGTTTGGAAAAAAAGATTGAGGTCAACATTTTGTTCAGACTGGCTGACAGGTGACTTAATTATTAGACAGGTTTGGGCAACTTTCATCCTGTCATCAGGATCCACATGGAGAAATCAGGTTCTGGTGACCGTCAGCAGGCAGCACACTTGGCTGTGCAATGTGTTAATTTATTGTATCTGGTGTTCACAAAGTGCTCATGAAAGAAACATAATAAGGATTATTAAAGAGCAAGATAGTTAGTGAGTGGTAACTACATTTCAGTCACTTTTTATTGGGGAACTGCTAAAATAAAAGTTTATACTAAATAAAAAGATTATCACATCTCTGGTTTAATTAGTCTAATCCTTTTTTTAATTGTTTTTATTTTTGATATATTTGGTGTTGGTGCAGAAAATTGTGCATTTCCACAACGTTTGGTACTATAAATTATTATTTTTAAAAAACATTTTAAAAGGTCATGTGACCTGAAAACACCTCATACATCACAAACATTGTACTGAAAACATGATCTTCAGTGAAATTCACATTCAGTGTTAACTAAAAATTGTGTGAAAAACAGTACAATGATGCAGGTTATTAATTTATTAAGTTAACATTATTTTCATTCTTCATAAACAATCAATAAACCTGATTGTTCCTACTGAGGTTGTCTTTTTCTGGGGGTCTCAGTGTGGTTGTTTAGTTGCTGTGACAACTTTCACAACAGCTTTAATGATGCAAAACAAACATACAAACAGACCAGAGCAGGTTTGAAACACAAGAGGTTAGCTTAGTTGCCTACACCTAACCACACAACCACTTAACCATAGAGGTGGCAGACCAGAAAGAGAGATGACTAACCCTCTTTTCTGTTTGAAAAACGGAAGCAGTAGTTGTACTGTCCCTTTAACCTCTGCTTTTTCCCCTCTTCTCCTTGTTTTTGTGCAAACTGAAAATAACGCAATCTGCTCCACAACACAAATTCTCTAAAATTGACTCCCACTCTGTCTCCCTATCACCTCGTCAGCAGCTTTCCTCTCCCTCCTTTACACTTTCCCCTCTGCCTCCCAGTCTGCCCTGCTGCTTCCTTCTCCCTCCTCTTTGCCCTGCATGCCTAACAACAACTGTGCAGTGCCAGAGGTCACATGACCGAAAAATACCACGGCACACACAAACTGTGGACATGGCAAAGTGCGGCTGACTGAAGAGCTAAATTCCTAGAAATAACTGGTAATCTGAATGTGTCTGTGCAGAAAGGTGGAACTTTATTAAGCTGCTGAAATCCTGTTTGATAAAAGTGGGGATTGCAGTTCATTTATGCTTAACATTTTAGGAGAAAAATACTTACTATGATTGATATTGAGCTATGTGTGCCTCTGAATGGTCATTTTCCATTTGATCTGTCTCAGACAAATCTTCAATACTTCTTCAATATGGAAACAATTATACCATGGCTTAATGGGGTTAAGAGGATGCTCCTGAAAATGTTAACATTGTAACAGTCTGAAGAAAGTGGTGACAAGTAGTGAAGCGTGAAGCACATGCCAAATGCATGTGTTCAATGTGTGTCTGTGTGTTTATACATGTGTGTGTGTATATCTGTGTGTGGCTTGACCTTCCCTGGAGGTTAAGACCTACGTAAGCTGACACGACATGTGATGTCGTACCTTCACGGGTGTCTTGTTTGTTTGAAGCTCTACTATAACAGATATCAGTTTCTTTCCAAAGTGTATGTATGGTGAAGCTTGGGGATTATGCTGCACTTATCTCTGTGTTTATTGTTGAGTTTAGAGGCCACTTATAAGAGGATTAGGTTTTCACTTCATGGAGAAGTCACTCAAGTCAAGTGGCACAGTTAACATCTGATGGAGCATATTAGCTATTTACCATTCAGGACCAAAAAATAGCAACAAATTAAATACATCTACTGTATTTAGCTAGCTTTATTTCAAGAATGAGAGAGTGAAGGTTTTGAATGTCGCTGCTAAAGACTTCTTGAAGTGACTTCACATTCACGGTCATAGAACAGAATATGTTTGGCACAAACACCACCTTGGCAACCATAAGTTTCCTTTTATTTCTCTTTCAATTACCCCGTCTGTAGCTATGGCATAGACAGAAACATAATGATTCAGTGATGATTCAGTTTTTGAGGAAGAACCAAACCCGAATGTGGGTTCATCATTCATACACACGAGACCGTAATCATTTTTATTTAGCCTATTTGCAATTTTTTTTTCATAATAAGACTGAGGGACTACAGCCACAGCAGCAGCTCAGTCAGAATGTAATCCTCAATGTAAAGAACCATTATACCTGTTCATAAGAAGTGGACACAGCCTTCGGATCTGAAAAGTGATGCCAATGTGGAAGCCATAAACCTGCATTCTTTGTAATGGCCATCAGGGGGTGCAAATATAGGTCTCATTGTGTATAATTCTATTTAAAAATTACCTAACTTCTCATTTCATTTATTACATCAGTAAACACTTTCCAAATGAGGTGTAGCGATGCATGTTCCTCCTTAGCTCCACACTTGGTTCCAAAAAAAACAAGCTGGTGATGGCCAAAATGCCAACTTCAAGGCTTCAAAACAGTAGTTCTCAATAGGTGACATCATGTTGGCTACGCCCACTTCTCTTACACAGTTTATGGGGGGAAAATGAATGTGTGTACCAAATTTCATGGCAATGCATGTAATAGTCATGGAAATATTACACTCAAAGCATTGTAAACCTCATCATGGCCATGGAAGAAAAAACGTTAATAGGATTCATCCTCAGAGGACACAAATATCTGTACAGAATTTCATGGCAATTCATCTTACAGCTGTTGAGATATTTTAGTCTGAACCAAAGTGGTGGACCAACTGACATAGAATCATGCTGCTAGCATGGCTAAAAAACACCTCCTCCCTCTGCTCTGCTCCCCATGTGTAGTAAAGTACAATACAACCTATCCAGACAGTGATGGACTGACTGAAGGACATTGCTATCCCTACAACCACACTGCTAGAATGGCAAAAAAGGTAGATGATTTTAATTTGCACTATACATTTTCTTGTTAAATGCAAATTTATGTATATATTTATGTATAAATTTATGTAAATTTATTTATATTACACTGAATTCTTTTTTTTTTTAAGAAAGGTACTGGGTTTAGTTATCGCAGTTTTAACTGTTTTTGTAAGTCAGAATTATGTAAACCTGCAAAGCATCAAATAGTTTCTGGTAATTGTATCTTTTGTCTTTGTTTTGTCAGTCTTTTTATTTGTATAATACATTTGTATTTCTTGTTGTTCTTTTTTATTGTTTATGATTCTTATAAATAAGGGCATCCAAAGGCGTAGAATGCCTTAAATTAATCTTTGAAAAAGCCAAAATGATGTCTTTAGATGTTTTGTCTCAGACTTGCACTCATGGCAAGCTAATTCACAAAACCAGAGAGTAAAAGTTGTCAACAGCTTGACCTGTATCAATAATGCCATGACTGATTAAATAAAATACATCAGCTTTACCTAACCCTGAACATCCTTCATCAGATAGTTTCACGGTTGCCACATGCTGCAGAGATAGCAGAATCTGTTAGTGGTTTCAGGCAATACGGTATGAAACAAATCATGTGGGTGGCCTTTGTGGTTTCACAGGCTTGGGGCCTACATATTTGAAACTTTGTTTGATTAACACTTAAACACTAAAGGAAATTTAGCTGTATTCATCCACAGAGCATAACTTCCTGCCCGATGCGCTATATTTTGACATCAGTCACCCCACGTGCAATCAAGATGCACAAGCTTGTCTTCATTGGAATGAGCTTCATGTATAAGTTTGCAGTAGTACTGCCCTGATAAGTGCAGTACTACTACAAAGTTAATGCCAATTGACCTTGCCTAAAACAAAATACATACATTCTATGTCATTCTAATAATAACAAATAAGCTTAACTAAGAGAGTCTTGAGTCTTGAATATGTGGACATGCTTATGGACCACCAAGTCCTTGATTAATTTCAGTATGTCATTTTTCTTATCAAATATCAGAAAACATTGTAAAATGCCCACTACAAAACCACAAGGTGACTTTTCCAAATTGCTTCTTTGTTTATTTAATTGTTCTCACCCAAGGTGTACTACTGCACAGTCTTGACTCGAACCGGCCACCTTGGGCACGGGTGGCTGGCGCGTTAACAAGGAGATTAAAACCCATGGGCACTAGCAGGGAGTGAGGTTTTACTCACTGCACAGCCATCTGGTTTCCGTTACATCTACAGTCAAAAACCCAAATATAGTTTCCTATCAAATAAGACAAAGAAAATCTGAAATTCTCACAATTGAGAAGTTGAAACTAACTGCCAGCAGCAGTCACTTCCTTCTTTGGTGGACTACCAGTTTGAAGCTTCGTAGCTATCTTGTTTTTTGGAACCATAAGTTAGGCAATGGTGCTAAAAGTTCCTAGCTAAGCATTTCCTCTTAAGACCAACTCAGAAAGTTCCTGAAAGCAACATTTACAAAGAGAAGCTAAGATAAGTTTAGGGGTTAACCCCGCTGCTATGGATGACATCATGAATGTGCTTGCTATGTTTATATCGTTTGATTGACAGGTGTCCAGTCTGTGTTAGATAATGTGAAATAAAATATTAATCAATCCAAAGAAGCTTAAGGAACAAATTCAGTTAAATTAGACAGGTAGACTGCCTCTAACTTCTCACAGACTTTGGACCTATATACTGCACATATGTCACAAGTTTTTAAAGGCGACTGTATTGAATTCGATAGTAACACTTCATTTGACATGTCTGAACAATAAACAAGGTGACATCAAAGTGTTCTAAACAACAGAGTCAGTTTATCACAGTCACAGACTGTCACACAGTCAGACTGAAAATTTAAACCATGAGGTAAGTGTTAGTTTGTGTGCAGGCATCCTTATTTAAAGGAAGTGTGAAAACCTGCAAATTTACCACATCGGTTACAGTCCCCAACATAAACTGCCAGGCCAAACATTTCTGAGAAAAACATGCTGAAAAATGACTCCTGCATGGTCAACAGTTAAATTATGCTCCAAAGTATTACATGGATCCCGTTCATTTTCTGCATAGACAATGTCAGGCGACTTTGATAGGAATGATACACATTTTAGTTAAATCATCAATACAAAAGATATTTCTAGTTCTTTTTATAAAAAGCAAAGTTTCAAGACTGTGTACATAAAAACAATAAAGAGAGACGTCAATTACAACTCCCAAGGTGCATTTCGGGAGGAAAGTAAGAAATACAGGCGGAGTGACAAAACAGGTGGCTCAGTAAAAAAACACAGTGTCATCCAGCAAAAAAGTAGAACCTGTAAACTTTTGCTGCAATGCAAAGTCATCCAGCAAGGCTCTGCATTGGTCAGTCACATAGATGAAAGTGCATGTTGTCCACTGTGACAACAATACTGTTGACAACAATAATGTTGTGCAGTATTAATATTAACATGTTACTCAGGTTGAATCCTCACCATGAGTCTATGCAAGCAGCTTGGTGAAGCTGCACTGAGGCACAGCAGTGCTTTGAGTTAAATGCTAACGTCACCATGTTGAGCAGGTAATGTTTATACTGTTCACCATCTTAATTTAGCCTGTTAGCATGCTAACATTCAGGCTGAATATGTGTTTGGAGTATTGGAGAAATTGAAATTTTGACTTGATGATGGTGGTAGAGGAAAGGTCGGTATGATTCATCCTCTGAAGACCATTAATGTCTGTACAAAATCCGTCCAATGTGATATTTCACTCAAAACTCACATGACTGCTGAGTGTCTGTCAGTCTTTTCAGTGGAAGAGTAGATGTTATGGTGACAGACTGGTTTCTACTAGTGTCATAATGCAGTGAACAGAAGTCAAGACAATAAACTTGCTTTCCTTTCACATCTTGAAAGTTTTAAGTGGTAACGGTCCAACTTAAAACAATAGTTACACTTAGCTAATTAAAAGAGAAAGGATGCTAAAAGTGAACACATCAAAGATGCTGAATAATCAAACATAATCAGATCTTAATTACTTCACATTCCAGGGAATCTGTCTGTCCATGCCAGCAGACAGTTTATGTCAAATTAGTGCTGATTGCTGCAACCCAGGGAGTGAGCTGATTCAAATGAAAGATAGAGATATAAGGAGGAGGAGGAGAAGGAGGAGACACAATACTAATGACGGAGATGGCTGTGTTCACTATTCAGGTTCATAAATTCAATTTAGACCTTTAATGTCTAAAGAGCTTTCAATGAATTAACCATCTACTCTGGTCATCTACCCCAGCTTCCCATGTGCTTGTGAAAATACAAAGAAAAGACAAATCCTGAGATGTGAGGAAAGCAGGGAAAAGGCAGGAAAAAAACATTCCAGTCCCTAAAGGAATGTCAGTCATCAGTTTGTGTTTGACTAATTCTTCACCCTTTCTCTCCATCTTTGTAGCAGACATAGTTACAAACACAAAGACACTAAATACATTCCTAAGTAAGATGAACATGTGGTCTAAATGCTGGCTATGTGATAGCTGAGCAGGCAACTTCTAGTGCTCTGAAGAACTATTTGAACTCAAAATGTCCTATAGCTGTTTCTCACATCTGACAAACATCTGATCACTTGTGATCTCCACATAAACAGCTTCAGCTTGTATCACTCACAAGCACAACAAAGAGAAAGACGGAGAGGAAAGACAATCTCAATGGGGGGTTGATCATCTTGGGCTTTATAGGAAATTGGGCTTTATAGACCAAATTACTAATGAATTAATTGAGAAAGTAATGTTAACGTGTAATGTTATTAATAAATTCATTGTGTAAGTCATTTATTTATCAAGCAAAATGATTAAACATTCCCAGGTTTAAGCTTCTTAATTGCTTCTTTTTCCTGTTTTATGTCACTGTAAATAAATTGTGTAGACTAGGGCTGCAAATAATGATAATTTTGATTATCAATTAGTCAGACAATTTTGTTTGACCAAAGATTGAGAAAATATTCCATTCACAATGAGATATGAAATTTGAAATGCTGGAACCAGAGAATGTTTGGCATTTTTCCACATTTTTTACTTGAAAATGTATTTTTTACATTATTTGATTATTAAAGGGGTGGTATTATGCTTTTTGGCTTTTTCCCTCTCCTTCATTGAGTTGTATATCTTTTTTGGGCATGTAACAGGTTTGCATAGTGAAAAAGCCCAAAGTCCAGGCCAAAGGGAGTTCCCATCTCCCACAGAAAGCTGTGCTCAGAACCGCTTGAAAACAGCTCGTTTGTAGTCCAACCCTTCACTTCCTTGATTTGTGACATCACAATGCAAACGCGTCATAAAGCTTGCCAAGCGGCTGGCGGGGTCAGGCATGCCGTCAAACCAAGCTAGTCTGAGCGGAGACCCTTTGGCTCGACTCGCCTTTGTTTGGGTTTCCATTGTTGAAAAGTTGTACCTGTACCTGCTTCCAGGTACTTTTATCGTATCACCTCACCTTCGTCAAGTGAGCTGAGGGATACTAAAATGTAACGTGAAAACACGACAGACTGCTGATTAGTCAGAGAATTTTCACTATTCACTGCATCATCATTGCACCAGACAGAGGCCGGCAACAGAAAGTTTATTTTACAGTTTTCGTATGGATTTTCATCACTAAATCCACTTCTGAGAAGTTTTGAGGTGAGAAATCAGCTGTGTAGATTTCGAATATTGACAGTTTTACGAGAAGTGATAGCGGAACAAAAATGTGATGAATATTTTCGGAGTTGAGGAGCTCCGCAAGTGGCGGCGGGGGAAGCCAGCGCCGACCCGCGGGAGGAGCGTGTGAGGCCGGCCAGCCACCCGCTCACAGAGCCCTCTGCTCCCGCCGTCACACAGACCGCTGCAGCAACAACAGCAGAGGAAAATACAGCTGTAAGGTTTTCATGCCGCTTATCTGTCTTTACATTCTGAGGAATATTTAAACGTTTTAACCGTAGACTGTATATATTTTAAGAGCTGTGTGGATCGCTGGTGTGTGTGTCGCATTGAACATTACGTCACTGCAGTTGTGTGTGGCGTCGCTATCTCTGGGTACTATCTGCAATGGAAAACGGAACAGGGACGAGAAGAGTCGAGTCTATCGATTTGCACTATGGAAGCATTTTCGGCAAGGCAGCATAGATCGTCAGAACACCGGCAACAACGTTCAGTCCTGATGGTGAGATGTGTAACAACGATTTTGTGTGGTTGTAGACTGGTAACTTATACCATCTGCTAGGTCACGGTCGCTGTCTGAAAGCCTTGATTTAGATCACACTACCTTGTTTCTTATGGCCCGCCCTTCTCTGCTTCTGATTGGCTAGTAGTCCTTACCTGGGAACTGCGCATGTGGTACTGCCAACAAAGATAAGTAAGTAAGTAATGGCTCGTTTCCACTGAGTGGTGCGGTACGGTTCAGTACGGTACGGTTCGGGTCGGGTCGCTAAACCATGATCGGGGCTCGCGTTTCCACTGCCAACAGTACCCTACTTGATAGGCGTGGTGTATGCCGGAAAGTAGTGATGTAGTGACCAATCACCGTTCTGCAGTGAGTCTAGCTCCACCTTTTAGTACCGTACCACTGTGCTAGGTACCCCAACGAAAGGGTACCCAAAAGTGGTACGGTTCGGCTTTTTGGTACCATTCACAACTTTTGACAGTGGAAACGCAAATAATTGCGTACCGTACCGAACTGAACCGTACCGCACCACTCAGTGGAAACGAGCCATAAGTAAGTAAGAGAAGTAAGAAGGTACAAGTAAGATGCATCACTCTGTAGCTCAAAAGCAGAGCGTGCAACAAACAGGCTGAAAAGAGGAGCTGCAGCAATGTACAGTATGAGAAAAATATGGTGTTTTTTGAAAATTAAACCATGTAAACCTGTTCTGGTACAACCCCTAATTAAGATTTTGAAATGAGCATAATACCACCCCTTTAAAATAGTGGCTGATTATTTTTCTGTCACTCAGCGAAATGATTAATCAACTAATATTTCAGCTCTATTTTGGGCCTTTTACCAGATAAAACTAGCAATTTGCAGATATGATCTTGGGCTCTGGGGAGCTGTGACTGATATTTTACAATGCTTTTTTCAAACATTTTATAGACTAAATGATTAATTAATTAATCAAAAACAAACTGACAGATTAATAGATAATGAAAGTAATCATTAGTAGCAGCCCTAGTCTCCATTATAGGTGTTCATGCTATTTGAGTCCTTAGTAAGTTCGGTCACTCCGGCTTGACACATACTGATTGAAGCCAGATGCACCTCTCCTCTGCAGCAGCAAACTCAAACCACCTGTAGCCCTATCTCCGTTAGGAATTTACAGAGATTAAATGTTGCCACTACAATAACCACATGCGTGCCTCTGAGGGAAGGCTGAGGCAGCTCCCATAGCACACCACGGGATCTCCCAGTATGGTCTCAAACCAGCTTCTAGCCCATATGTAACCCAGTGGAGGTCATGCTCGGACAGTTCAGATTACGTTACAGCTTTTAGCATCAGTAGTAGTGTGAGGTGTGAGGACAATAACACAACACTAACTTGTTTAGTTAAGTGATTGCAGCCAGCCTCATTCTCAGACGATCACATTGAAGATGCACAGACAGAGCCAAGGTATTGTTCGATGACCTGCAGCAATCTGATTGAAGTAGCCAAACAGGGAAGTAAGTAAACCTGACTTCTTGATGAATTGCTATGTGAGCTTCGGCTGATCCCTTTCCACACACAAACACGCGCACACACACACATTTATCTCCCTCTCTAACTCAGTTATCTAATGACCATCACAAGCCAGTATCACATGTAAGCAAAGGAATCTGAGAATTAAAGACAGACCGTTTACTTTGCTCTCTGTCTTTTTTCTTCATCTCCTTCTCTTTTTTCTCTCCTCCAAACTCAGAGGGGAGGTTCACTCAGCTTTGCCGGTACTTTCAATTGTGTTTGAACTACTTGGACATGACCTAGAAGGTAATTCATTGCTGTTGCTGCTGCTGCTTCTGCTCTGGCGCTGAACCCGAGAGCAAATCATCACCAATGTGGCTCCCAAATACAGATATCCATTACAAATAAAGAGCTGCCTCTTAAAATTGGTGTGAAGACAAGATTTACTGTACTTTTCACCTTCTAAAAATTAAGATCTAACTACCACTAACTACCACTCTTTGTGAAATTTCCCACTCATGCACATTCATTCATAGATTAATTCAAGGTTTTGTCTTGTCAAAGGATATGACATCATTTCACATCATGCTTTGCAAATACTCGGTTTCTGTAGAAATGTGATGAAAATCCATGACACTCCAGACATGTTTGCTCAGAAGCAGCAAAACTGACTTTCCCAGAAAACCCTGACACTGGTGTGTAAACGCTGGCTTGCTCAACATCCAATTAGAGCACCATACAGTAGTTTGACTGACTGTAATGCCTCTATTACATTAGGCAATGCCATGCTTCTAAGGCAAACCTCTGCACGTAGAAACAATTAAGTGCCCTGCGGTTTCCCTCAGTCAGAATAAATAACATCTGGGCAATAAGGACGGAAAGTATTTAGTGGCAGTTTACGAGGACACTGTGGTGCCACCACCTTTTAATGGGCGTGCAGGCAACGCGAGGGACACACCTAATGGATGCTTTTAGTCGCTCAGTCGTCAATTATGCAGACTGCGATGGTCTAAGCTGCTGGCGTGTGCGTAAAAGCGGTGGAGACCTTAACGCGGCAGAAAAGGCGCTCTCTCCGCCTGTCACTCATTATTTCATCTGATAATCAGCACAAATGCTAAATTCCTTGTAAGTTACTAACTCACCAAAAACTGCCACTGTTGTCAAAGTGAAATGTTGACTTATTCCGAGCATCCTGACGCACTATAGATGACCCGTAGCTTCAGTTATTCCACGGACCGTTCCCCTCTCACGCTCGGTGTTGAGATAAAAAGAAATCCCCCGTAGAGGTCAAAATCGCTAAATGACGAACAAAAGTCCACAGTGCATTTCCTGTGCTGCTGGTGCATCCACAGTTTTACTGTCTGAGGTCCCGTTTCAAACTGACTCCACCACTCGGGATGATCTCTGTTCCATTGCGTGTCGTGCTGAGCAGAGCGGGGGAGACAGAAACAGGGAGGAGAAGGAGTAGGCGGGGGAGGAGAATGAAGAGGAGGAAGGCGGTTTAAGAGCATTGTAAGGAGTTCACTCATGCACAGGACCTTATAAGTTACATTGCCAGTCCAGTGACGTGTGGAGACGGTAAAAATGACAGGTATTAAACAATTAGAGCAGAAATTTGACTTACAGGATCCCGGCTGTGACAGTTGATTTCTTGAATTGTTCTTATTAATCCCTTGTAAACTTATGTTAGCCTACCTTTAAAGTCACATTAAAATTGCATCATAACTATAAGAGACTGTTAAAGGTGCATCACAAATCTGGCTAATTCATGATGGATTAAATGTATGAAAATTATATTTTTGCCCTTTTTTGTTGAAGTAGAGTTTTCCTTTAATCATAAACACATATGTATGTAATCATAGCAATTACAATTGAATGAGTAAAACTCAACTCTGAAGTGAAAACCTAGAATGTTAACAAGTTAACATTTGGGTTTGTTAAGAAGTTAACAAACCCAAAGAACTGTTACAAAAAATCTAGGGAAGGAATGTAGAGCAAAGATTAGGTGTGATGATTAAATGAAGAAGTCATCATCAACATGTCAAACTAAGACTTTTACAATAAAAGAGTAAATATGAATAGTTTACTTTAACATTTAGATAAAATAATATTTCTTGTCCCAACATTTGATGTTTTAACAAAATACAATATACTGTATAATAGCATTATTTGATCTGATTCTGATTCATCTTGCAGGCTCTTGTTGTAAAAGGTGTGCCGATTGGCTACTGCCAACATGTGTACTGATTGGCTACTACCAACAAGGGCACAATCAACCACAGTTGCAGCCTGAAACCTGAAATATAAATATAATCATTGGCATCTTTATGTGGCACCAAAACACATATCAAAATTAGATTTTAGCATAAAAGAAACGAAAGCATGAAAATGTGAGTGGTGCATTTGTGCAGCTTCTTGTCTTTGGCCAGTAGCTCAGTTCCTCTACTGGAATGAATGAGCCATTCAGGCTTACTAATTCAGCCCCTGGTGACTAATATCATTTCAAAAAGTTACAAATATAGTGTGCCAGTTCCAGGGACCCACAGCTGGAGAGGACTCACAAGAAATCCCAGTACATTTATCGCAGGATTATTATAGCAATGGTGGTGGAAGAAACTTGTTCAAAGGGGGGCAGAGCCCCCCAATTACAACCATGACTACAACTATACAGGTGAAATTTAACCCTTTAATGCAAAAAAAACCCCAGTATTTTACCTACTCAGAGATAGGCGGTTCACTTAATAATATTAAGGATTATGGAAAGACTGGGAAATTACTCCCCAGGGTATCAGATGAAGTTAATATGATACCCTGGACAGTATTTTAACTTTCCATCATCCTGCAGAGCTGTAAAATTATCTGAATCTTAGCAATTTTACACTATTGGTGTAATTATTATCTTGAAATAGTTCAAGTAGAACATACAAATCCTCTCCTGGCAGGTTTAAGGCGCATCAAACTGTTGGGAGAAAACTGTTAAATATAAACCTTCTAGTGATATTTACTGTATATCCCTCATCAGTCACTTACTACATACAGTATGTCAGCCCAGATCCTTGGTTCACTTATCAGTTTGTGCGAGTTGCTATGTTTCTGTGTGACCTTGTGTTTTTGCTTTTGAGCTTCTGTCAACCAAACCCAAAGCGTAACCCCAAGAACTGAAACTGCTTGCCTGTCTGCCTACCTGTAAGCTATTTTTGGTAATTTAACCAACTGCTGCTTCCTGTGCGTTTGGGCCCTTCCCCTGTTGCCATTCTCCTGCACCCTTGTGGCAATGACATTGCTGCTGTTGAGGTTTGGTTAGGTTATCTGACAGTAGTTTGATATTGGTATTTTTCTTAAATTATTTTATAGGCCTACTGTGCAAGTAACACACACATACTGTGCATGTTGTTTGCAATGACTCCCAGTCTGATTTCTGCTGCCACAGTCGCTTTATACTCCCGTGTTACTTTCAGTAACAGTTCCACCTCGTTCTCGGTCCATGCAAAAAAATCTCTGGAAAGGTCTTTCGTCTGTAGTAGTATTTTCTTCTTTCGCTAAATCTTCTGCAACTGCAGAGTTGACAATGTGCTTCATGTTTACCAGCATGCGCATGCCCAGCGCACATGAATGGTACATGTGGGTTTTTAGTTATTTTCAGTTAGACAGAGATGAGTTTTGATACGCAGCTAAAATGCTGGTGTGAACAGAGATTGTATTAATTTTAAAACTGTAGATGAAGTCAAAGGTAGAAAAACAGCCTGGTTTTATTCAGGGAAAGATTATTGTTTGGGTTAAAATAACTACTTTGTTAAGGTTAGTGAACCTTCTGCCTCATATTGCAATAACAAACACATAGTTAAGGTTATGGAAATGATGCATCATGCATCAAGAAAAATACTGACTTTATATTGGAAACGGGAAACTAACAGCCGTCTCCCATGTTTGTTGACCCTAACCCATTCATCCACCACAATGTACACTTGTTGCTCTATGACAAAGAAGCCTTATTTACATCAATTTAAAGGGAATTGTTTTTGAATTTTGCTTTGGGGTACTTGATGAAACGTCAGTTTCCATTGTTCTTTTTCAGCCATTTATTTTATATTTTGATGCTCTTTACCCTGCAATGTTCCTTTACATTGGTTACATGCAACATCAATCATTACTAGATCGTGTTGCTACACACAAACACAAACACACCTCTGTTCATTTTTTCATTCACAGGGTAGCAGAACCACTGTTATCCTTCTCCATTTCTGTTTGTAAATATTATGAATGTCTGTATACAAAAGAACTACTAACATATGAAGATAATTTCATCGACTAGCATTCAGAATGAGTGATTTACTGTACATACTGTATATCCTGTAGCCAGTTTTAGCCTTCCTTGTTATATAACTATTCACACACATATACACACTATTTGGCAAAGAAAATGTGGAGCTACACAACGTATGAAAACAACAACACAACACATGCAGTCATCTGTCTCAGACAGGATTGCAGAAACTCCCAGTGAACGAGACACTTGACAGGAGTCCTTCCTGTCTTCAGCCCCGAAGATATCTCTGACTGAGACTCAGGAAGACTGTGATTAGTTTCCATGTATTTGTTCACAACAGCACACCCTTGCCCACCCATTTGCCCCCTTTCCTCATCCTCTTACACACCTCATCCCACTCAAATGCTTTTTTCCCTCCCTAAACAATGTATAGAGAGCGTAGAAATGGTACTCCATGTTTTGATTTTTCACTTCTACACAGTTTCCTTCCTTTCCTGCCTCTGTACCCTGCCTTTCACTCTGACATACTATATACTATTAGCCATGGAAGTCTATTGTAATGTGTTTTTCTCCTCTGCCCCCCTTTAAATGTCTGTATACATGCAGACAGGAAAAGAGCATTAGGAGCATACAAGATACAAGGCTCTCAGGGTCCCTAATGAGACAAAGTCATCTTCATTCAATTTCACAAATACTTTCTTTGAACAGAAAAAAAACATTCATATTCTGCAATCACGGTAGCTTTTCTGAGTTGCTTTTTTTGCAGTGTAAGGCACTAAGGTAATGAAGACAAACTGTGTTATCTCAAGCCCAGTAAATCCCCTTAATTGAAGGAAATTAACTTGGTTAATACAGTCTGACAGACAATATTTATTTGCAGACTGAGTCAATCAGTCGGTCATGTTAAAGCCAAGTGGTAGACCCTCTTTGACCAATAACAACCTTTTCCCTCTAGTGTAAGCTACTTACAGTGAGCATCTAAGGAATCTGTAACATATACGAGAGGATAGTGCCTGTGTATAAAGGTAGATGACAGCTCACAGTAAACATATGCTATGTATGGTATTCTCTGGTACCTGGAAATTTTACAAATTCAACTAATATCTGTTTACACAAATTAACACTTAAAGGGGCACTCCGGCAATATACGTCAATAAAGTCCAGTGATTCGCAAGAGACAGATTAAAGCTGCACATATCAATATTATTTTATTAACAAAGGATCTATTGACTAATGTGGTTTGAGTAACCTCACTCATAATGAAAAACCCACATAGAATGATCACTCAACTCTGCAGTTCCCCTCAGCTCGGCAGTGTATTTAGCATCTTTCAGTTCACTGTTTTGGTTCACTCTCACTGCTCTTATTGACCTCATGTCCTGCCTCAGCAGGCAGCTACCTGCTCCGCAGCATACAGACACAGTTGGCGACTGGCATTGGGGAGCATTTAGCAGCTAAAGAGCCAGATATTTCTTTCAAGAGTCCAAAACAGAGTTAAAAAGACATTGATTATTGGACTTACATTCAAAGAAACGTGACTATTAATGAATGGTAATGATACTGTGTTTGCCATTTCAAATAGACAGATTTTCCATAATGACTTTAAAAGGTTTTTACAGCTTTTTTTGCTGCCTTTAAGTGGCCATACAATTCTATTAATGCAGATTTTTTTAAATGAATGGTCAAAATCTAGGCAGCACAATATCAAGCTTCAAAAACCCTGGATCCCACATAATGTACCCAATAAACTTTACGTTAGACCGTTTCTGTCAGGTAAATGTTCAAATGTTCATGTAAGAGTTATTTTATCAGATTTGACAAAACTCCTCCAGAGCTACAGAACATACGTAATTGATTCCACAGGCTTCCCATAACTCCCATGTAATCAGACTTCTGAATAAATTATGTGGATTGGCCCTGTAAAGAACCTTCTTACACTTTCAAGAAAAAAAACGAATGTTTTTAGTGACAGTTTATTAATATTTTTGTAACAATTCTTACTAATTGGTTATTGACCTAACTGTAGGTATTTAATAAAATAAATGAAATATGTGGAAAATCACAGTCACATAGTTATGCAAGTGTAAAGATACTCAGAGAGGAAGTCTCTTTTCTATTTACAGCACTTAATTAACAAAACCAGAACAATGTTGCAACCTCTTTCAGTTTGTCATTGCTGTTGTATCCATAATAGGACAAATACGGCAGCTCATTGCTATATAAGGACATGTTGATTTTTTATGAGTCTGACATTTACTTTTTTTAATTATCTGACTAACACTGAAGTCAATGAATGTGTTAGATAAGACTATTTCTTGTAGTTGTGCTGCATAAGCAGCAGGCATGGTTGCTTGCAAGCGTGACTTAGCAATACTACAGGGGATGAACTTCAGGAAACAAAAAGTCTTTTGTCAGCTCAGTGTGAAAGAAAGCAGATCCTTCCTCACTGATTCCTCTTTGATGAGAACACCATTTGACTATATATTTTGAACTCTAACATTATCCAGAGCAAAGAGAGAAAATGGAAACATCTATGGTTTTACCACTCTTGTTCTCCTGTTCACTATCCTTTCTTTTATTTAGAAACTAGATGTTCCACAAAAAAGCGTTTTGGCCTTTTTGTACCCATTATTATTTACTAATGGGTAGATTGAGTACCAGTGTTGGGAGTAACGGCCTTTAAGAATAACGGCGTTACTAACGGCGTTGTTTTTTCAGTAACGGAGTAGCCTAATCTAATTAATTACTGGAGGTGGGTTGCCCTCTCCATATCAGGTTCTCTGGGCGCAACGTGGCGCTCACCTGTTCCCGTTCTCGCCTGCTAAACTCTGTCCGTCTGCGGAGAGAGACGAGGGACAAGAGAAGCTCGGGTACCTTTCAAGCAGACGTGAGCTGAATGTAGCTCGTCAATGTCACTTGGCGTGAACCGACCAATCACAGCCTGGATGGGGCGGGACATTTAAAATCATTGACAGATAGCCTAGGTGTCACTTACAGTGGGGACAGGTCAGAATCAGAATGTATCCATCTCTTTTTGAAAGCTTTTGTTAAAAATGACAGCAAAAAACAACAGCAAAAAGAAATGTTAAATACCAAATGAAGCAATGGACAATAATCAGAATCAGCTTATTTAAAACATGTTTTATATCAGAAAACATGCAATGCAATTGAAACATAGAAGAATTGTTGTCCAAAAGCTGATTACTGCATTATATTCAATTAGGCCTATATTTTAATATTTTGAGTTGCCACCTGCCACCTTAATTTTGTTTCCCTTCATATAAATAAAATCATTTCCACCATAAATTGGTCAGAAAATGTCTCCAGAATGCAGGAAAGTAAGTATTTAATGGGGGGGATAAATTTCTTGCTGTCTGTCGACGTACAATAAATATCGAAAGTTATGTACAAACACCTGTCTGTTCTACTCATTTCAACTGACTTGTGAAAACTGCTCAAAAAAATCCAAATTCTTTGACATATAGCATTTTTTTTTTTTAACAGGAACACAAATAGTTACTTTTCCTGGTAATGAGTTACTTTTATTATAGAGTAATTCAGTTACAAACTCAGTTAATTTTTGGAACAAGTAGTGAGTAACTATAACTAATTACTTTTTTAAAGTAACGTTCCCAACACTGTTGAGTACATCTAAAATAACAATCTTGAATTGATAGAAATGCATTTAGATTATTCTATTAGGGAATTGTAAAGTCAAGAAAGTTAAAGGAGGGGATGTATAACAAATGCTCAAAAACCAAGTTTAAGCAGGTCAATCCCTTTCTTCTTAATTGTCAATTCAGACTCTGAAGCCTGTATGGGAGCATGTGAAATTACCACACCATCTTCAAAGTCAGCCTCCAATCCCCCGTGGGCTGGTGAAAACAACAATCTGACATATGTGGGCATAAATTAGAGGTCTCTTTGGTCACTTTCTTGCTGAGGCACTCTCCCCTCTCTGTGTTGCCGACAGAACCTGTAGCTTCACTTCACTCTATAGAGGGCCAGCTCAGGGTCTCGACCCTTTGACTCTGTAAATACCAAGTCAGTGTCGGTTACAGCCTGGCCACTGGCTCTCTGTCGCCTACAGGCACCACAGTGGTGAATCCATCTTCTCTGCTGAGTATAATCATGCATAATTGAAATTCCCTAATACACTCATTTGCAATATATTAATATAAATCAGCCACAAACATGTTCTCAAGCAGAGGTCTTGAGATGCACAACTATTTATCTGAAACATTGAGGCCTAGTGGCGTATACCTCTATGTCAGTTGGTCAGTCCACCACTTTGGCCCAGACTGAAAAATCTCAACTGTTGGATGGCCTGGCACAAAATTTTGTACTGGCATCCATGGTTCCCAGGTGGCTGCTTTCTTCTAGTGCCACCATGAGGCTATCATTTTTGTTTTTCAGTGAAATGGCTCCACAATTATTGGATGGATTGATAAAATTTGCCCAGAGAATGATGTTAATGGATTTTCTCTAACCTTTGCTCTAGCATCACCATGAGGTTGACATCTGAGGCTCTGAGTGATGTGAAGTGAAATGTTGTAGTCACATTCTCCTTGTGATGAATTTTATTGATGAACTTTGGTGATGTGTTAAGTTTTCATTTAGAGCCATCACCAAATCCAATCTTTTATTTGTGCTAATACTTTATGAGAAAACTTATTTTTTTTGTTTAGTGCTGATTAATACATTTTAGCATGCTAACTCAGAAAACTAAGATGGTGAACATGGTAAACAATTTGGTTGCTTAATTTCTGCATGTTATCATTGGCATAATGATGTTAGCATTTATCACAAAGATCCACAAAGTCTCACAGAGCCGCAAGTCTTGTTTCTTCTTGTGTCCTTGAACAAGACTAAGCAGCACTGTTGTGGAAGTAGAGTCAAAAGTTGGAGGAAGCCATTATGTTTCTGGGTTCTGCCATGTATGACTATGACCGCCTAACAATGATAGGAATGTGATTTGTCCCCAGACCCTGGTGTCAGTAGACAGGAAGTTTGGTGGGGCTTCGTTCAGAGGAATGGATTGTTTAAAGAATGATCAGTGCCAAAACTGGTCTGAAGTCACTCCCTGCAGGCAGTTTCACGCCAATTGTCATTTCAAAAAACTACAGCATGTAGCCTTTGATACTATGAGAACCAGTTATAGAGTAATGAACTTCTATAATGACTTTTCTTCTTTGTCAAGGTAAACAGAGGTGCTTGTATATCAATAGGCATGTACACATGTGCACACATATGTTCCCAGCATGTGACATCACATTCTTGGCACGTTACACAGCCATTGTGATTGTGGAGGATATCATATTCTACTCAGGAGTGCAGTCATTTCTTGGCATGACATCTGACATGACAGCATGGTAGAATTAAGAGGAGACATAACTGGGGTGGGGGGGTCACCAAGGTTGATTCTTAAAGTTATATTCACAATTTAGAGCAAGAAAGAGTTCTGGCCACTGACCTTTCCAGAACAGAGGCATTACAGTAGCCCACTGTTGTCCACCCACCACCTATCCTAACTTGCTGTGATTTACGGAGACAAAGCTCAATCTATGTTTGAGACCACACAAAGAATTCCATATAATAGTAAAACATCACGTGCCATTGGCCATGTTTATGAATCTTGAGAGGATAGTTGTCGGATGCTCCTGACTTTGTTTGCCAGCTCAGTCTGTCCATCCAGATACTCTCCCAATAACAGGGAAGAGATTTGTTTAGCAGTTGGCTGTCACAGGTGGTAAAGCTGAGCATAGCGAAATATTCATAACACACCCACATCAGGAATACTACACCACATGCAGCAGTAAAGTACTGTGAACAGGAGATTCAGTTACTGAGTAAAACATTCTGCCGGGCATCTTAAAATGTGACAGTTAACAAAGGTCAAACAAGAGCCCAAGGGGCTTTAACTTTGTAGGTAGTTTAGCTTTAGTTTATGAATACTTGTGTCACAAATGTGAGGAAGTACATTTTTGACAGATTTAGTTTAGGTGAGTTTGACAGGTCTCCTGTGGTCAATATGAATTCAGAGGCTAAGAAGGGCACAAATGCTCGAGTTTCCCCTCAGGGGGTCAGACCTCCTCAGGTATATGCTGTGGGATTCAGTGGGTATATCGTGTGAGTATGTGTGTGCATGTGTGCGTGTGTGCACACGTGTGTTTGACACATCTGTACTCTAACCTCCCCCTGAGTAACCAGATGATGATTAAGATCATAAGGTCTCCATGCCTTCTCATCATGTTCACTTTGACTTGACTTTTTCAACCACAAATGCCGTGTTTTGGGGTGAACATCGGTTGGCCTCTGACCACAAGTGAACAGCACAAGAAGTCATCTGTTCAGGATTATTAGCTGGCACTGACTTGACCTGCAGTGATCCAGGATATTTTTAACACTTTAGGCACTTTAACATTGTTTACAGTAGTGCAAGAAGTTTTTAGAGCTTTTATTTAATTCCAATTAACAATACAATTGGGTAAAAGTACTCTATAACAAGTAAAGGTTCGGCATACTGCCTGAAGTACACAGGTATCATCAGGAAACTGGACTTACAGTATGAAAAGTAAAAGTATTTTTATGCACACAATCAGGCTATACTGTTGTATATAATGTTAATGAATTATGATTACTAGTAGAGCCCTGCACGGGCCTCAAATCTAGGCCCGAGCCCGGCCCTGGCCCGAGACGCTCAAGCCCTAGCCCGACCCGTATCCGACAGCTCATCAAAATTATGAGCCCGAGCCCGACCCGAGCCTGTTTTTTTTTATTATTATACAGCGACAGCCTGCCCTATTTGCAGCCATTAAAATATGTCAGTTTTGTTATGTTTCTTGAGAGAGATGTCACCATCACAGGGAAGCGCTTCTGCCGGCTGCACATACAGGTCCGTTTGTGGCGGTGTTGTCACTAACTGATCCATCAGAAATGCTTGGGAAAATGTAGCGTGTGTGGAAGCTACCGCGCTACTCGGTCAATAAAAGAGCTTCGTTATTGAAAAGCTATTTGATTCAGAAAATAGCGACGCTGCCACAAAGCTACTGAGAAATGTAGTTAAACTAGTAACGGCGCTACTTGTAGCGACGCTGCTGCCCAACACTGGACAACTGTTTGGAGGACCAAGCATCCGAGCCTCTCAAATCAACGCTTTACTTTTTACAATATATATCCTCTGTGAGGCAGGCAGGCTGCTCGCAACAGCGCTCGCAAATGAAATGAGCAATAGCCTATACAATCTAAACAAATAAAATAAAATAAATTAAAAACAAACTTGAGAACGTTTGTTGAGAACGTTCAGATGGAGGAGAACGTTTAGAGGGAAGAGAACGTTAAGAGGGTAGAGAACGTTCAGAGGGAGGAGAACGTTTAGAGGGAGGAGAACGTTTAGAGGGAAGAGAACGTTCAGAGGGAGGAGAACGTTAAGAGGGAAGAGAACGTTTAGAGGGAAGAGAACGTTTAGAGGGAGGAGAACGTTCAGAGGGAGGAGAACGTTTAGAGGGAAGAGAACGTTTAGAGGGAAGAGAACGTTCAGAGGGAAGAGAACGTTAAGAGGGTAGAGAACGTTAAGAGGGAAGAGAACGTTTAGAGGGAGGAGAACGTTTAGAGGGAAGAGAACGTTTAGAGGGAGGAGAACGTTTAGAGGGAAGAGAACGTTTAGAGGGAGGAGAACGTTCAGAGGGAAGAGAACGTTAAGAGGGAGGAGAACGTTTAGAGGGAAGAGAACGTTTAGAGGGAGGAGAACGTTCAGAGGGAGGAGAACGCTTAGAGGGAGGAGTATATATATATATATATATATATATATATATATATATATATATATATATATATATATATATATGAAATGCATTATTTTTCTATGAAATGTAGTGGGGTAAAGGCACAGAGCAGACGAAAATGGAAGCACTCCAATTAAGTACCTCAAAATTGTACTTAAGTACAATCCATGAGTATTTATTTAGTAACTATGTTCATGATAATGAATGACTGTATGTGGACTTTCTCTGTGCATACTGTGGATGCGTGTGTATGTGCAAATTAAAAGATGGTCACACAAGGGTCTGTACTATATGTGTGTAGAGTTTCTTACAGCTGGGTTTCAGGACCTCTGGAGAGGTCCTATTGTTAAAGGTTTCCTGCATAAGTCTACAAGGGAGAACAGAGGAAAGGGAGGCTCACATTGGGAGGATCACACAAATCTGAAGTAGAAAAAGCACTTCATTTTTGGTTGCAGATAATGCTGACTATTAGTTTGTAAATCCTACAGACTTATCTAGCCCCACAAAAATATACAGTTATGTTAAAGTGAGACTATGTAACTTCTCAAAGAAAAAATAACTTCAGCTTTCAAATGAAAAGTTTATTTCACAGCCTTCCTCGTTCTTCCCTGTCGCGGATCTTGGCTAATGTTCGCTAATGTTTGCAAACTTTAGGTAAATGTTGCTGTGTAACACACACTGAGTCTCTTCACTAACTTAATGGCTGTGTTTGAAAGGGAAGGCAGTTGCCTTGCTACCTCCTACCGTAATAGAAAGCTGCCTCAGAAGGCATCACTTTCAAGTGATGGCCTCTCTGTTAGCATTGGTTTTGAACCTTTTAGGGCAGCACCTACTGGCAACGCGTGACGTCAGATGATGCCGCTTTAAGGCTGCTGTTGAGCAAAATTAACAAATTCTAGATTAAACTTAAACCTCCAGTAATTGACATATCATCAACTTTAGAGTTGATATAGCATAATGTAGCCTACTTGTTAACACACATTTGCATCTTCTGTCACAAAGCACACCATTATGCATCATTACCTTACAGTCGCTATCCACTCTTCTTTTAGCTCTGTTTTTTGTATCCACCAACTCTTAAAGGAATCATCTGGCTTTTTAGCTGCTAAATGCTCCACTATGCCTTACAGCTGGTTGCTAACTGTGTCTGTCTGCAGTTTACTGCTGAGTGTACAGTGGAGTTTTAGAGCATATTCACAGCAAACTGCTGCCTTCTGCTGCTGAATATAACACTGTGAGCAGTGATTTAAACAGTAAAGTTGTGGGCCAGACAGCTAAACAATGAGCTGAAACTTGCAATAAAGCTCCATAAAGCCGAGGGTAGGTTTATCACAATGAACACCTTTCACAAAAATATTGATTATAGCTACTTTAAACAAACTGTAGCCAATTAACTGCAATTTCAATAAAGCTAAATGTAGCTTTAGACTGTAGCTTTAAACATGACTCAAGTGTCATGTTTTCTGTATCTGGCTGACACTGAGACAACGATTTCATTTTGCCAAAAGCATGTGATAAAAGACTTCCTTAGTCCGTTGACTGATCTGTGTCCTAGATACAAGACTTTCAATACATGGATTCAAGCCACTGCTGTGAACTAAAATTGCCTTTTGGTCAATTGCATTATACACTGTAGATGTATTGCCTCATTGTTGTGTTTATTATTCATGTCACTTTGAATGGGGCAAAGGCAAAGCACTTCCCATAATTGTGCCGAGCTGGAGCAGATGTAGAAACAGACATTATTGTGCTACTTTCTTTCTTTCACCTCATTATTTTTTCTCCTTCTCTCTCTTTCTTGTTTAATATTCGTACTATTGGCAGTGTGCATGGTGTATCGCCTCTAAGCTAGCATGTCCTTGGATGTGCTGCTGTCACAATTACACTCTGAATTGCAGCGAGTTTCTGTTTCACACTAGTTGAAAACAGAGAAACAATATCTGCCACGTATAAACTTGCAGATGTGACCTTTTATACTCCAATTATTTTCATACAGTTTGGCCTATTTTCCTATCTTGTTTCTTATTATTGTAACAAGCTGCAAGAAAACTGATAGGATCTTCCTTTTCAAGCCCTCTACATACGATCCCAAAATTGTGATTCTGCTTTTTCTCAGCCTTCTTGTATTCACTGGGGCTTTTAAATATCACAAGCTATTAAATATAATTATATTTTCTCAGCCATTATTCTCCAGTGAGATGTAGTGTAGCAGACAATTGAGAGATTCTGTAATTCACTTAGAGCAGTTCAATGGTAAGTGACTCCCCTCGTTCTCTCTGTGGGGGTGTTAGTGTGTGTGTATGTTTGTGTGTTCTTGTGCATTTATGTAGAGGGGGCACTAAGGGTCAACCCTTTGCCCACTTGAGAGACAGGAAATGGCTCCAATATGGGGTTGAGTGTGGCCTCCTTTAAAACTCTTGGGAGTGATTTGGGCTTCTTGTCAGGACCAGAGCTGCAGGATCAGTGAGAAAAAAATGTACAAAGTGAAAAATACAGATGTTTCGTTCAGACCATTTGAAACCATAGGTCTCTGGTAGGCTTCACAGGGATACAAAGGTTTATTAATAGTGTCAGTGGGGTAGCAGATGATCAGCTGATATGTCAAGAAAGATTTACATCAAGTCTAATATTTACATTTTAAAAGGTTGGTGGTTTTATAGTGGGTAGTGGGTTCTGCTTATTTTCAGGCTTTTTATAAACATTAAATTTGCATGTATTGACATGTATTTAGTGTTTTAGTCTGATTAGCCTAGTATTAAATATACTATAGTATTATTATGGTATTAAACTTTTCTATACAGATCAAATTATATTTATAAACAGACTTTATCATGAGGAGATTTATTAGACTTTTTCCAGGCTGAGGCTAATGGCCTAATGCTTGCACATCTTGTCATCTTGGACTAAGTGCAAATATGCTACCTAGATGGTCAGAGAGTCGAACGACTGTCATGACTGTGATGGTTATAGAGATGGTTGTTTACACAGAGCATATTTCCAACAGTCTGGGGAATCATCTCTCCAAGGAATTTTTAGGGCCACTCTTAAGAGCTCTTTACTGTCAGACAAAAGACAGTGTTTGTTCCTTGTAGCCTGTTTGTGATGTGTTATGACTTTTTTGGCAGAGTTCATCAAGGACGATCAAGGTAGAGATTATTTAACCAGTTTATATGATCAAGCAGTGAGTACATGTATTCATGGGCCCCATTCAGGGAGAAGAAATGACTGTCTTCACTCACCAGTGGACAAATGAGATTTGTATTTACTCACTCAGCTTACAAAGTAAAACTTTGAGGTATTGGTATTTGAGCATTTCCATTTTATGCTACTTTATATTACTACACCCCCACTTTATATAGTAGTATATTGTAGTTATACTCCAGAACATTTTTTTCACAGCTATTTATTACTTTAGAAATACATGATTTTTACATTGAAAACATAAAATATAAAATAAACTACACAACAGTATATAAATATAATAAATTAGCTCCCCCATGACTAACACCAACAGTAAGTAAAATGCTACTTTTATTGATTTTTGACTGATGCGTGTTTAATACTAATTAATTTAATGATCATCACAGTGTGCAAAAAACTTTTACTTTTGTTACTTTCAGTGCATTCTAATAACATACTTGTGACATTTTGAATGCAGGACTTTTAATTAAGTAGTTTTACAGCTATTGCTATTAAAGGATCTGAATACTTCCTCCACTACTGCTCACGCATGATTGAAGAAGTTTCAGATGTTTTATGAGGATAATCAATCTTAAATTCAGTATTTATAGCACCCTCTAATCTGCCTTTAGTCAAGAAAACTAAAAAAGGTTGCTTCCACAGCAACAGCTAAACCAAGAGACAGACTAAACACAAAATGCCTGAGATTTTGTGAGCTGTTTGGGAAGTAGTCAAATTTCTCTTAAAGCTGGACAACTTCTTATAGGTCTCCACAAGCTAAGTGGAACCATAACAAAAGCTAACACTCAACTGTAACATAATGAATAAAAACATATAAGAAATATTTACAGTGAGGTGAGGCTTAAGGGAATGGGAATGTGACAATTGACAGATGACAAATGATCTGTGACAGTGACAAATAATGACAGCCACCGTAGTTACATACTTTATCCTCCAAAAATCACAAAACCGCCTCAGAATGCTCTGCGATTCCAATCCCAGCTAGAAAGCTCTTAAAGCAAAGTATGCAGTCGAGTATCTCAGCCCGACAAAAAGCATATATACTGTAGCTTCTATAGTTTAGCCCTCAACAACAAAAACAAAGCTCAGCTTAATTTGAATTTTGTGATGGGTGTGGTCTTATTAAGCCCAGAATATGATGTCTTGATGAAAATAAAATATTTTTATAGACTAGTCTTTCAGTTCATAATATTAATAATTAATCTTGTTAAAAAACGGGAACTCTTTTTTTTCAACCTTGTTTTCAGCAACTTGTTTTCAGGGACTTAACTCCAGTTTAGAGTCGCTGTTTAAATGATCCACAATCAAGTCCACGAGTCAGGATTTATTTATTTTGTATTGATCTGATAGTTAGATCTGCTATCTGATAAATATAGTTACAATTCGCCAGAGTACATTGCAGTTGTATTAATGTTTCACAGCTGGTGGAGATTGCACATCTGATACCTGACATAACTGACCATACAAGGACTGCTATGCCTCTATGCTCACAGCAGCAACACTCAAAAACATCTTCAAAAGCTGAATCATTGTTGTGAACACAAATATCACTGATCAAATTACCTTTGTTATGTAGGCCCTATACAGTTATAATTATTTGCTGTAAGAGGCATCTTGTGCAATAGTGCAAGGTTTACAATGTCATTGAGACATTTGTGCAGAGCGATATATTAGAGTGTTGTTCTGCGGGAAAGAAATAAACTTTTTGAAAGAAAACTAGGCTCTAAAGCGCCCTCAAAGATAGGGAAGAAGTAGATTAGAATCACTCAACAAAGGACATACAGTATAAGTCATGAATTGATTTAACATTTAATTAGATTTTCAGTTAATTAACTAATATATTAAATTTAGACCAGATACTTTGTGTATTAGGGATAATACAACATACAATATGTTATGGTTTGTGTATTTTTCTGAGGATTGTAAGGTTTCTACGGGAGCAATTTAAAGACTTATGCAATGCCATGGAAACTCGTACTACATAACCAATCACCAGTATTCCCAGCATGAAAACTATATTCTACCTGTTTGTTCAACTACTTAACAGGCCCATTCGCTTCCACTAGAGGTTATCTTTTTCCCCCCTCCTTTCACGTCTGTTATTGTAGTTTGTTTTTTAATGACAAATAACTCAGAAACGATTGATTTTTGGAGCTAAACTTCAAACACAATACAAAAATTACATGTTATAATAATTATATTACTAATAACAGGTGTTTCTGTCTTTATAGCTGCACTATATTTAGTTGCGCCAGTTCCAGGGCCCAGATTCTGTGCATGCTGTCTCATTAATATTAAGTCACAGCTGTGCTTTTTCATGCTATAACAAAACAAAAAAGTTCTATAAGCCATGTATTTAGAGGTTTTGCCCAAAGTCTGCCCCATCTCCTTCATTCAAAACCAGCAGCTCTGTCACAAAGTAACTTGGACATCATGAGAAGAGGACTGGAGTGGAGGAGATGGAAGAACAGTGAGGTCAAGTGGAGGATATTTTGGAGTTTATCTGCTACGTCATCGTCAACAATGGACCTCTGCCAATGCTGGAGTGGTCCTATAATATCTGACATACAGTACAGCAGATCAAGCCAGCAGTATGAGATACTACCAGTATAAGTTAGGAACTAACACAGATGTGATGTAAAGTAATTTCTGAACATTTATGAGCTGTTCCCTCTGCTGAGTTCCTTTAAAGTCTGTCTTCAGAAAATTATATAATCTAAATTTATTCTCAGTGGTTGCAATATGTTCTCCCAAATCCCATCACAAACAAATCCTGAAGATAATGTGGAGAGGATGTTCCTGCACATTCTTGTTTGAAATATCATTCAGCAGCATCAATTTCCTGGTATAGAGGAGTTAAGAATGGAGAGGAAGAATACCAGAGGACTAGTCATCTATTTCCTACATGCAGCCTGCCACCTTGTGCTGACTGTTCATATTGCATTGTGTTGCCTATTTAGTGACTTGTTTGTCGAGATAATATCAACTGTTCATGCTGTATCTATTGTGTTTTTCTGAGTATAAAACTGATATATAAATGGTAATATATTTTATATACTATAATGTAAAATATACATCAAGGGGGCTGCAATCAGCTAAACCATGTAATTAAATATTTGTAAATATATGTTATATGAAATTCTACAACAAAACAAATACGAGGTATTTTCGAGGCAATTTTTTTTTTTTTACTTTTAACCATGGTAGTTTTGCTGAAAGCAACCCTCCTTGTTTTTTCAAGGATGCTCTGTTCCACACACACAGTTTCACACATTTATACCTACAAGGTGCCCAATAAACTACAGTCTAGTCAATAGATCAAGGATGTTGCTTAGGGGCTCCTCAGCCATTGTAATGATTGGGTACTGACAATTTGTAAAAGGTCAATTTCAACAAGTCAAGGTCAAACAACAAAAGGTCAACAAGTTGTATTCACTTTATTGTAGCTTGTCAGAAATAAACTAGTAGATACAAATAAAAGTCTTACACTAAAACCCCTTAAGCAACTTAATTATAAAGAAGTAAATGCCAATAGTTCATGTTTTGAAACTCAACTAAACTGTTCAACAACAATAAGCTGGTAGGAAATTTAGGGATTTAGGAGGATGCTATTCCATGTATAACAAATTAAAGCAAATTTTTGCCAATTTTTCCCATTTTTAAAAACGTTTGGAACATTATGGGCTGTTTCAACTGTATGCTTTGAAGAATTCATAACATTTTATAAGTTTGAAGAACAGCCAAATGATTTCAACAGTTGTTTGGATAGGGTTGTGTGACAAGACAGCCTTATTTGTAATTTTTTGATGCACAGCGGTTTTAACTTTTGGTTGACAAAATGGGTTAAAGTTTCAGATTTCCAGTATTTCCTGAAAGCAACAAGCGAGATGCGTTCAAATCAATTCAATTCAGTTCAATTCAATTTAGCTTGATTGGCATGAATGTAAAACAGCAATATCGCCAAAGCTTCAAATAAATTACAGAAGAACACTTCATTTCATACATGCATTAAATAAAGTAAATAAAACACTAAAAGTATGTGCGTAAAAATAAATTTTAAAAAATTTAATATTAAAAAAATAAGTAATCGTGTGTGCTTACGTGACATTCGACGTCACTGCTGCCGCCACCATGTTGGATCAGGAAGTGGGCAGAGTCGAAGCAGGAATCCCGAGCCGAGTTTAACGTCAACGGTCGTCTTTATTCGATCGGTCCACCGTTTCACCGTTTTCACCTTTATCATCCAGGTTTCATGCTGCGTGGCTTTTTGGCTGGTCGAGGTCGGCGCTTCTCTTCGGATTTGATCGTTTTGCAGCACCAGGCATGGCATCTCTAACGCAGAGGACCTCGGGCCTCGTCCAGCGGAGGACCGAGGCCACTCGCAGCGCCGCCGTCGACAAGGAGAGGGAGTCCGGCGGGGAGGAGGACGACGCGCGCCGCGGAGAGGAGGAGGACGACGACAAGGGGGACTCGAAGGAAACCAGGCTGACACTGATGGAGGAAGTGTTGCTCCTGGGCCTCAAGGATCGAGAGGTGTGAGCTGTTTTTAATCCGTCCCCTAACGTGAAGACAGACTGCTAGTTAACTTAAACGCTAACATTAACTGTTAGCTAACACAATATTTACGTTACGTCACCAACCGTGTCTGCAAACGTCAACAGCGTTAACTTGGTTTAATTAATCAGTTAGTTAACGTTAGTATTTCACTTCACCGCTGGACGTTTCTTGGTTTAAATGATTGTTTAACCCGTCAGCAAATTTATGTCAAGTAACGTTAGCTTCCAGGTCACAAATGCGCCGTGCCTATATTGTGTCGCTGCATTTTGTTGTTGCTCGTAAGCGAAAGTATTTGTTGAACGGATGCCGATATCAGACGTTAATTGGCCAATTTACTTCCTAGATAACTCGTGTAGCTTGCGTTACCTGGCCAGTTTTTTTTGACAACTTGGCCAGCAGCGACGCCAATCCGTCTCAACCTGGAAGTACGGCAGCTCAGATGGCACATCCTCCTACTAACACGTCAGCTAAAGTTAACAAGTGCTGCACCTTGGCTGAATTGTGTTATTCTCCTTCCAGGGCTACACGTCTTTCTGGAACGATTGTATTTCTTCTGGTCTTCGCGGGTGTATGTTGGTCGAGCTGGCCCTCAGAGGCAGGCTACAGCTGGAGGCCTGCGGGGTGAGGAGGAAAAGCCTGCTCTCAAGAAAGGTGAGTACTATGATTATGTGTTCAGGCATTCAGAGCCTGTGTTCCTTGTACCCTATTAAAATGTTCTAAAATGGTACAAGACGCGCTTTCAGTTTGTTCCTGTGAGCAGAAGGATTACATTTCTTCTATAGGGAGCATTCGCAGTGAGTCTTTCCAAGAAATATGTCCCTTTACTGGGCTTCTTGTTACATGCTGTATCAGAGCATGACTGGTGATTCCTGATCACACAGGATGTGAGACGGACGTGAACGGTCATCCTAGTTCAAATATGTTTTCTTTTGTTTGCCCAGGTGATATGCAAGTCAGATGCCCCGACAGGAGATGTGCTACTGGATGAGGCCTTGAAGCACATAAAAGAAACCCAGCCTCCAGAGACTGTCCAGAGTTGGATAGAGCTGCTTAGTGGTGAGATAAGCCCTTTCAGAATTTGCTAACCAAACCTTGCGGTAATCTACTCATTAGACATGTGGGTGACATATTTTAATTCTGATAGCTTATGCTGTTTTTGCTCTTGATAATATCAGTTTAGTATCCTACCAACAACTTATGTTGCAGTTAACACTAGCTGACAAATAATTATTCATTGATAATACCATAATGGGGTGTTATACCATATGGGTATTATCATTAACAATATTAAAACAAATTTTAAAACACACTGGAAAGAGCAGTATAAACAGTTACCCAACATGAGCTTATCAAATCTTTATCACCATGAACCACTTCAGACATTTAAAGTGTTTAAAATGACATTGACCATGTAATAGTTTGTGTTTAATGTCCTAAAATGTTGTCTTGTAGGAGAGACTTGGAATCCCCTGAAGCTGCACTATCAGCTGAGAAATGTTAGAGAACGTCTGGCAAAAAACCTGGTAGAGAAAGGTGTCCTCACAACAGAGAAACAGAACTTCTTGCTTTTTGACATGACCACACATCCGCTCACCAACAGTACCATTAAACAGGTAGGGTGTGGGGATGTTAAGTGATTCTGTGTTGTGCAAGTCAAAGTTGATTAAGCTTTACTGGTAATACCATTTTTAAAATGGCTCAATAGTGTTGTTGGAGAATTTATTGAGAAGTAAAAATGTTACAAGACTAGCAGTATTTTTCTGCTCAGTCTGCAAACATGGGCATTCAGCATTTATGAGAGTGAGGGTAGCTGTCACAGTCTCAGCTTAATAATCTGCAATTCTGCATACGTAAAACCACTGAAATTCAATTGTGGTGTTCTGTCAGGAGATGCAGTTACTTGAACCAACTGTGAGTATGGAAAGTATAAATAATATGCCATTTGTTAAACTATGGCTGTGTTCAAAACCGGCTAAACTGCTGTCTCAGAAGGTGTCTAACAGGACAGTGAAGCATCGAGTGCTGTTCAAAACGGCTGGAACGATCTCTTCCTGTCTCCTGAGATGCCTTCAAGTTGCCCCAGTAACGGCCAGTTTTGAAGGCAGCATTGATGGTGACTTGATGCTGACTATTACCCATAAAGCAGCACTGCTGCGACTGCCGGAGCTTTCGAAAACTGGTCAAGATGGGTGAAAAACAAACCGAATTTGTTCACAAATATACGTTTTTAAAAGTTTTTAGTAGTTTTCTCGCTTCAATTTTTGAAAATCTAGTGAGAACTAAACATTGAATTATAATATTAACCCGTGACTGTAACCAACCAAGTTTGTTCGGTATGATTTCTGAGGCGTCTGTTAGCCGTTTGGCTTTTCAATAGCTAGTTATCTTATGCTAAGGCTAACGTCTCTTCTGACAGCCAGAAGAATAATGGTGACTAACAAGTTATGGCAGTTATAACCCCGTCATCTTTGCTCGAGCGGAACTAGGGAGGGAAGCCACCACCGTAAAGGAAAGGGGTGTGTTGGATTTATAACACAAGACATATCGAGAGCGTGTTTGTGAAACGGAATGCAGCACAACAATTGTTTTATCTCGATTATCTTGTATTGATAGTCATGGGAAGCCCAAATGAGTGAATGAATCTACCTGCTCTGCAAAGCACATGTCCTGTGTTCCCGCTTAAGAAAAAATCTCATATTTTTTGGATTCATGACAGAACCCCATATCTTTGCATTATCCTGCCATAACATCATTAGTTCTTCATCTGCATCAGTCTTGCTTTCATACAGCAAACTGTGTCTGCATTAAGCAGTAATGTCACGGTTCTGTCAGACAGTACGCAGACATAACAACACACACAAGAGCCACAGACTATAAACATCAACCCGCTTTTCTGTGAATGTCTCCTTCTTATCTAAATTAAAAACATGGACACGGATTGTACTGTACCTTTGCTTGTTGAAGGAGCCACCAAACAAACATTCACTGGGGAAAAGTGCACTGCTAAAATCAGTTTGCAGGCCAGATAACTAACGAGCCAGTCGCCTGCAGCACATTGAATATCATATAAACTTACTTGCAGATACCACGTCAGTCTGTTTAGATGCTGGTGTGATCTCTATCTTCACTTCCACTGCTAACAACGCAATGAGTACTTGTAAGCTACAGTGCAGCTTTGTTTCATTGTCCCTTGTTTCCCTGCCGGAGCTCAGGCTCCCAGCATCTAACGCAGACACCAACACACCTGTTCAGCTGCTGACAGAGAGAGGAATATTTCAGATTTTTCCAGAAATATTATTAATTATAATAACTGTTGGCAGAAGACTTAGCAATGTCTTCAACATTATTTTGGGCTGCAAAAACAAGACTCATGTTGCACTCCATCCATCCATCCATCCATCGTCAACCGCTTATCCTGCATACAGGGTCGCGGGGCTCATGTTGCACTCCTACATGTTAAAGCATAATAGTGTATGTCTCTTTTAAAGGTCCAGTGTATAGGCTTTAGTGGCATCTAGCAGTGAGGCTGCAGATTGCTACCAACTGAATACCACTTGGCTCACTTTCCCCTACCAAGTACATAGGAGAGCTTTCAGTGGCTGCAAAAAACGCCAAAGGCCCTCTCTACAGCCAGACTTTGGTTTGTGTGTCCTGGACTACTGTAGAAACCTGGTAATAAAATTTGGCTGCCTCTGTGTAAGAGGACCCACTTTCTCAGTAGATATAAAGGGCTCATTCTTATGTAATAAAAACAATTCTTATTTTCAGGTGATTATACAATAATGAAAACATTATGAATATTATATTCCATTTCTGCCATATTCTGCCAGTAGATCATCCTAAATGTTGCACACTAGAACTTGTAAGTTGTTTGTCCAGCTTCTTGTCTTTGTACTAAGCTAAGCTAATCTCCTGCAGGCTGTATCTTCATAGTTAATAGACAGACATGAGATTGGGAATAAGTGTGTTTCCCAAATTGTTTAACTTCTCCTCTAATGTTGTTTTGATTCTAGTTGTTTCACCTATTTGAATTTACGTAAAGCATGTCATGTATATAATTGCTATAAAACTCATATGTTAATGTTTTTGCCTACAGCGCCTCGTGAAGAAAGTCCAGGACTCCGTTTTGGAGAAGTGGGTCAACGATCCTCACCGCATGGACAAGCGGGTTCTGGCCCTCATCCTTTTGGCCCACTCATCTGACGTGCTTGAGAATGCTTTTGCCCCACTCCAAGACGACCAGTACGACCTAGGCATGAAGCGAGTCCACACTCTGCTAGAGCTGGAGCCGGAGAAAGAGAGTGCAAAGCCCAACGTCAATGAACTTATGTGGGCTGTTGTGGCCGCATTTACTAAATGAAAACACCTGATTGGTTGGACTGAAAGATCTGGTTACGCTTTCTTATTTAATTGTTTGAAGGACTTCACCTAATGAGACAGACTTCACTTTAAACAAGACAATCTATTTTGGTGTGGGAGCCTGTTTGTACATCTAGTCCGGATGACATTTTGGTGGTAGTCCATATTAACCCAGTGCAGTCTGATTGGTGGTGGGCTTCACCAAGTAACATTTGATGGGTTGGAACCTTCTCTAAATGAAAAATGACTGGCTGCTTTCACACAGTGAGCTAAAGTATCTGGAGGCTGGATATACTTGTAAACATCAACACTACAAACAGATGGGCTTCTGTTAATGTTAGATGACATCAAAGAACAAAGTAGGTGGCAGCAGTAGTCATGGTGAATATGAAGATTTTGACTGGGGCCAAGTTTCCCTTCTGCGTTAAGGAAACGTCATCTCTCCGTCACGACAAGGTGAGGCCAGTATCAAATCCTGGTCTCATCTCTATACTCATCCAAAACGCTTATGCAAGGAGAAAGGATATCAAATCAGAAGGCTGTTGATGCTCTGCACTCAAGCAGGTCTCCTCCTTCAACCTTTTCATTCCCACTTCTGTTGGGAGTACATACTTAGGGTTACTGTTAGAATAGACTACCTGAATGTTTTACTGATTCATTCCCTCTTCTCATAAAATTTTCTTTTCTCCTTTCTTCCTCATTGCAATTTGAGTAAGGAATGAGAGAACATAAACGCTTGAGTTCAGTTGCTGCATCAATAGGAGTAAGCCGGGTAAATTGGCCCTTATTGTCCCTGACCTAAATGAAGACTTAAAGCTTGAGTCTAGTAAAACTCTTTATCTTTTTAGTTTGCTGTTTTTGTAACGGGTCCATTCTGAGTTTACAGAATGAGACTAGTCTTCCATTTCTATTTATGTTGCTAATCAATGCTTGAAGTAGCCTGCCATTTATCAACTATTTTGCACAGTCAATAGCCCTGTAGATAAGATCGTGCTTATAGAGACTTTAATTGTTTTGAATAACACACTTGTGAAGATGAGATGGAAAATGATGAACCTTAGGAACCATGGTTTAAAAAGAAAAAGATTTTACTTATTTTGTCTACAGATATTGATCTTTGTCTAATGCTTTAAAACCATTCCTCTGGACATATTAAAAAAAGCTTCTGTTCATATTAGTTCATAAGTGAGTCTGAGTAAGTAAGAAAGATGGGGCAAAAGCAAACAGCGATCAAGTCTCCTGATTTGGATCACTGTGAACAGCCTACACTAGATTTACATTAAGATCATTAGTGGTTGCTTATACAAATGGGCTGGGAAATGTTAGCCAAATGGGCTAGTTTCAGTTAAGAAAAGGTTTTAGGGTCGTTTCACCAGAATAACAAAATACGCACAACACTGGTGGTATCAAGCTGTGCAGGCAGTTTAGGCTTTATTTAGCTTTTTGAAATGTCTGAGAGATATCTGCCTCTATCCTAATACAATGGAATTTAGTTTTCTTTTTAAGATGCTTATCAGCAGTGGAATCTTAGAACTACTTTGCCATGAAGAGAGCTATGAAGACAACTGTTATCAGTATGTTCTGTGGACTCGCTAGTTACCAACAGAAGTAAGTGACGTGTTTTGAATTTAGGCGAACCGACCCTTTTAAGTTTTCCTCTTGCAATATAAGTGTATGTCACGTCATAACTATTGGATGTTATTTCTATCTGATAGGCTCATGTAGGGATGTTTTTTTTTCATACATGCAGATGATGGGAAGGTTACTTGGGCCCCAGACAAATCATTTGTTATAGACTGAAACTGATCAACAACATGCAATCCATTGGAACAACTATCCCCAAACATGCTTATGTGCAGATCGGGGAAAACTTGTGTTTCAATATAAAATCATGATTGTAAACATCGTTCTGGTCTGATGAGTGTGATCATTGTATCAAGTTACATCACCTATTGTTTCATAGCATACTTAAAAGGTTTTTTTTTCTACCAACCAAATGACAATAGGTTGAGATCCATTTACAGCAAAGAGACCATGCATGCTATAGGTGGAGGGCCGGGGTATTTGTGGATGTAGCTACAGAGAAAAGGCTTGTATGTAATTATTAGTCATTTTATGTGTATGATCTAATCAAATTCAATGAAAGGGATCTTCTCTCCTATCCTCTGTAATTCTGTATGCTTTTGTATTACCACACAAAATAAAGTAAGGATCCTTTAAGTGCCTGAATTTAGCACTGTTTTGCTGTTGTCATTTTTATGCCATCTATACAGTATATTCACTTGTGGATTTATTTCATCTTTAATTTTGTTTTCTCATTCAACTTGTTGAATAGTCCCATCAATGTATCATACAAACTTGCTACTTTCTTCTGAAATGTGAGGATTTGCTGCTTTTTATATCACTGTAAACAGAGTATGTTTGGGTATTGGATGGGAAATTGTGAAGGCTATTTGCCACTATTTTCTGTCATTTTATATCAGATGGAACAATTAGTTGGATCAGCAGATTAAAGGAATAGTTTTTGGGAAGTACGCCTGTTTGCTTTTTTACCAAGAGTTAAATGAGTAATCACCACTCTCACATCTGTAGAGTAAATATGAAGCTATGACCAGTAGCTTGTTAGCTTAGCTTAGAAAAAATACAGGAAATAGAGGGAAGCTAGCTGTATCCTACCAAATTAAAAATCTGCCAGCACTTCTAAAGTTTGCTTATTAACATGTTATAACCCCTTTGTTAATTTTGTATAGAAATGGAAAAACTATGTTTCCCCCTATTTCCAGTCTTTATGCTAAGCTAACTAACAACATTAACAACAACTATTTTACATACAGTTGAAAGAGTGGTACCTTCACATCAAACTCTCAGCGAGAAAGCAAATAAGTATATTTTCCCAAAATGTCAAACTATTCCTTTAACTGGCATGTCACTGATTTCTAATTGTAGTTTACATTCATCATCACAGTCACTAGGCCTATAGTAGGCCTACACATGGCCAGAGACTAAACTGATAAAATATGTACATTTTATTAGCAACTCACAACTTCTACATTCGAATTCTCAGCAAGAAAGCAGATAGCATAAGTAGCCTATATTTTCCCAACCTCCCCCATTAGAAAGACTTATTTGAAGAGTAGATAAGTAGTAAAGGCTTCAATTCACCTGTTTACATAAATGTGACAGGCTTACATAGTATAACATGCATAGTTCTCCATATATGCCTAGTTTTTACAGAATACATGTGACAATCGACATCGTTGAGCAGATAACTTCCGTTCGGATTTTCCACTTTGCTTCCAGTCACCCGTGAATCGGTCTGAATCGGTGGGTCAACAGCATCCCACACAGTTGGCTTTCTCGGCAGGGCTCCAATCTTGAATTTGACAGCAGTCCACTGACAGTCCTCATCCAGCATCTCCATCAGGGTGTTACCACGAGCCCATATCCCACTTGAAAGCCACAGTTTTGCCACCAGTGACGAGTCCGTATCCAAGACTCTCCGACTTTGAACATCCAGTTTTGCTTTGACGTCACGTCTCACTTAATATTAGTGACAGTCTTGTAGTTCTTGATCAGCATTTTCAGCAGTTTGTATCTCCAGTAAAGTTCGTCTCCAACCTGGCGTAGCTCACGTGCGCAGTAATCGACAGCGGCAGCTTGATCTGACGGCAAAACATCAGGTGAGACAGGTTGAGTATCCATAATCAAATACACATTTAAACTGATTAAGCTTAATAAAACTCAAAAAAAATGTCAATCAAATCTCCTTAGATACTCACCGAGGCTAGCCATTTTTATAAAGGTTGTTTCAAGAAAAGAGAAGTTCGCTTTTAAAGTTGAGTTCTTTCTCTTGGTGCTTATAAAGCTCTGTCGGTGTGGCTTGACAAGAAGGAACAGGTTTGAACTATTGATAGCAGAGGCCTTTAAATAGCCTACTTCCGTGACGTGCCTAGTGAATCCCCATCAGTTATTGCCAAGTTCCTCCCACTCGGTCCACTTCCCTGTTCACAATATTGTTATGAACTCCTTTTATGGTAGCCTATTACATAAAACATGTATCTCCCTTGGGGAACACAACACATAGCCTATCTATATTGTTTGTGGCAGACAGCTGGTCTTTTTAATTTTAGTTTTAAACAACATAAACATGCTCATGTGTGCCAATCAAGTGATCATAAAGGGTCCTTCATTCTCATATAAAGAGACTGATTTAGAAATTACCAATAATAAATCATGATCATGTGATTTGACAATATGAGAAGATGAATTAAATACATACATTAAAAACACTTGAGGTATTGAATGAGGTCACAAGTGCCTTTGTATAGAAAGTAAATTCAGCTGCAGTGTGTCATGTGGCAAGATTTAATCTTGACAGACCAGTTATTCAATAGATAGAGACTGAATTTGAATTTCCCTCACTCCCATTATCCCACCATAAAGATTTATAGCTTTTTTCAGTGTATAGTTTGAATGTACAACAACAGTTCACAGAGGCATCAGTGGCTGGTGTTATGTCCTAATGGGATGATCTAGATAAGATATTCAGACACAGTGGTTGTTTTTCTCAATGTAGAGGACATTTAGTCATAACACTAATGTCACAATTACATAAACACAAACACTGAACATTTAAAATCCTGCCACCGCCATGTGATCTGATCTGAAGTGTTTATTTTACATCAAAACATGCTATGTGACAAGGTTGTATATGTCATTTTCCAACACAGGGTTGCATAATGAAATTCAAGCTGTAGATCCCTTCATGCTAAACCTTCAAACAAAAACAACAAAAAAATGCAGTAAATAGTGGTTAATAAGTCATAAAAATAAATACTAAGCATTCATTAAGCACCAAGGACCCATTTGATTCAACCAACACTCCTTCTAATTAAATTACACACATCAGCGTGATGACCTAGATACACCATAAACTGACAAAATGGTTTGTAATGTAGAACCCAAGATTTACAGTTTATGTACTTTCATTCAAACTCCTATGATACTCCCTCAGAATGGGAAATGCATAAAGTGCATGCATAAACACTGCAAAGTACAGACGTCATGAACATGTTAAGGCTTGCATGGCTGTCTGTCTCTTTTTGCACAAACAGGGAAGTACCGGGGAAATGACAGCAGTCAGGTGATCTGAGCACTGCTGGCTGTTTTCAGGAAATGCAAGTTCATTGAGTATAAGCAAAGTGTGACAGTAACAGAAAGATGATCCCGACTACAGAAAGCTGTGAAAGGAACTTTGACACAATGAAGAAAAAGATACCAAGACTAACTTGTTGTGAAGAAAAATGTCGTTGTAAGGTCCTTGTAATTGATATTTTATTATATATTACATACATAATTGGATTGGTAACACTGATGCAAAAATGCTTAAGCTGAATTGTACTGTTGTGGCTGGTGAAGCTGCTTTTAGCTCCTTTACTTTAGTGAGGTGCTTTAGTCCCATGGTTGCCAACCTAAGGGTTACAAGATAAATCTAAGGTGTTTTGATGTGATTAATAACACAGGAATGAACAACAAAATTCTGGTAAAAACTCTAGTCTTTGCTGTTTTTATGAAATACTGGATAATTCTTTGAACAGTGTGTTTCTTTAATGTAGCTAATAAGCTTATAACACTATTTTATTGTAAAACATATCTTAAAAAGAGAATAATAACTATTGTCTGTCAAATAAATGCAGTGGAGTAAAAAAAATGAAGTAGTCAGAAGTATCGCACTTAAGCACAGTACAGTTTTTATTGCCACATCCTTGAGGTAGTACGAACAAACACAGAGAGGATGTGTTCAATGTAAATGTATCATAAACATGCTTATCAGAGCCACTGTACATACATGATGTTTAGTCATGTGATTTTGAGTTGTTGTTGTTGTGGGGAAACTGTACTGTGTTGCGCAAGATGTAAGTAAAATGAAACAAATGACCTCATGCCTTTTCCACTCTCTTGAAATGGTACATGGAACAAGAAGGCGTGTACACCTGTGATGGCCTAGGCCACACAGGTTAAAAACAACTTTGGTAATACCACACACCACCAATATTTTTAATACACAAGTTAAGTTATTTTGCAGTTAGCCACACCCCAAACAATTCATAAACTCAAAACACAATCACATAGTTTATTTCAGGTTTAATTTACATTTATTTATTTAGCCATACACTGTTTAAATGGAGTGCACACATTTTTACATTGTAAGGTTATTTAAACATTTTCTATTCTATTAATAATTTTCTCTTTTTTTTGTTACCATGTTGGAGAGCTGTGGCCTGGGGGAAAAAAGGCGTGGCAAAGGGAGAGAGACTGTTATATCCTGTGGCCTTCCAATCAAGCCATACCATGTGCTGCCATGTGGGAGGGGGATTTTGGGTTTAGTTTACTTTACTTTGTAGTTGTGTTATTTGTCGTCCATTTTGTTTTCCCCTTGTGTATAATTTGGTTTGGCCAAGCCACTATATATGTTCCCTTGTGTCTCATTTAGTTAGGTCAGTTTGTTCAGTTCATAGCCCATTTTGTTTGTTGTTTTGCGTATAGTTATGTTTTGTTGACCTCTTTTATAGGCCTAGATAAGTCTTTTGATTTGTATTGTTCAATCTTTTTTTGAGGGTAAATTAAAAAAAACCCTGTTTTTCAAAAAAGCTCCTGTTCTCCTCTTGTCTTAACTGCTTGGTCCCTGACAACACCTTTAGGAGAAAGGAAAACAAATTACAAAAAAATAACTATGTTTTATACTTAAAAGGCTAGGTTACTCCTAATGAGTGAGGGTATCTTGTCTACAAAAACTTGACAAAGGCTCCTTTAGATATAAATATTGAGGAAGCTGTAGACTGAAACAGACATACATGATCCACAGACCATAAATATTTCACCAGGAATTATATTTCTGAAAATTTAAAAGTGGTCAAAATTTAAACAACATAGGCTGGTGATATAAGCCATGGCACTTAGGTGGCTTTTTTATCGCTCAAGATTTTAAGAGCCAGATCTGTTAAATGGATCAAACAAAAAATTAATTAGCTATACCAAACAAAACAATACCAAACATTCTCTGGTTCCAGCTGGTCAATGGGAGCTTTTACTACTTTCTCTGTTGAATAAACTCAGTGTCTTTTGGGCTTTGGACTGTTGGTTGAACAAAACAAGCAATGTGAAGACATTACCTTGGGCATCACCAAATAGTGATGATGATGGGCATTTTTGACTTTTTTCTAACAATTAACAAATCAATAATTGAGTTATTAATCAATTAATTGAGTAAATAAGTAGCATATATTAATTGTGATTGAAAATAATAATTAGTTTCGACCGCAGGATAAACGTATTTTTTACACATTCATCCGTATACTTTCATTGATAAATTAACAAAAAAGAGCAAGTTCACCACAATATTAGAGTATTGAGTTTGTTATTTAATCCCTTGAGTTGTAACATGTGGTATCTGTATTATAAATTGTAGACTCAAAGCCCATTCTTAAACAAATATATAATCGAAAATAAAAAAACATTCCACATTACTGTATGTTATTGTTCTACATAAACCTGATCGGGGATCTGTACATCATGTATATACCTCCATTAATCACCAGATGGCAGCACATTCAAACTCAAGATGAGATTGATCTATCTATCTATCTATCTATCTATCTATCTATCTATCTATCTATCTATCTATCTATCTGTCTATCTATCTATCTGTCTGTCTGTCTGTCCTCTGTTCAAGAATTCTGCTGAAAAAAATTAATGTAAAGTTTGGTTTTATATCAGTCCATTTACAGTTTTTGTTTTACAGTTTTGAACACCATAGACCCATGCTTAGACTAAAATAACACAACTTGAAGCTTTTGTTACCATACCTCAAACACATGTACCAATACCTTAAACAAATGTGTTGCTTTGCACTCTAGTTGCAATTCTGCAACACACTCACTCCTTTATGCAACACACTTGGTCCTGCATACTACACTCTATTATCATATCATACATAAGACCCTTCGTTCAAAAATGAAATCTCAGGGTGCCATTTGAAAAACACATGTATCCAAAATAGAAAACACATTGGGTAATTGCAACCACTCAAATACACACCTGAAGGCACTTACTTGCAAAACTGAACACCAGCCAGCTACAAAAAGCCCTCAGTGTAGCCATTTCAAGAACTCTGCAAGCATGGATGGAGGGAGAGCAAGAGGCAGAGGAAGAGGAGGAGGAGGAGGAGGAGGTGGTGGTGGAGGTGGAGGTGGAGGTGGAGGTGGAGGTGGAGGTGGTCAAGGTCAAGGTCGAAGAGGCCATGCACGGACCCCTATTTCTGATGATATAAGAGCAACTTTGGTGGCCTGCCATGGCCTGACTATGAGGGAAGCTGGGCAGAGAGTCCAAACATATCTAAGCTGCTTCACAGTGGCATGTGTAATAAGAACATTCCGACAATAAAACAGGTATGTCTTCACCTCTCTACCTTCTACTCTACTCAGATAGTATTTACAGCACTGTACTACAGTATATCACATTACAACATCATGTGTACAGGGTATTGCAGGGTGCTAGTGCTCCTTTTGCAGCCAAAGTGGTAGTTTTTGTGAAACATACCATGCATCGTTACTTAAAGTATATTGAGATGTTTCAGTACAGTGGATGATACAGTATATACAGTAAAGTAATGTAAGAAAAAGAAGCAAACTGATGACAATTTGTGGTTGTATTTCTCTAGAATGACTAGAAGACCTTCTGGGGGAGGACGCCAACGCCTGGTCACACAACAGGAACTTGCCATGGTGGACCTTGTGAGGGCAGACAATGCCATCCGTCTCCACCAGCTACGACAGAAAATACTTGCAGACAGGCAAGTGTTCGACAACATAAACCATGTGAGCATCACCACTATCAGATGCATCTTGGGAAAACACAACATCACCATGAAGCAGCTCTACAGGGTCCCATTTGAGAGGAACAGTGTCAGGGTCAAAGGACTTCGAACTGAATATGTAAGTGTAACTGTCCTTTACATTTACAATACAGTATTGGTGAAATCCAGTAGCAGCTGAATATGTACCATTTCAGTACCACTTGGATCCGTTCGGAGAGCTACACAGGTACCTGTGTGATGGGGTGAGGGTTCTGTATGTGTAGCACTGTAGCGCAGAATTTTATTTTTTTTTGTTACAGAGAATCTTGGTCATGGATTGAGCTGCACAGCCTCATGAATTCATTTTCATTGATGATGACGGGGTCATAATGTAATTGGCCAAAGGGCAATTGTGCATGTCCTGGGCAGCGCGGGGAAAATATCACATTGTGTGTCGCCATAAGCGCTTCGAGGGCTTCTGCATCATCATGCAAAACTAGGTCCATACAATAGCCAACATATACTCGCATTTCTAGATGCTCTCCATAATATAGTTGAACAGACCAGATTTGTGGTGGTATGGGATAATGTCAGTTTCCATCGGGCTGCTCTGGTCCAGTCCTGGTTCACAATTTTTAAACCCTAAAGGAATTCTTTTTGGCTTGGAGATGGCGTGTATATGACTGTCAACCACATGCCCGCATGCCTCCACTGCAGGCAATGGAACAGGCCAGCGGCGACATTCACGTGACAGCAATCCATGGATGCATGGTTTCGACATGCAAGGTGGATATTTTCCCTGGTGCCTAGCGGAAGAAGACATTGCTTGTGATGTCGATGAGGTCCTGTGGCCAGACCCCAACAGATGGTGGGATCCATGAACACAATTACCATGATTTTCTGTGTTTACAGTAGGCTATAGTGTTTTTTGTATATATTGTATGTATGTATGTTTGTATGTAGGCTATGTATGTGTGTATAATAATTTATTATATGTATGTGTGTATAATAATTTTTATATTTTTTTTATTTTTTCCTTTCTGAATAAACAGTGAAAATCAAAGACTGCAGTGTTTTATATAAAGTAGACTAGTGTGATTCCCCCTGATCTAAAAGTGTATGCATATGATGAAAGTATGTGTCATTTTGACAAAGCAATGTTTTGATAGCAGAGTTTAGGCTGTGATAGTAGAGTTTCAATTTGAAACAGATGTGAATGATATATTTCCCAGTGTTGTGTCATGTTTACTTGTGTGTAGGGTTTTGCACAATCAGCGAAGTTTTGCAAAATGTGTTCAAGCAACGGGCAAAAACTGTAATACAATGGGCGAGTTTAATCTCAAAACGTTTTGCAACGTTTTCAGATTCTGCAACGGGCTTCGAGGTATGTTTGCTCCCGTTTGGTGGGCGTGTCTCAGGTGTTACCCAATCAGCTGCCACAAGTTTGTAAACACGACGGCGTTAAAAAGGTAGGAAAATTCAGTGCGCTTGCGTACACAACAGGGTGTTCAGGGGACCACCGTTTCCGTTGAAAACGTTTTGCTACGTTTTGCCGGCGCTGAACTCGCCCAAATATTTGTCTGATATCGATAGATTCAAGTCACCAGCGGGTCATGCGCATGCGCAGAACCGCTAAGCCTAACATACCTGTCAAGTATCCCATTTTGGCCGGGAAAGTCCCGTATTTTACCCTTCTCTCCCGCCGTCCTCCCGTATTAGTATTTTCCCGTAAATCTCCCGTATTTTAACCTGCATTATTAAAAAATAATACCCCGGGCGGAGTAAAAAAACAAAACAACATTAGGTGTGTTTGACTTCATGCCGCGCTGCGCAGCGCTGACTTAACGTGATGCATGTTGGACTTTAAATTAGGTATGCTGGTTAGAAATCGTGTTCGACTTTAGCCGGCGATGCAAAACGTCACCAGGTCACATGACATTAAAAACTCGCAGGAGCAAGGCCACTGCAGGTGCGGAGTCCGGTGTTGTGCCGAGTTTTGCCTGCCTGCCGAATTGCATGCACCTCCAAATAATGCTTTTAAACGCTGTAGGGCCTAATATTCTTTATGAGCGTTTAGAGTCTTTAATATTGTAATACACTTAGGCTAGAAGTACTGTTACGGGTACCGGGCAGCGGCACCCATAGGCAGCTATGTGTGTCCTGAAATACAGGAAAAAGGATGAGACCGAGAGACGTGGTGTTTCCTCGCTGAAATCTCCGCAGTTAGCCTATTTATTGATTTTCCATACCATCAGAATCGTCTTTGTTTCAATTTCTCAGTATTTGTCATTACTGTACATGGCTTGTCTTCTTGGATACATTGTTCATGTTCTTAACATAACATGCAATAAAACTCCAAACACAAAGTTATACCTTTTTATATACAGTCTATCAGTTATACACGTTTCACATCCATGATCCACCTAAATAAGGCCAAAGGAAGATGTGCAGCTGGGTGCGGTTTCCATTATATAGTTTTTGCTTAGCAGGAATACCTCAGAGTCTTGTGGGGAACCTCAGACGTGTGAGCAGGATAGCAGAGTCTCCAGATATATATCTGCTTTCTGAGCAGGGGAATCTGATGACTCGTCTCCTTGTGATCCTTTCCCATTAACGGACTCGGGGAAGTCGGCGTAGGCTACCTACTTCAACATGCTCTACTCTCATGTAAAATTAACCACTCTGGCCCAGCCCACAAATACACTCTTTCCAAAACAGTCTTAAAGAATGCAAAGTCTGCAACAAATTTGTACAATAACTCACTAAAAGAGTAAAGAAAAGTTATGTGAAATTAAGAGAAAAACTTTAAAAGAAAAGCAATATGAAAGGAAAAGAACGTGTGGAATGAAAATAAAATGTAAATATAAAGACAAGCAATGTTAAATGAACAGAAAATATGCAAATAAGCATTTAAATAAATGCTCTTCATATATAACCTTTTGTAGTTTCATTTAAGCTATAACACCTGTCTTAAAATGTAAGGGATGCTGGAGTTTGGTTGGGGTGGTGGGACTGCTCGCGGTGGGCGCCGCAAAATTTCCCTTATTTTCAAATCCAAAACTTGACAGGTATTAAGTAGCACATCTAGGTAGCATAAATCGACAGAACACCAGTTTGCAACGTTTTCTGATTGAATGACATGTTTCCTTCCAACGTTGTGCACGTTCTGCAACAGGCTTCGAGGTATGTTTTCTGCCGTTTGGTGGGCGTGAGTGTTCAAGGCACTGTTTCCGTTGGAAAAACGTTTTGTCGGCGCTGAACTCGCCCCTGAACTAGATGGATACAAAGTGCACGTGCAGACAATCCTGACGTCAGCAGTGACAAACACACGACGAGCTTTCATTGACCGTCATCACTGCGCATGCGTTGACTGGCGGACTGCATCTCCCGCTAGACAACCCACCGATACTTTACCAAAGAGAGCAAGCCTGTCGCTTTCAGTCCGCCAGCAGACCTGTCGAGACACTGCCCTCCTTTCCATTTCACACAGTTATGAAAAACCTCCATTTCAAGGATTTTTTCTGGGTGAGTTTCTAGTGTTGTGTTTTGAGATTATTTATCCATTCATTTTTTAAATAATATTATACTGTAGCCTAACAAACGTTTGTTCGAATAAAGTAGCCTACGGCTGAATTACATTTTGGAGACGGTGTGTTTTGCTTTTGGTGTTTAGCTTCCCTTTCTGTTTAAGTAACTTGTTTGGACTCATGATGAAATAGGTTTCTCTTCCCATGTCATTTATATCTTTTACTTAAACAAAAGTACTAATAGCCTATCACACTAAAATACTCAGTTAAGAGTCCTATATTGAAAATATTACTCGTATAAATTAGCAAAACATGAATAGCTACTCAATATAGAAATGACCCCTAGTTTTATACTATTAGGATATATAATAATATAGGATTATTATTACTGATGCATTAATGTGTAACGTTAAGTGGCAATTTATTATTGTAGTTGGTTGAGATGGAGCACATTTTAATCTACTTAACATACTGAAGGTTAGTTTAATCTATAGCATTTCATCCTATTTTATAACAGATCACCTGTTTTGGATATAAAATCTTAACCTGCAAAGTATCCAGTTACTATAGTTGTCAGATAATGTAGCAGAGTAAAAGTACAATGTTTTCCCCTGACATGTAGTGAAGTTAGAAGTACAAAGTAGCATAAAATGGAAATACTCAAGTAAAATTCAAGTTCCTCAAATTGAGTTAAGTACAGTGCTGTGCAGTGAAGTTAAAGTATGATTATTATTATGATTATTATTTTTTTCTATAGAGTCGTGTATCATTAAACTAGCAATAAGATCAAATGGCGTTGTCTCTTTTTTAGAGATAGAAAGTCGTTGATTTTGTCATCTGGTTAGGATGATTATAGGCTGTGGGGTAGGCTTACCTAAATTATGGAGAAGTACTGTTCAAAACATCAATTTACACTCTGTGTGAAATGTCTTAATGTTAAAATGTTTATGTCTGTGTGTAGCGTTATCTTGGGAACTTCCTTGTATGAATTTAGAGTTCAACAAGTTTAGACAGCTTGTCTTACTGTAAAAGACTGGAGGTTGTTCAGAGAAGTAATAGTAGAAGTAGTGGTATGGTAGCAGCTAAAGCTGCCTGTTATGTGTCTATTTTGAAGTAGTTGTATTTGCATATACAAACATAAACTGTGCATATAATCTAAAAAAATAACCCAGACTGTACTACAATTTATAAAACTAAAAAGATGAACAGAATGAAATATTTTCTATCTTACTGACAGAACTCTGACCTGACCTGCACTGGCGGCTATGATGCAATCATCCAGTATCTCAACGATGGCAAGAGGACGTGCAAGGAGGTGGAGGAGTTCATGAAAGCCAGGTAAAGTTTTTATTATTAGTTCGGCTCTAGCCCAGGTAGGCAAGACTGTGTGCTACCTTTAAATAACTGTCCAGCTGTTCTTGTCGGTGTACTATCTGTACTAGTTGTTATGATGCAATTAAAAGGCAGCGTTATGGATAGGCACAATTTAAGTTAAGACTACAGGGACAAACACAGTGTAACAAAATCATATGATCATATCTTTGCTTTTATAGTAGTCAGAATCACAATGAACTTTATTTGTGTAAAAGTGAATTATATGTTTTAATAGCAAATACAGTTAATTGTATTTCCAACTTTGACAGACGTAGTAGACAAGAGACGAAAGATTCAGAAAGAGGAGAAACATGAACTGTGGACTTTGTGGAGTTGTAGTGGGAGGTTGTGGAAGGTTCATTAGTGAAAGTCTAGTCATAAGAATTAGAATAATTTTGACTGTAGGTGGACTGTGAAAGACAGCAATAAAATAGAATTAAACTGCAAATCTGATGTTGCTAAGGAGTGCAGAGTAAAATATACTTTAGTTGTAATAAGGTAAAAAGAATAAGAGAAGGTGCAACAAGGGTTTCACTGATAACATGGATATATTCAAGAATGTTGTATTTGTTTGGTGTTTAATGTTATCATAGGTTTAGTCAGTGGCAAATAATTTGCCAGCAATAGCCTACAATTTGTTAAAATTGTGGTGTCAAAAGCTGCTGTAATGCTGTAAACCTGTAATGACCGTAATAAATGCCAGAAACACTTAACCCAAATTTTAAAAAGGTCAAACGTTTACACATCAAAAGAAGTATTGCTGCATCACCACTGCATCACGATAGACTAGCGGGAATTAATTCTTCTAAGAGGAGGAACAGAAAAGGTGTTTAGACAGTACGGTAGCTCCAAGTCTTGCCTAACATATAATGTAGTGTCATCATCAAGATAGATTTTATAATGGATTTATACAAAGTTTGGCATTTAAATTTTGATATCGTCCTTCCTTATGTGATAAGTAATCTGTCCTCTCTTCCTCATACACACACACACACACACACAGACACACACACACACACACACACACACACACACACACACACCAGTTTGCAGCCAGTAACATACACTTAGATTAGATGACTCAAAGTAATATTCAAGTTTAAGTTCAGTGTTTAAAAATGGCACAGTTTAACTTTAATGACTCAGTGAAGAAAGAGTAGCATTGTAGCAACATACTAAAATCCAAAGCTATGGATAGAGCAAAAGAGGATATTACATGATAACGTAACTGAAAACTTCCTCCTGCAAGAATGAAAAGGAAAGCATTTTAAAACCACAAGAAATCCAAAATACTGCAACAGCATTCACACTTCTAAGACTTCTACAGAAATCTACAGAATGCGCACATTATTATTATGTTGTATGAAGTAAGAAAATCAGCTGAAGTGTATATATATGGGATATGTATAAATGAGAGTATAAATAAAGCAAATACAATGTGAATTTACAGAATGTATCATATTGACTTTAGATTTACAGAAGATCATTCAATCATCAATAATAGAATAAGAATATATTCATAGATAGAGATTTTTTAAATTTATGCAGAAAGGCATGCATATGTTTGCACTAAATAGCATCGAGACACGTGTAGTTACACAGAAAGCCCTTATTGTGTATTCTGTCAATTGCACCTTTCCAGTTGAGTATTTATAATGGCCCTGTGGAGTCTTTTTCGATACACGTATGAATGCTTTTAACTTATATTTACCAGGCAGCAAGATTGTTTATGATCCGTTATTCTGTAACTGTATTCACTGAGAAATGATAAAGGGTCACGGTCAATCTGTCTAGAGTGGGAGCCCCACTGAGGTCAGTTTGGGTAAGACTTTTTTTTATTTATTTAGCATTTATAAGTGGTATAGAAACATGTAAATTTAGTTGTGTGGACATATAAGAACATTGTAAGTGTATTAATGGACAGTATTTTTCAGCAATTGTAACTTCCCTTATAAAGACATTTATAAGGGACTATATTTTATATTATTACTACCGTGTTTTACTATTGTGTTTTACTATTGTCATACTGTTTATCTGTTTAAACACCAGCCTCCACTTGAAGGAGTTATAGGAGTTAACCACGTATATACTGCTCATAAATGCTAACTAGCGGGACTTACAGACTTGTTACTTACAGACCTGTTTGGAGTTTTCCGTTTGGTGCAAAACAATGTGACGGTATTGGAAAAACTTTCGTGGCTCTCCACCAAAGGACTGTGTCTTTGAGAGTCACACACACACGTGCACACACACACATATAAAATAATATAAATGTAGTCCTGAGTTAGAATTTATGACATCCGTTTCTAAAAATGTCCACTGGGTAATAGTGGTGACCAAGTAGTGCACTAAGTATATGCAAACCAGTAATAAAGCATTACTGATGCCATGTAAATGACTTTGCAATCCATCAGCTGAAGGCTTGCCCTGTTTGTTCTCCTACATTCTTTGTTTCTTTCTCACATCTGGTTGTATCTTTCAGGGCATCAATTGAAGAGAAGTATGCCAAAGACCTCCTTGGCTTGTCCAAGAAGGTGTGCGGACACAATGAGATGAAGTAAGTAACTCCAGTGTTGAGATGCTGTTACTGTGTGTTTGACCAGAATTTATTTACAGTGTGTGTGTATGAGGTAACATGGTGATTATAATATCGGATTCAAGTACAAGAGAGATCTAAGGAAGAGTCAGGTCTGCAGTCGTGGGATCATTTTCACTCGTTGCTTTACAGTTTAAAAGCAGAAATGAGGATTGCATTATTTTGCAGTTTCTCAATGTTTTAGTTGGTGAGATTTTATGAGTCAGTGTTGACATTATGTGTCTGTATCAGCAAGTCCAGTTCCCATTCAGTAGTCAGTCAGTAGTCACACGATCAGTGCAACTTCATTTCTGCTGTTTCTGTTTGGAGGTGAGAAGAGGAAGGAAGACTAATGGGGGAGGAAGAGGCAGGGATCTTTATTTACTTAGTGAAATAATGGTGGTTAGTTAATAATTCTTTCTGTTAAAAGTACCTTGTGGAGTTTTTTGTAAACAAACAAAAGACATGTTTAAATTCACCAAAACCGCATTGTGTGAATCCTTGAGCAAGGTATCTGCAAAAGAAAAGTCTTAAAAAAACATGGTATTCACTTTTTTTAAAAAGCCTTAGAAAGTCTTAGATAGTCTTACATATTATTAACAATCCATTAAGACATTTTTTCTTGTCTGCTATGTACAGTTATGTACTTCTAAAAAATGTCTCCATATGTGACATAAACTGAAACTGAGACTGGTGCCAAAGTTGCCTGTGGGTGCAGAAGACCTTTTTTGTGGAGTTTCACTAAACATCATCAGACCTATTCCAAGTCACTTGTGTTAGGTACAGCAGCTAGGAAGCTCATATGGGCAAGTGAAGAGGTTAAATATTATTTATCATTTTTACTTGGTTAATCTATCCAGTTTTTGCCACTTATTCTGGTCTAGGTTGCATTAATTTAATGAATTAAAACATTAGGAATAACTAGGCGTTATCACCCTGATCTTCATACTTTGGCCAATATGATCATTAAACAGGTATTTAATACATTTAACTTACATTTAACTGGGGGAACCCTGCAGAAACTCTGCCTGAGTTTCCTTTCCCATAAAATGTTTATTAAGCTAATTTAAGCACATTACAGCCACAAACCGTCAAACAGGACAACAACAGGATGTAACTTGTATCTCGCACATCCTTGTGCATGTGCACGATACAAACAAATTGGAATCCCACTTATAAAATCATTGCTCCATAGTGCTAATATTGGTCAAAAACTCCACATGATAGCTTTAATTTCTTAGTATGGTCTGTAGTGAATATTAAATAGTCTTACTGCTCTGAAGTTACAATGTTTACTCATTTGATGTTTGTAATGTGTGAAATATCTCTATAAAATATTTTCTCTTGCTCTTTAAGCACATTAAAAAGATCCCTGGACATGTTCAAATTACGTAAGTGCCTAATATTTTAAAGTGTTTGTAATACTGCCTTTCAGCTGCCATTATTTACTGTTTGTTTCAGTTATGTTTTTTCTGTAGCTCAGGATATGAACCATGTTTTTACCCTTGCAGAGACTGAACATGTGAGTCTGTCACACTTACAACTGGCACAGAGCATGAGGGAGGAGGCTAAGAAAGTGGAAGAATTCAGGGAAAAGCAAAAAGAAATGAGGAAAAAGGTTGGCCGATTTCTCAGCACTGTGATGTACAGAGGTGACTGCAGCATCTTTGCGCCACATGCAGAATTGGTGACACGATACGACCTTGTCATTTCAGATAGAACAACAGATGGATGCTCTCCACAAACAGAAATCTTCACAGTTCAAGAAGACAATGGATGTAAGTACAAATAAAAATACGTCTGAAGATCAGAGTTAATTATTTCAGGCTCAACATGGATTAAAATAACTACAAGGTCACTTTCAGACTTTCCCTCAAGAACCTTTCTGTTTCTTTTACTTGTATTGTGTTATTGATAAACTGAGCTGATTAGCATGCGCACAATCAGTCATATGCAGAATTAATGATATGCAGTGACCGACCTACGAAACCAAAGCCAACATGCTCTGTTATCTAAATTTAGAGGTTAAAAAGTGTTATGACCAAGCTTGTTTTTTAACCGGTGTTGTGTTACATTTAAGATAAGAGAAAATCTGAAGTATTTGAACTATGGCAGACTGTCCATTTGTGATTCAGGTCAGAGGGGTTTCAGTTGTGATGTGAAAACAGTCAAAATGCTCATTCCTTTTCTGTCTTACCTCTTCAGTGGGGGAAGTTGTATTGTCCAGTCTGGAAAGTGAACCACATGGCATCATTTATCACTATGAAGAAGTACTTGTCATGCATTATTCAAAAATAAATAAACAAAAAAAGTCTGCGGCTCCAAAAGAACCGGATGCCAGTAGATTGAACACCGTGAATTCAGTGACCACTTGTGTTAGTGCTGCCAATCTTTTTTTATTTACATTTGTGATTACAAACTGTTAATATTTTATTAGTAGTAGTAATTTAAGATTTAATGCTCCCTATGCTGCTGTCCCCAGACAAAGAAGACATACGAGCAGAAGTGCCGAGATAAAGAAGAAGCTGATCAGAACCTTAACCGAAACACCAACACCAACAACACCAAGCAAATAGAGAAGGTACAGTGGAAAAAAGTGGAGCTTCTCGCTGGTGGAAGATGAATGTGTTATGACAAAGGATGAAATATAAACGTGGAACATTTATTTTCTCCACCTCTGGACTTGCACAATCAGCGTTCAACGCTAAAGTGTTCGGATTTCTACAATTAACACTTGAACTAATATAGAAGGCACTTATAAATGAAGTAATACAAAAGGTAAATCGTGCTTTAGTGCTAACAAACTGCCAGTTTGGAAGGATGAAAAGGTTTTTGAGAGGCCAAATGGACACTACAGTGCTGATTGGTTATGTGAAACAAGTAGGCATTGTTACACAGAAGGAATGAATACCAAAAAAAACAGACACTAAGTCTGTTTTTTTGGTATTCATTCCCATAACATGGGTGGAGGTGTAACATAACATGGGTGGAGGTGTGTGTTCTGATAACTGCTATCACGCTTACCTAGGTGTGACTCTGATGCAGCTATTGTTCAAAGATTATTGTTTGAATAATTAATGTACAATTTTTATCTCTGTGCCTCAGACTTCCTCCATCTATTGTGTTTGTCAGCTTATCCAGATTAACAACGTTCATGTGACTTTATGAGTCGTAAATTATTCATTTGTTACTTGTTATGTGTCGACCTCAGACCCACTGTTGGTGACTTAGTAGTCATTTTATCTATTCATCATCTTTCAGCTCAACTCAAAAGCACAGCAAGCAAAACAGAATGCAGAAGAAGCAGGTACAGACATCTTTACCACATCGTGTGTTTGGTAATATACAGAATAGTGCTATTCTCCAAACTGCTCTACATCCAGCCTCTCATTGACCCATTCTCACACACACACACACACACACACACACACAGACACACACACACACACACACACACACACACACACACACATAACATGTGTTGGTCTCTCCATAACTTTGGTCCAAACTGAAATATCTCAACAACTATTGGATGGTTTGCCACGCAGTTTTGTACAGACATTCACGTTTCCCAGAGGTTGAATTCTACCAACTTTTGGTAACACCTCCTCTATCGCCACCATCAGCTCAAAATTAACTTTGCCCAACACAGATTCATGGCCAGATTCTTTGAACATTTCCATCAACCTCAGCTGTACTTTCTGTTTAGAGCTAAGTAGTTAATGTCAGCATGCTAACACATTAAACTAAGGTGGTGAACAACACACAGCATGTTAGCATGCTGAGATTAGCATTTAGCTCAAAGCTTGTGTCTAAATGTAGCCTCAGAGCAACTAACATGTAGACTTTTAGTCTTGTCAGGTGATAAAAGTAAGGAGATCGATATGGGGAATATGTGAAGCTCTTAGATTCTGAATTTGGTGTAAGTGCTAGTACTACGATATACCACATGAGAGTCTGTAGTGGTTAGTGCAGTGTTGTTTTTTTTACTGTTTATACTGATGTGCATCTTTGATTGACAGACAGGTTATACCATCTGAGTGTGACCACAGTGGGAAAGATTAGAGAGGAATGGCTAAAGGAACATATCAAGGCCTGTGAGGTAAGACTGAATGTCTCAAGATTACAAAAGTTTAATACACATCATGTCTGTAAAGTTTCTCAGTCATACATACTTATCCAATGAAGATTATTGGACAGTTGCCCTTGATTTTAACCTTCTGGGAAACACACATCATATCTCAATGTTTCTGTTGTTTTTCTTTACAGCTATTTGAAAAACAGTCAATGGAGCGTATTAACTTTCTGAGAAACGCAGTCTGGACTCACCTCAACCAGCTTTCCCAGCAGTGTGTGACCAGTGATGAGGTAGGGCCCACAGCTACAGTAACCATAATGTGAAAGTGGTCACTCAGAGTGACAAACCCGGAGAGTTAACACAGCAGTTCCCTTCAGCTCTATGTAGCATTTTAGCGTCTTTCATCTGACATATTCAGCCCATAACTGTACTGTTTGATTTCTCTCTCACAACTCTTACTAACCTCGCAGTAGGCTGCTGTTTTAAATTAAACAACTTTAGCCAGAGTTAGTGACTAACTCTGCTAAAGAGACTAATATAAACACAGCTATCCCTATAGTGTGCGTGTGCGTGAATTATAATTCATCTGCACATTGTATGCTGAAACTTGTACAATGAAAATTGATTGATTCATGCCTATGTAATAATTCATTTATACAACCTATTTATCAATTTATTTATTTGATTAATGCTACTTAATCTGTTACTTTGGATGAATGGTAAAGTCAATACATAGTGTTACGACTTGTGATGAGTCTGACTGGTAAAATTTGATAAATTATATTGTAGGCTATGTGGTGATCGCATCACGTACAATTAATTAAATTCATAGCCTCTCTTTAAGTAGGCCTCTCATACTGCAACTCTTATCGTGGTAATGTGAGAAAATGACAAAAGAAAGTCGCTAGCCCTGCCAGTCACTCGTTTCACTGCATTTACCATAAAGGCTCGAAAATGTGTGCAATCCAAATTTAGGTGCAGCTAAATTAATTTCGGCTCACTTGACCACAGTAGACAAGAGGTCTGTAGCAAGACAAAGTTGGAGATAAATCAACTCGTTACCAGTCAGACTCATCAGAAGTCGTAACACATCATTAGGTTACATTTGCATGAATCACAGCACATAATTCCTGTAGCCTACCGTTTGACAGTTTTACAAAAATAATGTATGGTTAAGTGGCAGAAATATGACAATTATGAATTATGGTCAGTATTTATGCTAGGCTATTTGTTTATTTATTAAGTTTCGCTATCCTTAAAATGACATGACACGACAATGACATTTTTATTTTGAAAGTGAGCTGTCTCTGTTTCCAGTTTTAGACTTTCTTGTTCAATTTTCATTGTACAAGTTGGATAATGGAATAAGCTGATACTTTGGTGCGCTAAATAGATTGCTTCTTTGTTCTTCATCAATGCAACAATAACACAGCACAGTGGTAACATTGTTTAGGCAGCATCAGCTCTGGAGGACAATGAAATTAGGAAATATCCCCTAAACTGGCATTTTTCATCATACAATGTGAACAGCAGATGAATTAAACTTCATGCACAGACCTATAGGGGGTATTAATGTTAGGGTTACATTCATCAGCTGGACAAAAGTATGACTTTAAATGAATGCTAATGTTGTTCAGTGTGTGCTTGATGTATAAACAGGCTACTTACCCCAAGTGGCCTAAAAGATCAGTTCATGCAGGTTCAGAGTAATATGCAAACTAAGAACTAAGAAAGTATCATTATAAGAATTCCCCTTTCAAACCTCCTATCCATAAAGATATGACTTATTTGGACTCTGACCTTGTTTTTACTGTCTCTCTATATGTGTGTGTGTTCATAGCTGTATGAGGAAGTGAGGAAGTCACTGGAACAGTGTGACGTCCAGGAAGATATTGAACACTTTATAAACCTCAGACGGACGGGGGATAAACCACCAGGTGTGCTTATAGAAATATCCTTTTTACAGAATATTTTTACAATACTGTCATGGAATAATCAAGTACACATAAAGAGGAAGGTAGCTAGCAGCCAACACACAAGCACAGTGAACTGTTGCATCAGTTAACACTATGTCCTCTCTAACAGCTCCAGTTCTGTATGAGAACTTCTACAGTGGTCAGAGGTCTCCAACTGGCGCTCCACCCTCTCGACTGCCTCCATCAATGAACAGGTAAACAAGATAAGGACACTAGGAGAGGCAGCCACCCATCTATACTTCCAGTTAATATTTCAAACAGTTCTTTGCTAAATTTCTATAATACTAACTGACTGCATTGCCCCTATTGTTTACCTTGTTTTGTGAATTTGCAGAAGGCCGGCATTGCCTAATCCAACACAACAACAGTATGGGTATGTTATTGTTTTTTTACTTAAATACCATTAAACAGTGGATGGTTGTTTGTTTGGATGCTTGGTGGGTTAAGCAGCATGCTGCCAGCTGTAGCAACATGCTAGTGAGAATAGCATGTTGTTAGCTACAGTGGATAGAAAAAGTCTACACACCCCTGTTAAAATGAGAGGTTCTGATGATGGAAATGTGACCTATAATGTGAACAAGTCAAAAGAAAAACAAACTGAAATCTTCGAGGGGGAAAAATGAAAAGATAAAAACCTTACTTACCTGGTTGCATAAGTGCGCACACCCTCTTGATGTGGCTGTGTTCAGAATTAACCAATCACATTCAAACTCAGGTTAACTAGAAGTCATTACACACGCGCCATCATTTAAAGTGACTCTGATTAATAACAAATAAAGGTCAGCTGTTCTAGTAGGATTTTCCTGATATTTTCTTAGTTGCATCTCCGAGCAAAAGCCACGGTCTGCAGAGATCTTTCAAAGCATCAGAGAGATCTCATTGTTGAAAGACGTACGTCAGGAGACAGGTCCAAAAAATTTCCAAAGCATTAGATATACCATGGAACACAGAGAAGACAGTCATCAAGTGGAGAAAATATGGATCAACTGTGACTTTACCAAGAACTGGACGTCCCTCCAAAATTGATGAACGACAGCACGACAACGACCCAAAGCACACATCCAAATCCACAAAAGCATGGCTTCACGAGAAGAAGATTAATGTTTTGGAATGGCCCAGCCAGAGCCCAAACCTGAATCCAATTGAACATCTGTGCGGTGATCTGAAGAGGGCTGTGCACAGGCGATATCCTTGCAATCTGACAGATTGGAGCGTTTTTGCAAAGAAGAGTGGGCAAATATTGCCACATCAAGATGTGCCATGCTAACAGACTCCTACTCAAAAAGACTGACTGCTGTAATAAAATCAAAAGATGTTTCAACAAAATATTAGTTATTTTCATTTTTCCCCCTCAAAGATTTCAATTTGTTTTTCAATTGAATTGTTCACATTATAGGTCACATTAAAGATGGAAAAGGTTCTGACATGATTTATCTTTGTCTCATTATTTTACAACATAAGAATCTGACATTTTAACAGGGGTGTGTAGGCTTTTTCTATCCACTGTATTATTCAGTTAGCTGTTGATGTTAGCCAGTGAATCTAACTTATGGCAGGGGGCTGTAATGAGTTCGAAGGTTCAGGTAAAGAAAGCGAGTGGTTCTGGGATGCTGGAACACACTGATGAGCCTTTTTGGTGTTGTGGACCCAACTCAACAAAAATTGAGAGGGTGCCCACCCAGCGCTGGCTACTATTTTCAATAGGCTAGATTACTTTTTTGCTAATATACATGTCAATGAAAGCCATTAAAGCGGCCTTATAAGTCTCCAAACTTTGTGAGGTCAATAAGCTGGCAACACTGTGCCTACCTAATGACCCTGTAGACTCCCCTGCACTCTTAAGCTGATGATACACGAGGCAACTTTTTGAGCAATGTTGCTGGGCAATCTAGCTAGTAGCAAGTCTGACTATGTTTTGAACGGCTGGCGGCGGTGCGGGGCGGGTGGCGGAGTGGTGGGGGAAGGGGATTATGGTAGTAATCTTTACTCATTATCATTGATGGTAATGTTGCCCTGCACGATTGCTCTAAAGGTTGCTGTGTGTATCATCAGCTTACGTCATTCACAACTTTATATTGAAACTATGTTCTTTTATTTGGTCAAGAGACCTGATTCCTGAAAATGTCCTGATGCCTAACCATTGGTAAGGCTAGTTAAACTAGGTGAACAGTGATGGTGGTTGGATAACTGCGCTATCTCCCCCAAGCTATCAGACTCTTAAACTCAAATTCGTCCTTAGCACTGCTCCATTGATCATTGAATATTGTTTATTTCTGTTTACCATTTTTATAATTGCTTATGTATTAATGTATATTATCTGCTATGTAGCAGAAGGGAGTTACAAAGCCCAATTTCTTTATATAACCTGTTACATTGTGACCATAAATGCACCTACCTATCTAAATTGCCTATGAAGCCAGTTGGAGCAGCCATGTATGTTAGCCTGAGCAATTAAAACCTGTATCAGCTCTTGTCTTGGGGCACAATATAACACACATTTACATTTAAATCTTCAGGCAGTGTGTGTAAAACAAATGTATTTTCAGTGGTGGGATTGAAACTTGTGGTTTTATTATCAACTGAATGGTTGCTGGACCCTTCTGTGTTTGACACTTAACCACCACATTGTTTTCATTTTTCCTTCAACTGCAGATGATGCAATCTACTCAACAGTGCAGGACACAGGGTACAGCGTCATCCAATATTAATACACAGATCTATTGGTGGAGTTATTGTACATCCTGTGCAGCGCTGGAGCTTTGCCATGTCCATGAGAGTTACTTTAATCTCATCATTTCCTCCTTTGTGATTTCCTGTAAAGATAAAGTCCAGTGTCATAACTGTGCATATGTGTTTCGGTGAGGTTGTGTGGTATTTCCAATGAAAATATCAGTGTTATAAATAGCACATGAAATGCCTTTTTTTTATTCTTAGGTTCTTATTTGCCTTTTTTACAGGAAAAAGTGACTAAAATGGGGATTGGCGCTCAGTATTTTAAGGATGATAAAATTCTATAAAATTAGTAAAGTACCATAAACATAAAACCATTTCCACTGCCCACATATAGAGCCTATTTATTACCTATATGTTTATAATATGCAAGGAGGCATCTTTTTCATACTTGCATCTTAATTTATCTTCATTATATTTTGTATTTATTTTTGTGGATATATTATCTCACATTTTAAATAGATTAACAAAAAAGTGTCATCTGCTTGCTTGTTTTCATTTCCCTTTTAGATGTGAGAGTAGCATGTCACCTGACAGGGAACTTGTGATTAGATCCTGAAGGCTCAAACACACTCTTATACAGTGTACAGAGCATACAGATAACTACATAAAAATGTGTAGTTTCTCTGTAGTTATCAGGTGAAAGTCTTGTTCTTTTTCACTTGACCTGCGTCCTAATGTTTCGTCTTCCTACGTTCATGTGCTGAACAACAGAGTCATTTTCTCTTCTAAGTTAAATTAGATTAAGCTCGCTGCCCTAGATTGAAATTCTTCAAGTCATTAAAATGCATGTCTGAGTACTTGAGGAGCACTTTGATTTTGATTTATTTATGTTATCAAAAAATCATTTTTAGAAACTGCTACAAACTGTGACTAAGTTACAAACTGCAGGAGTATAGAGGGATTCAATGGTATTTCACTGTGCAGCTGACCTGGAGTTAGTTTTGTATGAATAAAATGAATATGAAAGTTTCTCTGTTGTCTTCCTATTTCCATGATCATTCCTCACAGTCAAGTGATGACACACTTTGCATCTTCACCATACATACTATTAAGGTCTGTTTGGCACCTGCATTCACAACTATTTATTATTTATATAATATTTAAGGAAGGATTTTATTTTGACCATCAACCATGAGACGATGAAAGGTTCAAATAAAATGTGTACACTTTATTTCCACCATATTTTGGCAACATAATTTTCTGGTTTGCCTCTCATATTCCAGCGTGTATTTCTGCATTTAACATGATGCAGTCCTCTCAATGTGAGTAAGATTTCCTAGTAACCATCAGTTCTTGTTTAAGATACCCCAGTCTGTCTGCTGGGCACTGTTTTGCCTGCAGTATCCCAGAGCAAGTAGGAAGCACTTTGTGCCCAGGACCAGTGCATAGTATCAGAGCACTGGTATGCACGTTTGCCAGTGGTGGTCCAATATCATACGGCATGCTCTGATTTGATCAGTTCCAGAATCATCTGGATGGTCCTCTCACCTACAGTAGACAGAAACAGGTTCAGATCAGATCTAGCAAAAAAAAAACACCTTCCACCCCTTATTTTAATATGCAGACAGATCTGCATAAAAAAGGTCCCTATAATAATCATATTCATGTAAGTTTAAAACTGTGAATAAATGACAATACTTAAAATAGTCTCTCAGAAAACAACCCACAGACTTAGCTTGATTACAAGCCAAGTTGTTTTAATACAGGTATTTTAATATTTAAATTGTTCCTCATTATGAAGAAGAATAAGGTTTAAGGTAGATTTTAGCTACTATATGTTTATATGTACCATATAGCACTTACTGTATAAAACCACTGCTTAGCCATGCCTTAATAAACTGTAGAGAGCAGCTGAATGACTTCATGTTGTCAGGATGGACAAACACATCATTCAGTATTTATACACATTTGTTTTCATGAGTTCTCATATGTGTTCATTTTAAGTTTATGCTGCTTACTCTTGGGGAAATAAGTGGCCATTTGTCGTATTGTGACGCTTGAGTTTACCTTCCAGATTCATCCTAGGGTTCTCCAGCTTCTTTTCAAGCAAAGAGTCCATAAGTTTCCTCAGGTGTTTGAAGATCACACCAATCCGTACAGGAGCCTTTAAGGGTGAACAACATGGATAAATAAACCTGGGAGATCTATTTCATTAGCCTACAGGAAGTCACGCACAACTTTGACACCATACTGAACCAACACCAGAGAAACCCTGGTGACCTCTGACCTGGAAGTGGATCCATCCATCTAGTGTGATGAGTCTTTCTCTGTGCTGAATATCAATGTCACCTCCAAACAGCAGCATGGGGAACGGAGATATCAGGGTAGTGTCTCGCAGGTAGATCTTTGTGTACTTCACCTGTGGATAAACATTTATTAGCAAGTGACTTAGAGATAAGCAGATATTATAAAACACACACACACACACACACACACCTTCTCCTGGTACAGCAGCCAGCCGTGGGTCTGCAGATTGCGGTTAATAGATGAGGGGTGGACCTGAGCCTTGCCTTGGGGCGTCTCCACTGTGCACGCCACTCGCTCAAGCACATCCACAGAGGTGGTGCACAAGACCCTGGCCACGCTGTCGTAGAGCCCCGCCGTCAACACGGCGTTCAGGATGGAGATTTGCTGCTTGGACAGCAATGTTGCCTGCTGCTGCTTGGAGTGAGAAGAGGAGGAGCGAGACGACCAGAAACCTGCCTGCTCCATCATCCTCATCAGCTCGTGCTTCACATCCTGGATAGAAGACAGAGTCAGACAAATGGGGTTGGACAGGAGCTGGAGTAGAGGGACAATCTTTGTTCATATGCGAGTCACGGCTGAGAATGTGCGAGCGTTACCTCTATTGTAATGAGAGCTGTACGATTTAGGAAGTGTTTCCTACAGTAGGCCATTTCTGTTCTCTGTCCCTCAGTCTGTGACTTCTTCCACCTACCAGTGTGAAAGGTTTATAGAAAATAAGGTCATCAGAAAGCAGAGAGAGCCGTTGAGCTATCAAGATGATTTTTTGTTAAATATCAAAAATATTTGTTAAAATTTTTCACAACTTAGCATCGGAGTTCCTCAAAAGTGAAGAAGAAATGGTTCGAGTTTGTGCCGTTCTGAATTCCGCGAGCCATGTCTTCTTCACCTGTGAGCTCCAATCATCACTCTTCACACATTACGCTCCTCTCACCTGCACACTGCTATTTACCTTTTTCCGGCAACAACGAACAGAGTTCCCACGGGACTTCAGCACTACAGCTAGCCGTCTAAAACACTATTTAGGTGAATTTAAACAAAGGCTAAGTTCCTAAACGCATCTTGCTGTCATGTAAGAGCCCTGTTCATGTTGGACAGACATTTTAATTGCATTTTGTGTCTGTTAAGAGGCACAAAGACACTGTTTATATAATGCCCCCATATCTGCTGTTTTAGCTACGTGGAGCTCTGGGCATTAGCTGTAGCAGCTCCATGTTGCAAGCACCAATCCGGTTGTTTTTTTTTTCTATAGACAGTACTCACAAAGGTATAACGATCAAGATTAACTTAAAAATTGCCCGGAGTTCTCCTTTAAATAGATGTTTTTAATGAAATTACTTATGAATACTTTAGAATTACTTTTTTGAGGGAACTGAATCCAAGACTGTTCAAGACCTGCAGAAATTTGTTAAATCCTCTCAACAGTTTGATTTGTAGTCTATTATCGCTGCTCTTCGTCTATTTTACTACAGCACTATGGTTCAGTTAAAATGATCTCAGTGACATTAAATCAATGTTAGTTTGTGATCAATCTGGGAGGCTTTTAAAAATCCCTATCAGTACCTTAATGAAAATACACAGTCTGTGTTTGAAGTACATACCCCAAATATGCATTGTATATCGTCAGGTGATCGGAGTTGGCTAGAGCCAGGGCGGCTTTGGCCAGGTTGGCTTCCTCCTTTCTATTCATTGGTGTGGAGAAGGGGGACTTCTCTGTGATGGCTGCCGCAATGGTGGCCTGAAACAAATCTCTTATTAAATTTTTCCTTGAAAGATTCAAGAATATACAATCATATAGTAACAGTAATAAAATGAAATACCAAGTTAACGTCCTCACACAGTTGCAAAGAAATCACTGAGTATTTGCTTTCTGAATAAAGAGGCAGCGGGACGTACTATAGGCTCCAGGCAGCCGAGGATGGCTCCGTAGATGAGCATCTTGCCAATCTTCACGTTGACTGGCAGACTTGCCAGGTGTTGTCCCAGAGGGGTGAGGAGATGATTGCTGGGGTGACATGCACCGATCTTCCTTAGCAGGCTGACAGCATTACTGACAGACTGGGGCAGAGGAGGATCCAGGGCCCGACTCAGAAAGTCCTCCGGGGAGCCATACTGGCATTTCTACCAGAGGGGAAAAAAGGAAATTAGGGGAACAAAGAGCACCTTATTTACGGTGGTAGAAGTGTTTGCCTTTGTGTGGATCTTTATATCTGTATTTATGTGTCTACTTTATATACCATAATATGAAGGCAGAGCTCCTCCAGTGGGACCCGTAATATCTCTGGAATGGAGTAATCCATGAAGGAGTCAAACCTGACGTCAATGGGATTAAACAAGAGAAGAAGAGATAAGCACATGAGCTAGAATTTGAGATGTGTAGTTTTATTTAGTTCTTCTTGCTGAACAGATCCTTTATATCTAAAGGGAACTGTTTGTTTTCCCGCTTTGTGTTCCCATTCCCAACTCTTGATAATAAATGATGACCTCCATACCTGTACTTTGGGTACAGTCTGAAGCAGAAGCCGTTTCGGACACGTCCTGCTCTCCCCTGCCTCTGGAGGGCGCTGGCTTTGGAAACAAAAGTTTCCACCAAAGAACTCATCTGGCTGCTCTCGTGGTACCTATAAGACACAGCAGACTGGGGTTAAGTCTGCTCCAGAGGCGTGCAGCCTCTGACATACTTAATAATTGTAAGTCACTTTGGATGAAAGCATCAGATAAATGTAAATGTAAGTTCACTTATGTTTTCCCATTACTGTAATTATGAGCAATGCTACTGACTAATAATTACATAACTTTGGTCCAGACTGAAATATCTCAACAACTATTGCAATGTCATAAAATTTGTTATAGATATCAATTGTTCCCAGAAAATGTATCCTAATGACTTTGATGATCATTTGACTTTTCCTGTAGAGCCATCAAGAGGTTGACATTTGTGGTTTGGAGATACTTGGATTTCACCTCATCTGTACTTTGTGTTTAGTGCTAACTAGCAATTATTAGCATGATAACACACTAAACTAAGATGGTAAACATTATAGCTGTTTAGCATCTTTACGTGAACCATGTTATTGTGAGCATGTTAGCATGCTAATATTAGCATTAAGCTCAAAGTTCAAACACTGTGCCAATGATAGCAAGGCTGTTGAGTCTTGTTCATAGTATCAATTCAGAGACTGAAAATTAAATAAAATATATTTTGATGACAGAAGCCACAACACAGATTCAGTAGTTTACTTTCTATGAGGACAACACTCTTTTTAACTTAATAACAGTACCATTAAATGCTAAAAGCCCTTACTTATTTTCTTTAGTCTTGCCAGTGTCGATGACAAACACGACGTCAGGAATAGTCACACCTGTCTCCGCAATGTTAGTTGACAAGACGATCTAAAAGAGACACAAAGCAGAGCATAGACTTAAGAATATATTTGTTCAGTTGCCCAGTCAATTTATTTTATTTTTATGGAGCATAAACACCCTATGTCCTTTAAAAAACAAAATAATTAGTTGTAGTATTTTTATTTCTCAGTGCTTTGTTAAGCCACATTCAGAAGTACCTTTCTAACTCCAGCAGGTGGAACTGTAAAGGCAGCCGCTTGATCCTTTGATGAGAGAGTTGAGTGGAGAGCAACGACTCTGTACCTTAAAGAGGGGGTCATAACTCACGGTGAGGCAAGGTCAAATTAAGTGTACTGTTTTCAAAGGCTGGTGCAGGACTATTAGGAGTGTACAGTATTGGAGTACATTACACGCTTTTTTGTATGTCACCTGTTTTTGTCCCTGAACCTTTTGTCTGAGGTGAGCAGGTCGTGGAGCTGCTGGATGTGAGCCAGACCGGGGAGGAACACGAGAACGGCTCCTTCCACCTCAGCAAATTGTGGGGATTTGTCTGGCAGTGCATGAAAACACAATCATTTAACACACATGTAACAAGATCTTAACATGTATGGATATGTACTCGGTGCTATTTAAAAAAAACACGATGTGTTTGTACCCAGGTAGTCGATGAGGTCAACCAGTAAGTCCATGTTAATTTTATTAGGGTTCATGTACTGCAGCACCTGCCGAGTCCTACTGCTGAAGTGGTCAAGATCTGGACCCAGGTCCCAGCCGGAAGAGTCCCTCAGTATCACCTCCTGGGACAGAAATAAGAGCTCAGATGCATACACAGTTTGAATTAAGGGTGACAGCAGGTTACATACATTAGATAACACCCACTGCTACATAAACTGCATTACTGCTGCAGAGAGCCAACATTACCTGGTGCTGAATCGTCTTGCCACCTTTTTGTGTGACAGAGATGCTAACTTCCTCTTCTTCTTCAAGAATTTTCTGGCAGTACTCCGAGTCCTTCTCCAGGATGTACCCAGTCTGCTCTACTATGTCTTCTAAGTGTGACACCTAGAAACAAAACCACAGGACCTTGAAAATATCCTGTTTCCTCTGCCAGGTCCCTAGGGTCATTTTCATTCACGGGGCTAAGTAAGTGCAACAACAGATGCAGCTTATCCCTGACATCAACGTCTAAAGCCTTCAACATAGACAAAAAGGATAGCTTAATTTGATTCTGCATACATGTACACATAAACTAAAGCTCTTCTTACCTCCACTGGGAAAGTCCTGCCTGGGATGGTGATCACCGGGCAGCGGTTGAAGTAGTTGGAGAACTTGCCACAGTCCACTGTGGCACTCATTAGGATCAGCCGCAGGTCTGATCTCCTCATAACAACATCTTTCAGGATGGTTAACAGGAAATCCGACTGGACACTGCGCTCATGGACCTGAGAAGATGGATGGCGAAGAGGGTGAGATGGATGGTTCCGAATATTCTCAAATCCAAAGAACGCATTAGAGGAGACTTTCCAACACGCTGCATTGTTAGTCACATGCCCTTACTTGGCTGATGGGGTTGATTAAAGTTCTGTGGATTGTTAGGCTGTTGTGTGTGTTCACTAGAAAACTAACACAACAAAACCTGCATCAAAAAAATCAGGTTCTGACAAAATTAAACTCCAATCAGTTTTCTCCTCTGCATCCTTTCAATACACATGGAACACACACACGTCTGGAAGATAGAGCTCTTGCTGCGGTCCGATTATGTCAAAAACAAAAGCACAAAACACTTTTTGATTTTTATAACTAGACAAAATTATGGCTCTAACTAGGGATGTCCAGATCCGATCACGAGATCGAAAATCGGGCCCGATCACGTTGTTTCAGACTCGATCGGAATCGGACGTTACCTCCCGATCAGGACTCGGATATAAATGTATATATATGTATATATAGATGTGCTTTGCAAACACTGTCGCACTTTCATTTTTGTATTTGTTTACATGCCTGCCGGGTATTTTAAGTTGAGGTGCTAATTGTTTTTATCTTAGACAACAATACATGAACAATACCAAACACTATGTTTGATCTGGAGTTTTCAGTACCTCGTCTACAATGATGTGTGTCAGGGAGCTGAGATGTCTGTCGTGCTGTAGTTTCCTGAGCAGAACTCCGGTAGTACAGTACAGTAGGCGGGTCCACTCCCCAGACTGATTCTCCATCCGGATCTGGTATCCACACAATGACGACTGAAAACGACATGGGAAGCGATTATTAACAAAGTGCATCCTTTGAGCCTACATTTTTGCCCATAGAACGTTAAAATGTCTGTAAAAAAATTTATTTTCACCTTCGATCCCGGCCCATCCTCACAGCCAAGCTCCTGGCTGACTCTGCAGGCCAGGCTCATAGCAGAGATCCTGCGGGGCTGGGTCACCACGATGTTGCAGGGATTTGCTGCTTTGCCTCCTGTTAACAGCTCCTCCAAGAGGAACTGAGGAATCTGGGTACTCTTTCCGCTGCCTGTCTCACCGGCCACCACCACCACTGGGTGGCGCTGCAGAGCCTCCAGGACCCGATGGCGGTGTTGAAAGACAGGAAGCTGCTCTCGCTCTGCCTTGAAAGGAAGGTACTTGTTAAGTGACTTGGGCTCAATTTATGCAACTTTAAGATTAAAATGTCTTTAATAAGTTAAATTGTACAATGCTTAAGCATAATTACCTGCAGTCTTTGGGCCAGTGGGGACTTCTTCAGCTTTTTTAAGAGCTCTCTAGACTCATCAAGTGCTCCAGCCTCTTCGTTCGTCCCTCCTCTTTTCTCACTCTTGTCGTCCACCTCTTCTCCTCTCTCACCAATATCAAGACCAGCCAGGTTCTCCCAAGACTCTTCAGGCTCTTCATCCCCAGCCCTGCCCAGCCCCAGCTTGTCTCGGGATCCAGATTCCTGTACTTGGTTCTGGTTCTGCTGCTGTTTGAGTCTGGTCAGAAGCCGGGAGATGAACTGGTCTCTAGGTTTGTTGGCAGCAGTGCGGCTCTCTTCCTGTTGCTGAAGCTCGCTGTCTCTCCACTCCAGCCACACATTTCTGTAGGTTGGAGGAAGAAGCTGGTGCACTGACTGAGCGCAGGGATTTAGAGGGATCGGAGTAAATTAGTCATTAGAGGAGAATTATAATAGAATGATTAAAAATAAAATTGAAAATATGAGTTCAAGCAGCACCCAAAAAAATGTCCTCTGCTGGTTAAATGTATTACCTGTCCTTTAACTAGATTATAGAGTGCCAATGTGGCTGCTAGATGTTGAGCCTGCATGCTGTCCTCAGTCAGGATTGTTGGACAGACTTCAAGAGCATCCTCAGCCCTCTGAACACGCACCCTGATGGATGAAAATAAATAAAATTAAAACAAAATATTTCTAAATTTAATTATAAGCCGAATCTAAATAACAGCGTTAAATAATCTCACACAGAGCTACAACTACTACTGCAGGTTATTTCAGTCTTCTATCAATGTAGCACACATGACTGACATTTTTTTTAGTGTGACCAATCAACTCAAGTGGATTTTCAGCATTTTTCCCTTTACTGGTGGACCTCAGCGGAGCTACATCAAACAGAAAATATGTCTTTGTATATGAAAACAAGGACACAGACACATTCACAGACACACTCACTTGCATCTCCAGTATCTGCCAGCGGCAACCTTGTGAAAAGTCGGCGCTGGACTCTTGGGCAGGTTCTTTCGGACCCAGTCGATGAGGAATTGTTTGGGAGACTTTCCTGTCCAGCTGCGAGCTGTGTAGTCAAAATTGCGAATGTCCTTTGGCTCGTTCTTTTTCACAACTGCAAAGGAAAATGGAACAAAATTATCAACAAATAGTGAATCTCTTGTTTGCCATCAAGAATTTATGACACTTTTTAAAAAATACATGGGACAATATAATAATAATAATAATAATAATAATAATAATAATAATAATAATAATAATATGCATTAATCAAAGTGGTACTAGGCCCTGCGATGGATTGGCGACCTGTCCAGGGTGTACCCCGCCTTTCGCCCAATGTCAGCTGGGATAGGCTCCAGCCCCCCTGCGACCCTGTACGCAGGATAGGCGGTTGACGATGGATGGATGGATGGATGGATGGATGGATAAAGTGGTACTTTACTGTATATTGGGCTTACAGCATTACAACTTTTAGCTACAGAATGTTTTGTTTTGTTTTATATTTACAAAATCCTGTCAAACATCAAAGTGTTTTGTTAAAGTCATTCAATGAATGAATTTAACTTTTGTTTTGTGAGACAAACCTTTCTCCACAGGAGGGGCTTTTTCAGCGTTTTCAAATAAACTGAAGCTGAGGTCCTCTTTGTCTTCAAGGACAACTATTTTCTTTTCCTTTTGAGGCACGTCTACTACTTTTATAGCTGGATTAAACATGGGGTGGGACTCCAGTTGCTTCATTTCTAGAAACACAAAAATACATTTGCTCTAGTCAAAAGTGAGTTTGAAGGAATTGTTTAATTGCTGCATGAGTTAAAAGCACACTCACCTTGCTGTATGATGCGTATCCTGTCCTGTGCCATCCGCTGGCCCGCCTTGTCTCCTTTTGTCTTTGTAGCAGCTGCCATTTCTTTTGTGTCGTACAGTTGAGCAGTAAGGACCAAATATCTGTCATTCTACACAGCATGAAACACACAGATACTACATCATGCCACATACTCAGTGCCTCAATGATATTTACTACACTATCACAACTTCCTAGCTTTATACAATAGCTGAAAAAAACCTTTTGTGGTGAATGAGGTAGCTTTCCTACCTCATTCACCATGCTTAGCTTTTTTTTAAAGTTGGGTAAGAAAATAATTAAGCATATCTCACAAAACATCCAAGTTTTCCTTTAAAAAAATTAATTAGAGATCTAAGCTTCAAGCTTCTTTAACTTTACTTACTGGATCGAACTTCACATCCAGTTCAGGATTGCGTGCAGTCTTCTTCCCTCGTTCCTCTTCCTCCTCCTCTTCCTCCTCGTCACTGCTCTGCTCTGCATATCTTAAGATCCAATCCTTCATGCTCGCAGCTTCATCCTTCTCTGTGGCCTGGCAAATACCACACAGGTTTAGTTTAGTGTGACAGTGTGCACATCTGTCGAGCCAACACACACTCATAAACAGACACACAAACCTTGGTTGTCTCCTTCCGGGTGTTGTTGGGTGCTTTGGGGCTTGGGGCTGCAGATTTCTGCTGAGCAGGAGGCTGGAACTTGGGCCTGCTCTTCTGACTCTCCTCCTGCATCTGCTGGGTAAAACCTTCCGGCAGTTCATCTAATACACAAGACAATCAAGAAAGTCACAGTTTGTACAGCCTTGTGTTCTCAAGAGCCATACAGTGACAACATCTACATAAATGGCCGCTGATGCTGTGTTACCATCTTTAAGGTTGAGGCAGAGCCAGTCGAGAGCAGAGTGGAGATCTCCTCCGTACAGCACACTACTCTTCATCGCCTCCTCAATGTGTTCTCTCTTAAAGTTGAACTTCTCCAGAGCCGTGTACAGGTCCTGAAAGCACAAACAAGACAACGCTAACCTAAATGCAACATTTGGTCATGGAAACAGATCTTAGTCAGAGGGATAATTTCATCTTTACCAGCAACTTCTTGTTCGTAAGTCTGCCTGATATGGGCCCTTTGTCCCCATTCTCCTCTCTGAAGTCATTGATCAACTTGATGATCTTCTTCTCCAGGTCAGCTTGGATAGCAACCTGTGTTAAACAGTCAAATCCCATTTATTATCAACGTTTTGAATGTTTTTCAGCATGTATAGTATAGTGGTATGTTACAAGCTGGTCAACAACAGGTTACAGGTGCAACATTTACTTGGCAGAGAGAGAGAGATGATGTCAAACTGCACAGTGAAGATAAAATGAACCCAATGACTTACTTTAAGAATCGACTTGTCTGAAACTCCACCTGTGTCAACCTGGGCGGTATTGGCAAGACTGTAGGTCTTAGGAGCTGTAATTTCAAAACAAAATTGTGTCATTTAAAAGCAATGCATGTTAATGCTGAGCCAGATTTAATGCTTATCTAAGCATCACCTTAATTGACATGATTAATTATTTTAGTAAGCTTTAGTTTCAGGTTTTTAATCGGAGATGTGTTGACACAAACTGCCATGCAGATTAGGCTGTTTTCATTAAAATTAAATAAATATCAATCATGCTGATAATGAGACTAACTGCTTAGTCTAAAAAATTTACAGGTCTATCACAAGTTACAAGACCTGTAGGTTTGTTTATCCATCTGCAACACAACAGCAAGGTGTCATGATATGAAATGAAAAAAGAAGAGAGGGGCATTTCTGAAGGTGTAACTTGAAACTACAGCTAAAATTATTGCATATAGGATTGAACGCAACACTATGAACACCTATATAATATAAAACTATTCAATATATCACCTCTAACCACAGCCTGGAAAATGACCATAATAAATGTTCAACTGTAAATGTCACACTGTAGACGCCTGACTGTTTTTGGTATCGCGATGTTTCTGAATCCATAACATCAGACAAGTAATACCACCTTTTGGCTTGTTCTCTTTGGCAGGTTTAATCAGCTTGTTGCTGGCTGGCTGTTTCTTCGCCTCCTCTGCCACGCCGTTCCCCACTGCAGCGGCACCAGTCCTGCCCGCTGCTCCTGCCGGGGCTACCGGAGTAATCGATTGCGCCGCCGATTTCTTCTTCTTTCCACCCATTATGTCACCAAAACGCTGCCTGTCTGCGGCTCGTCTACGTGGTTATGCGCTGCCAAGTCATCAGCAAATAAATACGGTGGTTACAAATAGAGAGCGAAATATAACACTAATGTGAATTTCTCTGCGTATTCACGTCAGGTTGGCTAATTTTTGGACAACATAGCTGCCGTACCGGAAGTATTACCCGGGAGCAACCTCGTGTTGTATTGTGGGAAGTGTGCCCTTAACAATCATGGCAGACGCCTTTGGAGACGGTTTGTTCAGCGTGTTTGACGAGGAACAACAAACGACCACAAGCAAAAAGATACCAGCTTCGTTGGCACCGGACATAGGGTAAATAAGTGGATTTTTGCATATTAATGACTGGTGTTTAAAACCAGGAGGTTTGATTAGCCAGGGAACCTGAACGTAGCATCATGTCAGCTCGTGCCAGACAGTGAAATAGTCCTGCTATCGTTAGCTAGTAACGTTAAATGAAACATCAGTTAAAGTGCCTGGTTGTGCAGATAAACGTGAACTCAAATCGTTTTGGGGCTATGGTTTTCTTATATTGTATATAGCTTGTACATTAACCCCATTTTTTTCGAAACAGGGAAGCTCAAAGTAAAGAGTCTAACGTTAGGCAGCTAACTTTAACCGTTGGTGTAACGTAACGTTCCAGAATATCCTTTCAGCTAACCACAGTTCTTCTTCGCTTGTGTGTTTTTCCCGTTTTCCAGAAAAGTTGAAGGTAAAAATGGCACTGACAAGGATGCTGGTCCATCTGCCGGGGTCAAGAGGGAGGCAGACAGTGACGGCGGAGAGGAGGTGGTGTTTGGGAAGAAAGCTCGACATGAGACCGTCTCTTCCAATGACCTAAAGTGAGATGAGATACATCTTGTGTGCCTGTGCAGTGTGCTTTACGTGCTGTTATAACATGCGTCTATGCATATTCTCTTAATTGCCTGTCTAAAGTACAATTTTGAGTATTTCCATTTTATGCAACTTTGTACATTTCAGATAAAACTACTGTATGTTTACTTCCCTGCCTGTGAGAGCTTTAGTTAGTAGTTAAGTTACTTCAGTTTGACCAGTTACTTGAAATTGTTTCTTCCACATCAGTGGATTTCTTTTAAATATCATAATCCAATACTACAACTCGAAACAAAGCTGAAGTATATTTTGTATATCTAACATGTATATTTACTTAAGTTAAATTTTAAATGCATGACTTTAGTTTATAATAGAGTAATTTTACATAGTGATATTGCTGTATCTAGGTCATGTAAAGGACCTACTAAAGGAGTAGCTCCTCCACCACTGGAACTAATACAGTTGCAATGCAATCAGCAGCCCAGGAATTAATATTACACTCTTTCAGTGTTTGTTAAAACTGTTTAAGAGAGTTGGTGATTCAGGTTTATGTCAATCAAACCAATGATGCTGATGCTGCAGCATATGTTTTAAAGTTGCTGTGTAGGTGACATCTGTTTGGTTTTCTTCAGTCTTGCAGAATTTATGCCCCAAGTGAAGGTGGAGCAAGTTGACACTGTGGAAGGATGCTCACATGAGGTAAAGAAAGCAAATTAAAGCAAATAAACAGTTGGATGACAAATAACGAGAAAACCCAGCGAGATGTCTTAGTAAGGCGTTGGGCAGCTTCAATGCTCATCACATAGACTGTACACATTTCTGGAACTCTACTGGGGGGATGAACATCATTCTTCCAAAAGATATTCCCTCATTTTGTGTTCTGATTATTATCAACTTTCTTCTTTAAGTCACCTTTGTGATTTCTTTGACTTTGAAAGTCAAAACTTTGATTGTTAAAGATTCTGTCGTCCCCTCACAGGTTGCGCTGCCTGCCAGTGATGACTATAAACCACTGAAAGCACGAGTGGGGAAAGCAGCCAAGGTACAATACACCTTTAAATCAGGTCTTCTACTTGCAGAATACATTTACATTACATTACAATACATTTGTTAAGTGTAGAATGTTATTGAATTACAGTGAAATAGATTTTCAAAGCATTTATTTATTAATTTGTTTGTAATGATAAGTCTGTATGGAGGCTTAATAAGTTAGTTAGCTTTTCAAATGTTAGAAGCAGTTTCACATGGCAGCACATGGTTTCTAACTGTATTGCCTAATGGGGAGTAAATTTATATTGTATTGTGTACTACTTGGTTTACAAAAACTAGTATTACATCTGGATTGTAGTTTTTTTAATTGACATGTCTTGTCTTGCAGGAGTACCCTTTTGTTCTTGACCCGTTTCAGCGTGAGGCCATCTTATGTATTGACAACAATGAGTCTGTGCTTGTGTCTGCACACACCTCTGCAGGCAAGACGGTCTGTGCTGAGTGAGTATCTTAAATAACCTTGAAACCACTAACGACACTGTTTTTTTTTTTTTGGTGAGGGGTTGAGCAAAGAATTGAGTTACAATCAACCGTTGTCTTTGAAGAATTTATTTAACAAAAGAGAATAAACAGAGAAGTACTAAAACACATATACAGCTGGTCCAGAGACCTTCCGCCTAGGGCGGCGTCGGGCGTCTGGCCCCAAGCAAAGGGATGCATTATCATTTACACCGTCTAGGTTTCTCTGTTTGGGGGAACAGAGATCCTCTCTCAGCCTTGAATGAACATTCCATGAGAGGAGAGGAAAAACAAGAGGGGGGTGAACACCAAAACAATCTCACAGCTCTGACCTAAACCCTTGTAAATGTGGACAGACTAACATAAGGAGTATAGGAGAGGAAACCCTAGCTGCAACACAGTGCAGAAGTGCAATTGATGAATGCAGTTTCCTTGGAAGCAAAGGCTCGACAGCAGTCATAATTATCGTTTAGGTGAAGCAGTGGTTAATGTCAGATTATTGATCTAACCTAGTTCACTGTTATATCCTCCTCTTGTAGATATGCCATTGCGCTGGCCCTCAGAGAGAAGCAGAGAGTTATCTTCACCAGCCCCATCAAGGCCCTCTCTAACCAGAAGTACAGAGAGAGATGTACGAGGAGTTTCAGGATGTGGGACTGATGACTGGCGATGTCACCATCAACCCCACCGCCTCCTGCCTTGTCATGACAACAGAGGTAAGAAGCAGTTATTTCTGACAGAGTGGAGACATTATTAGATTTGTACCCTGGGACCCAGGGTGGTGTCTGGAAAGTGTGCTGCAGGTTCTGTGTGATGGGATGTAGAGAGGTTGGTCTGACATGATAAACTGCTTTTCTTCCAGATCCTGAGGAGCATGCTGTACCGAGGCTCTGAAATCATGAGGGAAGTGGCGTGGGTCATCTTTGATGAGATCCATTACATGAGAGATGCAGGTGTGTACAGAATACAAGCTCAGTGTTGTTTGGAGCATTGGGCCTCGTTCAAGAACCACTCGTATAAACAGATTCATTCTTAGCTGGCACGATGCGAGTGATTTAAGTTACTCTTTTCTTCTTGTGGACAAAGGAAATTCACAAGGCCTGTTGTACAAGTCATGTACTTCAATTTGACTAGGATTCATAATACCTTCATCTGAATGAATTTGGAGTTTAAATATGATGCGTAAAGTATCTACAAAAAAAACTAAGACAAATGGAAGCAAGAATGACATTCTGTTCAAATTATTATCATAATTGCTTGACAATTTACTAGAGTTCTTTTCTAGATTTTATCATTTATATTGGCATATTTCAGCACAGCAACTTCTGCAGTTCAGTAGTTAGGAAAATTCTGTCACTCTGGACAGCTGGGGTCCTCAGGGTCTTTATGTAGGTCACTGGCTAATATCATGCTCTGTTACATCCAACAATGTTAAATCACCTACTGTAGGCTATAATATTCTCTTGTCTAATAATTCTTTGACTTTTGCCTCTGGTTAAGCGCCTCTCATATTACTCACGGGCCACTTTGCTTTTGAAAGATGTTTTTGAACTTTTTTCCAATTGTTTTGGCTCCTCTAATTCATTTCTGAAGCTGCTAAACTTGTAATCTTTTTGTCTGCTGGTTGTAGGAATAGTGAGGAAGAATTCTTTATTTTACTCTTTAGTAACATTTTTGTGAATGAAACCTGTCCACACGCTGACCGGAAAAGGTAACCTTAAATGGCAAATTTTGGATAAGACTACGAACATGTTCTTAGAACACATTCCTCTGCTTTCTGTGTATTTCAGAGCGTGGTGTGGTGTGGGAGGAGACCATCATTCTTCTTCCTGACAATGTGCATTACGTCTTCCTGTCGGCCACCATCCCCAATGCCAGGCAGTTTGCGGAGTGGATTTGCCACCTACATAAGCAGGTGGCATGTTGTTCTGGCATATATTAAAATTATAAAAGTTAAATCTTATGTAACATAAGAAGTGGCAGTTATCCCTCTTTTATATGAAAGTATCAAGATAACATTTATGTTTTTGTTACATAATTAATGTTTCTGTCTCATGTCTGTTGTAGCCATGCCATGTAGTCTACACAGATTACCGCCCAACTCCACTGCAACACTACATCTTCCCAGCAGGGGGCGATGGACTCCACCTGGTTGTTGATGAGAATGTAAGGACACCCACAAACTGCATTTACTAGGGTCTGTCAGAGTTATCAAAGAGTGTTGGCTAATTAATCCTTTGGAAGTCAGCCTAGAGACAGACTAAATGTGTCTGTTCTCATATTAGCTCTACATAACAGTCTCCTGATTTTGGATACATTCATTGGCACTGGCCTTCACATGATAGACATGAATCATAACATCTGCCTGTGTTTTGCCCTTCTTCAGGGTGATTTCAGAGAGGACAATTTCAACACAGCTATGCAGGTGCTGAGAGACGCAGGGGATTCTGGGGGCAGCGGAGGGGGCAAGTGGGACCCAAGGGGACGGAAAGGAGGCACTAAAGGTGTGTGTGTGTGTGTGTGTGTGTGTGTGTCAGTTTTCAAGGTTATAATGTGTCAGTGCTCCCTGTAAGCCTAAAGGTTAAGGGGCATACCACATAACCATTTGCGTCCACTGTTGAATCCCGTTGTTGCATACACTACCTCCCCTACCCCCCCATTTTGTCTTTTCATCTCCCTACTTTCAAAGGGCAACTAGCCCCTCTTAAACATGTAAAATGTCTTCAAAAATGTACATCAGAATTCATGTTCATGTGTACTCCAATATATGATTTCCTCAGGTCCGTCCAGTGTGTTCAAGATAGTGAAGATGATCATGGAGAGAAACTTCCAGCCTGTCATCATTTTCAGCTTCAGCAAGAAGGATTGTGAGGCCTACGCTTTGCAGGTAGCCAAACTGGACTTTAATACAGGTATGTCTCATTGTACTTCTTCTGCAAACACATATTCAGGTTGAGTCGGTATATACAATCCTGGTGCTTTTGTGACGTGTGCATTGTAAAAGGTTTACGTCAGGCCCTTGAACCAGTAGATCATTGGCAGGTGTTATGTTTTGGAATGCGATCACTTATCCAGTTTTTGTTGTTTTTTTTTGCTAAGGCTTGTGAGGTCAAATTGTGTAGCAAGCAGATTTAGCATGTTGTAAGTGTAAGTTCTGGTGATTTGACTGTGAAAACAGAAGTATTTTCCCAATTTGACAATGTAGAGTTGTGATGACAGCTTTGATTCATATTGTACAATTCATAATCTAATGATATCCTCTAGAGCAGCAAAGAAAAGGTGATTAAGTAATTAATGGATCATCAAAGTAAATCTGCTACAACTATTTTAATAATCAAATAATATTTGGACCTTTTTAATGCCAAACATTTGCTGGTTTCAGCTTCTCAGATCCAATAATGTGATGCTTTTATTTGACATAAATGACAGTAAACTCAATATCTTGGGGTTTTGACTGTTGGTCAAATAAAACAAGACATTTGAACATGTCTTGGACTGTGGGAAATTATAATTAGGAAAATAATAATTTTCCACTAATCTATGACATTTTATAGACAACATTGTTAATTGATTAAGTAAAAAAAAATCAGCAGATTCATTGCTAATCAAATAATTATTAGTTGTAGCCCTAATAATGTCCATTCTGGCAACAATTTAATCATTTCTGTTTAATCGTCCAGTATTAAGTGATCAGATGTCATAAAATACCTCCTGTTTAGCTAAATTAAACTATTTTATTGCTGTATTTTCACTGCATTGGTCAGTTATCAGTTCCAAAGTCACACTATCAGCATATTGAATAATGAGCATGTTAGTGGTTAGATTCAGAGCAGATTGTCTTTGCACACTGAAATGCCAAAACAAATAGAAAGTTAGGGAGGGAGTTGAAATTAGGCAAGCAAAACCACTCACCAAAATGCTAAATTGTTGGCAAGCCGAGCTGACTAAATCCTCCCCACTAAGTGAGTGCCATGAATATGGCTTATTGTGCCTGCACAGCTGGTCTTGCTGTTTAGTCCAGTGGATAAGTGAAGTTGCTTCATGAAGACAAATCTCTGACGGATGGGAGATTATCCAGCTGTAGCTGGAGGTTGGCTCATATCCACCTGCTTCAGGCTTTTTCTTGAAATAAAACATGCTTATGAAGCCTTACTTGAGGAGATTTTTTAATGCTGAGCTCTTCCAGCAGCAAAGGCCGTTCTTCTGTCAACAAAGCCAATTTTTCCATGAATATTGCAAAAACAAAACAAATGGAAAAACTCTGCCAAAAATGATTTCTCATTTCCAACAGTTTCATGAGTTTTGAGAATTTTTCTTGAACAGAGTGACGTTCTTTAGAAAAAAAGGCAGAATGTGTCCAGTAACATTAACTTGATTGAGGAAAAATGTTGAAATAAATTAATCTTTTTTGTAAAGGAGTCAAATTGTTCTGTTGATTTGTTTACTAGTTTAAAGAAATACAAAGCATTCATGACAAAATGTGATGGTTTTTTTATAGCTACAGTATTGTCATAAAAAACTGTATTGCTTTTCCTCAAGTTATTACTTGTTACAAACCTAACCATTTGCAAGATGCAAAAGTTTCAAACGTGAAAGATGTTTTCTTTCTTTGTCTGTCATTTAGAAACTCACAGGGACCAATTTTCTCTAACAAACAGGTTGTTTGGTTTATCCCAGGTTGTTGGTGTTATGGAGTTTCTCTGTTTGTGTGTTTAGATGGGTTATAATGAGCAGAGGGAGCCACGTGTCTCTCCTGGTTTCTCTCATTCTCAACCAGCTACCCCCTTTTCTTTTTTTCTACCTTTCCTAGCTCATGTTTTTTTCTTTTTTGTGCTTTCTTAAACACCAAAGACAGTCCCCCTTTCTCTCCCCTCCTGCTGTGTGCTGTGACACAGAGTTTCTGGGCAGTGTTTGTGGATTGGCAGAGCTGTGTTGGAGTCAGGGGACCAGCTGGTGCTAAAACACCAACCAACTGACCAAGTGCAGAACTGCAGCGTCAAACAGACAAATTATAGAAGGTTTGGTTGGCTCATGCAAAGACCAATTGATGCACATAGACCCAGATTGTGTTGTTGTGATGCTGACCAGAGGCATTATAGTTGTTTTTGCCACTAAAGCCTAGTTCACACTACGCGATTTTTAGCCTGATTTCCTGCTCGGCAAGCTCGGCCACCGTCAGGCTGTGATCGGGGGTAAATCAGCGGTTGATCGGCGGTCATCAGTCTGATTAACTCTGCCAACTTTTCAGAGAACCATGGATTATCTCTTCCTACAATCCTGAATTTCTTCATAGGGGCATTTTTATCACAAATAAAAAACATTTTAAAATGCTCAAAGGCAAGGTTGACATCAGTGTGTTTTGTTCAATCCCACTATGGCACACATCATGCAGGAAATCTTACAAAATGCTCGAAAGCTCTCATATAAAGGAAATAAGGTTTAACTATTATTCCCTAGTATGGGTCAAACTCCAGAAATACATTTCAAATAATGTAACTCAAGAGAGTTTCATTAGATCCCCTTCCTGACAGGGATATCTATGTGTCTTTCAAATTTGATATTGTCAGTTTGCAATGCAGTTTCTGCCCAAGCTTGGACTACAAAAGTGTGTAATTTCTCTACCTTTATAGACAGTATTTTCACAAGCTGAGTAGTAACCCTCATGACTAGTAAACTGAGCTTCATGTGTAAAATCAATGGAGTGCCCCATAAATCCCTGACAAGGTATCCTGAAAACTACTAACCAGATTACCTTGAAGTTTGCTGTGATTATTCACACTGGCCAGAAGAAGGAACTTTTTGTTTTTCATGATCCTTTAACCTTTCTTTTACCACCATCATTCGGACAATTATTCCAGTTGTACATAAGAAATGTCAAAAGCCGAAGGGCCGGTTGCCATGATAATGACTGAGTACAGTCACGCTTCTTAGAGGTTGAACAGTTTCCTTTCCAGATACTCTTTGAGCTGTCCGTTTTGTCTCACCCTAAGGGCAAACGTAAGACTTTCGTCTCACTGCAGGAAGTGTTTGTGTTTTCATGCAGTAGGGTGTAATCAATGGCGTAAGTGAAGTGTTATTAGACTCCTTGCTCTTTAAATGTTCATTATAACCCTGCTCTGTGTGTGATGTGCAACAAAGTGGATGTACTGGCTGTTTTCCTGGAGCCATGGATGTAGCTTAGGCTGACCTCGCTTTTTATGTTGGCCCTTGTGTGTGTTTGTCTGTGGTATAGCTGCTGAAACCATGAAAAGAAGTCCCATTGACACTTAAGTCATTTGTCACTTAAAAATAAATACTGCACCATCAGACTTTGTGGAAGTTTCTGACTAACAGGCACATAAGAAGGATGGTTTCCCAGAATGGTTTCATGAATAAAGAAAGACCTGTGACTAAGTTTCCATATGGGCAGAGAGCCAACCAGCCGTAGCAAACAATCTAATGTGATTAGCACAGTAATAAGACACTGGTGGTTGTGGTGTCATATACCGATTACAATAATAAAGAGTTTGTTCAACATGTGATAGCATTCAATTGTTTTTGTAAAAAAAAAAAAAAACTCAGCCCAAATTTTAAAGAAAAAACTAATCAGTTGTCAGAAATTCTACTAAATAAAATAAATTAGAGAAACTGTTTTCAAATCTAGAGTTAAAACAGACTGAAATAAAGCAACATCATTTGCTTGCTCAATCCCTGGGTGGTTAAACTTTTCCTGTAAGCAATTCTCCTCATAGTTACACATCAACCACACACGACAAGATAAATTATATTTAAAACAACATTTTAAAATGACCCAAAATAGTGTGTGTGTGTGTGTGTGTGTGAGCGAGTTAGAGGCATAGTTGAAACCCACAGGCTCAGAATGTGCTTTGTGCTAATATTTAGAAAGTTTTCTGAGCAGCCATGAGAAAACTAATAAATGCACCCTTTCTTTGTTCCAGATGATGAGAAACGTCTGGTGGAGGAAGTGTTCAACAACGCAGTGGACTGTCTTTCAGACGAAGACAAGAAACTCCCTCAGGTGAGGAGAACGGGTCTCTCTCACTCTGTGTCCTCACAGCTTGGGCCATGTTTTTATAACCATCCACATCGCCCTCACTTTTTGAACAGAGTGCTGCCACCTTGTAAAAGCTCCGAAAAATGGCCCCAGCATTTCCTTCAGTCATTTTCTGCTTAGAGTCATGGTTAAACTGCCTTAATGTAAATAGCTGTACACATAATGTCAACATGGACTCAAACACTGTGCTCCTCTTATTCTACCCTTCTTTGTTGAGTCACATTATGAAAACCAGCCGTGTTGACGTAATAGTTTTTGGGGCCGCTACTGCACAAGCAATGGCAACGCTAACCATCCATCACACTTTTCCACTATGAGGGGTTAGATGCTTTTCCACTCTCTCTGGTGCTTTGATGGCTTTAATCAGATGAACGAACTGGTGTATATGCACTGTCACGAAACCTTTTTAGAAACAAAACGCTACAAACACTAATCTGCCTGTCATTGCTCTTGCTGTTCCACAGGTGGAGCATGTCCTGCCACTGTTGAAGAGGGGGATAGGAATCCACCATGGAGGTCTACTGCCCATCCTGAAAGAGACCATAGAGATCCTTTTCTCTGAAGGGCTGCTCAAGGTACACCCGTCCCTGCATCAAGATGTTCATCAAAGCATGCTTAAACAAGAAAAGATTCATCCCTGTCAGCACAGTGATTGCACTTACTTGATTTTGTAAATGGTCACCCTACATTTTCACCCAGTTAGGCTTGAATTTTTAAACATTGTGTAAATGAAAATGTACAAAGGTTTAATAAATAGTAGGGATGCACCGAAATGAAAATTCTTGGCTGAAACTGAACTTAAAGAAAAAAATGATCGAATATCGAATAAGTACATTCACATTTTTTTTCCATTTATATTGTCAATTTTTTTACATTGCATAAATTAAATAGTTAAAATGTGCTTTTTATTCAGTGTTTCCCACAGGATCTGAAGAGGCTATGGTGGGTGGGTTAGAGACCCGACAGGGTCCGGGAAAGTAAATTACATGTGTCCATTTACTTTTAGGATAAAGTCACTAACCTGCTTGTCAGCTCACACTGATCCATTTCAGTCGATTTGCCATAAAGGCTCGAATACGTGTGCACTCCAAATTAGGTGCAGCTAGCTTATATATTAATCGCCTTCTCAGAAGCGAGTGACAGAAACACTCATCACAATATTTACCCACTAGAGCCCGACCGATATATCGGCCAGCCAATATGAACTAATTGTGGAAAAATTATGGGAAATTTGTACTTGTACCTGCTACCACTTACTTTTTTTCGTATTGCCTCCATGGAGGTGCCAAGCAAGCTGTGTCAATAATAAAATGACTACTGGTCAGAGAGAATCGTCACAGTCACACTATTGTTTGACGTAGATGTGAAACATTGTAGTCAGAGCCGTAACGGATCTGGTTGTATTTATAGTTAAATAAAATCTCAAAGTAGCAAGTCCTCGTTGTAGATAGTCATGACTACATGACATCTACTTGAATTAATACTAATTAATAGATGCATTCAACAGCAGGACACTGTATCATAGGTCGTATGATTTAGGCAGATGGTGGTTGAGAAATGTTTTTTCATAGCTTTGGATATTATTAAAGGGTGCTGGTACAGGGATAAACTAAATGTGAATATTTGAATATGCTACATTTAATGTAGTTATTAGGGCAGATTATGTGTAAGGTAAAATACACTTAGTCTATGCTTATTCTCTTTCAGCCATCTGTTTAGAGTTGCACCTTTCTGCAGCAAATATTTTTTAGTGTGTAATTGTTTACATGTTAAGACTGTAATCTATGTTATTAATATAATCCAATTAGGAAAAGGTGTTACAGCCCGCATGCATATCAGCTTTCAGTATCAGCCTGTTCAAAGTGTATTTTAGACAGGAAAGAGGTCTACTCTCTGATCTAATATAATCAAAATATCAAAATATCTGCTTATAAATCGTTTCTTTTTCACTTTAATATCGGCATCGGCATTAGCCCCAAAAAACCCATATCGGTCGGGCTCTAATACCTACCGAGCGAAACGCTATGGCTGTATCCGAAATCACCACTCATTCACTGCTCCTACTTCATATCTAATGAGTTGTATGTCGGACAATTGATTGGTGGACTGTTTTTCTATCAGCGCAATGCATGATGACGGCTTGGTTATTGACCGTTGGTTACACACAACTTTTCAAAATGCATTCTTGGATACTTTGAGTGGACTATATATAGAGTATATTATTTCTCACTATACATTCAGAGAGCACTACAAAATGGTGAGCTCACTATATAGTCCTCTATATAGTGAGTAGTGGGTGATTCTGGCTACAGCCTATGTGTATTTGAACTTTAAAATTGTCTTTCCAAATAGTTTATGGGAAACAAAACACATTCAAAAAGGTTATTATAATAATTTTTTTATTTAACAAGAAAATTGCCTTTTATAAAGTTGAATCAGTCGACAATAACATTGTCAGAATATTGCAGGGAGATGATCTTAATGTTTGCTTTTTATTCTCATTCCAGGCCCTGTTTGCTACAGAGACATTCGCCATGGGCATCAACATGCCAGCTCGCACTGTGCTCTTCACCAGCGCACGGAAGTTTGATGGCAAGAATCACCGCTTTGTAAGAGCACACGCACATTTTTTTTTAAATGTCAATAGAACATTCTCTCAGGAAGTTCTCCTCATCCTACATTACATGCAAATTGCTTACAAGTACATTAGCTTGTGGAGCTGCAATTTTCACCACTGTGGCTGTCAGTACATGTAAGCAGGAAGATGAGCCCAAAAAATGTAGTTTATGTAAACTAAGCCTCTTAAGAAAAGATCTGCCTTTTGATGGGAGCTGCTACTTAGCCCAAAAAACATTCAATAAGAGTGCTAGGTGAGGCTAATCTCCTTGTTACTGTACCTGTAGCCAATAAAATAGTAATGCTCCCCATAAACTCTGCAGTCTCTTTAAAACAACAGCTCTGGACTGTGTGCAGCGTGGAGTTGTCACATGCTGTGTTGCCCTGAGGCCTTTATAAGGTCTTCCAGTCCTGCAGCTTGCATCGCCACATAAACAGCCACGTATTGTTTATAAGAGCTGGGGGCTGTGTGTGTGTGGAGCTGCCGTCACTTAGAAGCTCCCTTCATCTTCACTTCATACACATGGATTTCCAGGTCTCTCTCACACACACACACACACACACACACACAGAAAGACTTGACGAGAATGAGAGAGAAGGAAACTGCTCTCCAAGAAGGTTCATCAGGAACATCTGGTGTGTCTAAAGATGCCAAAGCTCCACGCAGGCACTTGCACATTTAAATACACAAAACTTTCCTGAAACACACTGTGTTTCAAATCAAGAGCTGATCCCATGGCATGCGATCATTTCAACACAAAAATAATGTTATCTTCCCTTTTTTTTATTAGCAGTTTTATCATTTAAAGACCAGTAGATGGGTTTAATTAGTCACATGCAATGCAGAGAAATGTCCTCAGGGGCTTGTGGAAAAGTGGTCCAGTCTCTTCCTCACAAGACAATTTCATCATCTAGAGCTGTTACTAATGCAGATACTTGGCTACACACTAATTGTAGAATATGCATTACTACATTATAGAACTGCTTCTTTCTCTGACTTTTTACCTCTTTTCTCAGTATTATAAAAGCTATTTATTTTTCAGTTTTTGCCACAACAACTATATAATAGTTAAAAGGTATAGAGAAGCATTCACTAACTAATATCATTTTTCTTAATGTCCTGTGTGTTTTCATGTGATCCAGATTACATCAGGTGAATACATCCAGATGTCTGGGCGAGCTGGGAGGAGAGGAATGGACGAGAGGGGGATTGTTATTTTCATGGTGGATGAGAAGATGAGTCCAGCTGTGGGCAAACAGCTGCTCAAGGTAATTTGAATATCGCTGCTACGGTACTACTTTTTACGTTCAAGTTTGGGTAATTTTTCTGAATGCAACTGCTAGTCATTGATCACATGTGCGCTGGCCTCTTCAGTGCTGTCTACACGTTCTTCTGCTACAGCAATAATCCCACTATCCCATCAATGAAACATATTCCCTGCTGTCTTTCTGAGAATTAGTTTGAACGATTGGATGGAATTTGTTAGAAGTGACTCTTAAGTTGTTCTTTCTTTGGATCATCAGGCCATTTGGTGCTCCGTCAGAACTTTACAACACACAGTCACAAGGAAGCCAGAAGCTCTTGGGCTTTTGTCTTTGATTTGACACATTTATAGCTATGCTGCTATAAATACATAGCTGCATAGCTTTTGAACGACGTTGTGTTAATGTAAAACTGTTTGCTGGCGCTGTCACAGTGCTTAACTCCCAGGGTGTCTTGGAGAAAGCTGTCCAACGCATATCTGTGGTTTGGGAGGTTCAGAGGTTTCAATTGTGAAATTCTCCTCAATGTTTAATTTGGGGAGCTTCAGCCTGCATTTATTTAGACCTCATACCTTCTTGGCACTTCTAGTAAAATGCTAACAAGATTGTCAGTTCACAAAATTAATCCTAGCTGTGCATTATTTGAAAAAATGTATTTCTTTTGATGTTTTCCTTATTTTTTTTAATGTCTGTTTTTTGTTGTGCTTTGCAGGGCTCTGCAGACCCTTTGAACAGTGCCTTTCACCTGACCTACAACATGGTGCTCAACCTGCTGCGTGTGGAGGAGATCAACCCAGAGTACATGCTGGAGAAGTCTTTCTATCAGTTCCAACACTACCGGGCTTTGCCCGGTGTTGTGGAAAGTAAGAATTTTTCCGTAGTTACTCTAGCACACGCCAGGCTGGATGAGCATGTAACTAGAGAAACTCTACTCTTGATTCTACATTATTGGCATGTATTTCAGATCTGTTTGATTTGCTTCCCAGAGGCTGTATTTTGCATCATTTAGAAATGGCAAACAGTTATGTTACTGATTCCACAAATAAGATATTTCATTATTAGGTTTCTGGAATTCATTATTTTCTATGTCAAGATGTCAATGTGTAAAAAGCCTCCAAGAAATGTTTTCACTGGAAGATGCTGAAATAACATTGACTGTCCTGCTGTGGCCTTGTTTTATGTTTCTGAATTTTTTTTTTCTGTGCAGAAATTAAGAAGTATGAGGAGCAGTACCACTCCATTGAGATTCCCAATGAAGAGAGTGTGGTCACTTATTTTAAAATCAGGCAGCAGCTGGCCAAACTGGGTAAAGAGATACAGGAGTTCACCCACAAACCCAAATACTGCTTGCCCTTCTTGCAGCCCGGGGCGACTTGTCAAGGTAGAGCTTCACCCAGATACAGTTCGACAACAGGACACTAAATATGGATTCTTCACATGTCATATAATGGCTCTTTATTTTGACCCCCGCAGGTAAAAAATGACGACGCTGACTTTGGCTGGGGAGTTGTCGTAAACTTTTGCAAGAAGTCTAATGTGAAGGTAAGTGCTGTCATAGTGTCACATGTATGTGAATCCATTTACACATGACTGTGACTAATGTGCGTTTCCCCCATTTAGACCACCACAGACTCAGAGCCGCTGTATGTGGTGGAGGTTTTAGTCCACTGTTGTAAAGACAGTGTAAAAGATGCTGCGACTGAGGCTGCCAAACCTGCTGCTCCAGGGGAGACTGGAGAGATGCAGGTGGGTGGAACAGACACGCAAAAAACACACTTAAATGCATATTACATACGCAAAGACTACATGTCTATGTAGTCAAGAATTCTGAAACTCTAATCTTTTGTCCAGGTGGTCCCAGTGATGCTACATCTCCTGACATCAATCAGCTCAGTTCGCCTTTACATCCCCAAAGACCTGAGGCCCTTTGACAACAGACAGCTCATGCTCAAGTCTATACAGGTACAGAATGCAGCCATCTTGAAACAAATATTGAGAACTCAAGAAAAACCTTGATTCTAAATTGTTGCTCTTTTTTTTTTCTTTCCCTCCAAATATTTTGTGTGCAGGAGGTGCAGAAACGTTTCCCAGATGGCGTTCCTCTGCTCGACCCCATAGATGACATGGGCATCAAAGACCCTGCACTGAAGAAAGTTATTCAGAAAGTGGAGGCCTTCGAGCACCGCATGTACTCCCACCCCCTGCACAGTGACCCCAATTTGGAATCTGTCTATTCTCTCTGTGAGAAGAAAGCTCTGGTGAGAAACTGTCAATGTGTGTGCCTTTCAGTTTGTGGGAGAGTTAAATGTCAGCCAAAGAAAAATGTCAAACTTTACTAAAAGCCAACCATTTGTGAACAACAGGTCACAGTTGTTGCTGTTGAAATATGAATTACGTTTATCTTTCCTTTTATCTACATTGGCTACCTTTTTGTTAGATCACAATCATTGACCTTTCAATTGTCTTATCCTGCCAGACACGTCAGCAGCGGCAATATATATTCATGCAGACAAAGACAGAAAGAAAGCAAGTATCCGTGTTGTGGGTTTACTTCTGCAGTGTGCTGTATTGCGAACAATGACTACACTTCCTGTCTTTCAGCACTTTATTGCAAGGCAGCAGCACAACTCGCCTGCAGCTATAGAGAACTATAGGGGGAAAACATTCACAGCGTCTGTTTTGTATAAATTCTGTCTGTGTCTTTCCACGGAGAAGTAACATATAATAATAGTTAGTGGTTGGCCGTTATCGGCGTTAACGTGCTGCGTTAACGTGAGACTCTATCGGGCGACAAAAAAAATGTCGCCGTTAATCTATTCTCAAAGTTGGGTTGGGAGCTGGGTCTATACTACGCAAGCTATTATGACTTTCACCTTGATATTTTAGCGCAGATGTATACCGAATTGCACAAGAACGAGTCTTCGAACCTGTGTGTTGCCTACTGTAAATTACCACATCAAACGTGACGTGCTAACATGGATGCAGCTGTTGCTGCGTTCCATTTACGTCGGAGGTCGGACCTGGGGATGACGTCACACCCGAGTTGACGGCGTTCCAGTTACAACCTCGCTCGGCCAGCTGTTTGTTTACAACTAGCCAGGTTAGCTATTGATGCGCCGGTTGATTAAAAAACGCATTGTGCGGTATTTACTCACACTAACTGTAGCAACACGTCCACAGACAGCTGTTGGACAGCACTTTGTGTGCGAACATTTCTGAAGCCGCCTGGTTTGCACCTTGTGCAGTGCGGAATTAGTTTATTGTAAAATAAACTAAATATTCACAATGGCAGTGCCAACATGCGGATGTTTAACGGGAGGTATTAATGTTTAACGTGGTCGTCAGCTTAGTTTTATGTGTTACCATGCCAACATTCATAATGAGTCCAACTGGAAGGATGGGAATGCCATTAAGTTTTTAATTATATGGTCCTGGACACATTTTTGACCTGATGATGGTGCTGAGGGGGACATGAAAAGGTCAGGGTTATGGTCAGTAGTATCCATCATCTGGGCACCGTAATAATCTTTATTTATTGATTGATTTTTTTAAATTTTTTTTTAAATTTATAAATCATTTTTCAAAACAATGTTACAAAGTGCTTTCACAACAGCAAAGAAAATAAAACACAGCAAACTAAATAAGGTACACTGTCAAAGCAGGAAGAAAATTATGAAATTAATACTATTAAAAGAAAAATGGATAAGTGAACGTCTTGACAAAATTGACCCAATTCACCCAATAGCTGTTGACATATTTCAGTCTGGACCAAAGTGGTTGACTGACAGACCGACATGCGTATGCAGGAAAAGTTCAAAATAAATAGAAGAAGTAAATTTAGTGGAAATACAACACAGACAGTTTGTGAAATATGGCTACACTTCTTGTTAAAACACACCCCTTTACAGAAAAGTGTGTGACATTAGAACATACAATTCCGTTATAGTATATCGTCAACACTTCAATAGTGCAGAAAGTGTTTGAGTATATATTTCAAAATAAAATTCTCCGGCTGATCCAGATTTTTAAAAAATTCTGTTCGTGATTCAGCCCAACAGCATGCACATTTCTACATACGTGTGCTCTGCTTTACTGAATGATCAAGGACCCAGTCGGACTGTTTAGTGCAACTTTACATTAAGGGCGCAGTGTGATAGATGCAAAATGCCCAGACTTTTACTAGTGGGGAAGAAAAAGCAAATCAGGCTGTCGTTGACGATTTGCATAAACATTTACATCCCTCTGTGGTCTTGTGTGTGTTATGAAATGATGGGGGATACAGTGCAGCGTAAACTGGATTGCTTTGTTTGTTTGGTAGATAAATCCTCAGCCTCAGCAGCTGACCTCCGCTTTGGCATTGATATTTTTCACACACACCACATCATAGCTGCTTCAGTTGAACCTCATTTAATTCCATGTAGAGGAAAGCTAAAACATTCATTTTGATTTTTGTGGTGTTCAAATGTCTGAACTTTCCTGCTTTCATGTGCACCTATGATAGATTTCTTCACCATTTCCATGCAGTCACCAAAAATTAGGCTACAATTTCTCCTTTGGCCTTGAGGTTAGAGTTAACGATAAGGGGTGAAGGTTAAAGTGGATAATGGACATCACAGGGGACAGACGAGCAGGCAGATGAACATCTGTTGGCAGATAACTCAAATATTCCACTCCATCACTGTGACAGTTAATCTAGTGTTAGAAATGATCTCATGCACAAAACAGCTCGTAGTCCTCACAGTGCATTTAATCATTATGAAGTATTTTCTAGAAACCCTGGAAGAGCGTCTCACCAGGTTGAAGGTGAAGGTTTCGTTGTATAACAACACGTGTGTTTTTTAGATCGCAGCAGACGTTCGAACCGCCAAGCGAGAGCTGAAGAAGGCTCGGACCGTCCTGCAGATGGACAAGCTGAAGTGCAGGAAGAGAGTTCTGCGACGCCTCGGCTTTGCCAGCCCCTCCGATGTCATTGAGATGAAAGGGCGGGTTGCCTGCGAAATTAGCAGGTAGGGAAGGGCAGAGCACACACCCAGTACACAATTTGTGTAAATATAGATATAATATAGCTGCTTAACTTGTTTTGTGTTCTGAAGTGACAAGTTAAGTCTTTGTGGTTCAGGGTGTAATTAAGTGTGAGTCCTGCCAGGCCTGAAGCATGAGGGTACATCTGCTCTCACCTCTCCTTACTCACTCCAGCACCCACGCTAAAGTTCTGCACAGTTATTGCTTGAATAGAACAAGGAAGAAATATATCATATCCTGTTTGAACAAGTAATAATGTAATAATTCACTCTGTGTGTGAATCTTTGCAGTGGCGATGAGCTCCTTCTGACGGAGATGATCTTCAACGGCCTCTTCAACGATCTGACGGTTGAACAAGCTACCGCCCTGCTGTCCTGCTTCGTTTTCCAGGAGAATGTAGGAACACACACAACACACAAACACACATAATTCCTCTAATTCTCCATACAAACAGATATTTAAGCCTTTCCCAAACACTGAGATAAATGGCTGATTCCCTGTTCCCACACATTCAAACCCCACAATCGCATTTTTGGCCTCCTCCCCTGCACTGCAACCAAAACAGAAACTTGAGGTTGGTGTGTGTTTGTCTTGCCTAATGAAGCCTGTTCTCTCAATGAGGCAATCCAGCGTCAGATGGTTTGACAAACCTTTTCTTTGGCTCTGCATCCGCTCTGTCCTCAGAACAACTTAACAAATTTCTGTCTGGACTCAATCACAGCTCCCATTCTCGTTGTCTCTCCTTTGTGTCTTACTTGTGTCAGAGCAACGACAAGCAGCTGTCATGTGTACCACTACAGTGTGTGTGTGTGTGTGTGTGTGTGTGTGTGTGTGTGTGTGTGTACAGCTGTCGCCTGTCATTAAAGAGCACCTGCTGCTAGTTTAGCTAGGGATGATGACAACCATCCAACTTGTGTTTGTCTTTAAACCACAGATGTACTGTGACATTAAAGTGCTCCAATAAGAGTTTAAAGCGACCCAGGTTCAATCACCTATTCAACATTGTTAACCATCTGATATTTTCTATATAAGATGATTGTATATTATTTGAGACAGTTGGCTTTTGTTTAACAGAGAAAAAAAATCTACCATGTGATGTTTACCTGTGGGAGACAATCACAGAAATTGCTTGTTGTAATAAAATAAAATGTTCCATCCATCCATTGTCAACCGCTCATCCTGCATACAGGGTCGCAGGGCGGCGGGAGCCTATCCCAGCTGACATTGGGCACAATAAAATGTTGCCTTTTGCTAATAGTGGGAAGTTGAAACAAAAACTAACAACCATGCAAGTGTTAATATAGAAAAGCTGACAATTACAGCTGCTGTAGGTAACTTTCAGTGACTAACAATCAAGTAAAAAAAAAAGAGTAGTTTTCTTACCACATACGAGCAGATCAGATGTTTGAAGCATTATTCTCATTTTAATTAAATTACTAAATATGAAAAAATACTAACACAACATTAATGTCTTTTTGTCCTCCAGGCCAACGAGATGCCAAAACTGACCGAACAACTAGCAGCTCCGTTGAGACAAATGCAGGTGAAACCACAATAAAACTATCCCTGATTTGTTTCAAATCGTTAAGTTTGAATTTGTCGAAAATGTGAATGCTGTTGTTTTTGTTGTGTCCAGGAGTGTGCAAAGCGAATAGCCAAGGTTTCTGCAGACGCCAAGCTGGAGGTGGACGAGGAGACTTATTTAAACCAGTTTAAGCCCCACCTGATGGATGTAGTCTACGCGTGGGCTAACGGCGCCACGTTTGCTCAAATCTGCAAGATGACTGACGTCTTTGAAGGTGCACCATTCATATTATCCAGCAGACATGACAGGAAGTTAAAATACAGCTGTTAAACTTTCCTTAAATGTACAATGTGTAATGTATAACCAGAGTGTTAGTTTATAACATTCAAAAAATGAACTTATTTTATCAACAGAATGTTAAGAAGTTTAAAGAACTGAATCTCACAGAGGTAGAATGGTGGACAGTAACTAACTACATTTACTTAAGTACTGTACTACATTCCAGATGAAGTTATTGCACTTTAAACTACACTAGTTTAATTTTCTGAGCTATAGTTAATGATTACTTTTCAGATTAGGATTAACATAAAACTAATTAACTAATACAGTACATAGCATTGTTAAATTAAATTAAACCAGTGGTTCTCAACCTTTTAGACTTGTGACCAGGTCCAGGAAAGAGTGTCTAAATAACTGTTACTATTACACAATTGTTCAAGACTGAAAAGGCAAAAGTATCCCATATTTCCCCCAAAAAGGCTAACTCATTGTTCAAAGATCAGAGAGTTAAAATGATTCATTATTTCCCCCAAAAAAGATTAGAGAGAAGTCTGAAAAGTGACTTTAGACAGCAGAACTTTATTCTTTACTCTCTCATTTATCATCTCACAAGCCCTCAGATTTATTTTATGACCCTTTCGATGGGGCTTAACCCCTAGGTTGGGATTCACTTGACTAAACTAGCTAAATGTATAAAGTAGTTAAATTCAGTTCCCCCTCAACCAGCTACAAAGTCAGTGTTGTTTACACATTCATGCAGCAGTATCATTTTTCTACAGATGAAGTACTTCCAATACTTTTAGTACATTTTGCTGTAAATACTTTTACCCAAGCAAAGGATCTGAATACGTCTTCCACCACTGCCAAAGTACAACATGGCCTTTACAAATCCAGTGCAGACACTGAGAGGCTGTGAGAGAATCACTTATTGATTTATTATGTGTGGGTTGATTCAAACCAAGTTACATCCCAACACTCCCACAATGACCTCAGCTGTAAAATATTAGTTGTCATTGTACAAAGGAAGTAATACAGAGTTGAGAAACTTGAGGGAGTATGAGATGAAATCGTTTCTCAAAATTTTTCTTAATTAATGTGTCAGTTATTAATAGGAGAAATGGAATTTCCTTGAAAGAAATGCTCCATTTTCACCCAGTATAAATGTTAATTAATCATTGATTTAGTTACCATTTATTACTGGAAACAAAACTCTCCATATATGTTAATTTATGTGTTTGTCTGTTGACAAATTGCACTGACTGAAGACTAGGCTACAATCACAGTAAATTAGAATTCATTAATTAGAAGTTTAACACTGTCTCTCTGTTCCTTATCATTAGTACCAAATGACATACCATTCTTTGCTGGAAGTTTAAGAAATTAGTTGTTACTGAGGATAATAAGATTGATCCATGGCCAAAAATATTCCTCCAAGATGTCCTTATTCAGATGCTCAGTGTGCATTCATGCTGGAATGTGGCAGTAAAAAGTTTTGAAAAATAGATTTGTATGTATTTGTGTCTGTGCTGTGCAGGGAGCATCATCCGCTGCATGCGTCGTCTGGAAGAGGTACTGAGACAGATGTGTTCTGCAGCCAAAGCCATAGGCAACACTGAGCTGGAGAACAAGTTTGCTGAAGGTAAGAAACCTAAGGGTTACTAGAGCTGAAACAATTCTACAGGAAATGAATTAATCGTTAAGCCATTTTTTAAAGCAAAGTCACAAATTCACTGCTTTAAACCTCTCAAATGTTAGCTGGTTTCTTAGTCTTCTGTGACTCTTAACTGTGCATCTTTGGGTTTTGGACTGTTTTTTTTTTACGTCACCTTGGACTCTCAGACACCTGGAACACGGTGACTGACATTATCTGAGCTTTTTTTATTGTCCAAATGATGACTCGAGAAAATAAATTGCCAAATTAATCAATGATAAAAATAATCTTTGGTTGCAAACAACAACCTGAAAATCTAACGTAAATATCTGCTCCACAACCTTTTTAGGTATGTTTTTAGACATGATTCACCCAGTGATTATACATAGTCGTCAAGTCTTGAAAATGGGAGTGTTTATACAAGTAACTGCAAGATGTATTTTGGTAACTTCTACTAGATGAAACACCACTAAAATGGAGGTCTGTTTGGAATTAAACTTCTGATTTGTTGAAGTTAAAGATGAATCATTTGCTTCATTTGTGTCTTCTAGGAATAACGAAGATAAAGAGAGACATTGTATTTGCTGCCAGTCTCTACCTATAATGACCGTCTACTGGAGGATAAACGCTGTTTTTCACCTTCACTTTATGATTAAGCCCTGATCATCATGACTCCTTTTTTTCTTTTTGTCACACTGGGATCAAATATTGTGCTGTTTAATCCCAATGTGTTAGTTAATTCGTCTTTCACATCACTTCTCTGATCAGTTTTTTTCATCCTGACTACTTACCTGGACTTTGTAACGTCCTGTCCAGTCACGTTATCCACGTTGAAAATCTGACTGATGATGTAAACATTGTTTACATTTGGGCGAATGCATCTCCATGGCCAAAATACATTGAACATTCATGCTTTTATTATTTTTGTTTACATGAGAAAGGAGTGCATAAAATGACATCATTTATATATATTTGAGAAAGTAAACAACACAATTCATGCTTTAATTCTATGTGACAGCTCATGACATAATAGATCACACACTTATGTTTCATTTGTGGTCATGTTAATAACTAAAATGGCTTTATTTGTCCTTTCTTCCTTCTTATTTTAGACATTTGTACATATTTGTAACATTTATTTTCAATAAACATCTGTATGGAGATTTGTTTTTACATACAGAGGATACAAAAGCAAACTGTTGTCGCTTCACTTGAGTTTATATTAGTTCTTACATACACATGGAGCTGTTATAGCAGCAGTCCAGCAAAGGCAACACGGGACTTAAACTGGCCCTCTACTCTTCAACTCTCTAACCAAACATGATACAAGTCGAGCTTCCTCCTCGACTATATTAGGTTAGACAGTTGAAGAATAAGGTGGCAGTGGCCTGGAGTCAGCAGCTCCCAGATGTGATGTAGTGGTTTAGGACCAGCTATAGCCTCCAGCACATTCTGGCCTCAAGAAGCAAACATTCCTCTTATAATTAGCCCTTTAATTAACACTGGACTTAAGGCAGCAGTTATGAGACTCAGATGTGTCTCTGGGTGCTGGAGTCAACCTAAAAACTGACCCTATATCAGATCCTTGAGCAGACTGACTCCAGGTCAGGAAAAAGCACAAAGCGAGGTTACATTCACAGGTTTCCAACCCTCCTCTCTCTCTCTCTCAGCAGTGGTCAGACCCTTTAGTGGATGCCTGCAGTTAAGTCTTCCCACCAGCTCAGTAGATACATGCTTAATGGCTCCTGTTCTTACAGAATCTCTAGCCCCTAACCTGTGGAGATTTGGACAGGTACTCAACAATTTCCTTCCAGGTGGAGAATTGGTGGACAAAACAGCAAATTACGTAAAATTATAAAGTCTTAAAATCTTAAAACAGTCCTGAGGTGTAGCTTCCAAATGTTACTTCTGGGTGATACACATGTCATCCACTTTCTTCCTTGAAGTAAAATCCAGTACAGTGGAAATCCATGCAGGGTTTCAATTGGGAATTGGCATGAGATGAAAGGCTAGAGAGCTGGGATCCTGGATGGTGTGCGTGTGGGACAGAGTAGAGGTATCATCCTCCACCTGTTGATTAGCTTAGTTGGGACTCTCAAAGTGGGTTTCCATTTGTTGGGGTCTCCTGCAGGGTTGTGTGCGGGATGTCCACCTCTTTATGGGACTCTTTGTGTGGCTTGAAAAAGTCAGACACAAAGAAGACCTGCAAGATACAAGGAGATAATTTTTAAAAAGGCATACACGGGAATGGGGCTTAATTATTAGTATGTGTACTATGTAATAACATTACTCAAGGGCGATGAACCAAGTAACCACTTTGGTGGTTGCCATTTTGTAAAATATGCTGAAGATAGAATAATAGCTAGCCTGGCCCTGACTAAAAGTAAAAAATCTGTCTACCAGCACCTCTGCCACTCATGGATTAACTTGGTATCTCTCATTTTAAGAAAAGGAACACCTTGTTTGTTTTTATTTTTATTTGTAAGGGACAATGTACAAAATACATTGATCTTACGAAAAGATGTTTTGTACCAGAGTTAGCAAACGCTAATTTCCATCTGCAGTCCCCGGGCAGGTGCAAACAATATTAAAACATTACATTACAAATAACTGTCAATAACACTCGCAAATACATATTAATCCAACAATGATCATTTAAAACCAATCAGATGTTTAAATAAAAAAGCTAATCAAAAGACCATCATAGCCTAAAATATATACAACATATTCAAAAACAATTAATTCAATATTATTTTGTAAAACCACATTTTATACATTTTGGTTTTTATTTGCATTACACAAACGAGATATGGATTAATTACTGAGATTTAGAGATACCTGCTAGCAGATCAGCCCTAAGGTGTTTCCTGCTGCTTCCAGTGTTTGTGTTATTCTAAGCTAAACCTCTCCTGGTTGTAGTTTAATATTTAATTGTAGCATGTTATTTATTTTCTCAAGCTGGCAAGAAAACAAAGAAGGGAATGGTTCAAATCACTCTCCCTTCATTCCTGTCATTGCTATAACTATGAAATTAAGTTGAAAATGCACCAAAATATTTTTTTTTATATTTAGTGTATTTCCAAAAATTTCAAACTATTCCTTTTAAACATAAAGTAAGATTAAGACATCACTTACCACCAGGATTGCCATGAGGGCACCCTGCAGGAGTCCAGTCAGCACATCACTCCAGTGATGTTTATAATCGGACACCCTGGACAATCCTGTGAAGACTGAGGCAGCAATCAGGAGAAACTGGATTGTCGGTCTCAGTAACCTCGCCCATTCAGCCTGGAGTCGAGCCTGCAGGTAGAGCTGACAAAGACGAGGCATACTTTTAAAATATGCAGCTACTGTGGGCAACATTCCTGGAAGTGTGGCAGGGAATTGAGCAGCAGTGATTTGCAGGTGAGTCTTCCATTACCACACCTAGAGACTAACCTATCATGCATGAAAGTATTTTAAAATGTTCCTGAATTAAACAAAAATCCTCTTTTTTATGTCCCCAAGTTATCAGCCCTACTTTTTATTTCCTCTACTGACTTTTAAAAGGTGAGAAAATCTCCCGCAGGCCACATTTCACTTACACTGACCTTTAATCAGATTCACTGATAGAAGAAACAGTGGAACATACAGTAGGTTGTTAATTCTCTGAAACAGAATCCAAAATCTAATCTGATAATTAAACATCACACCACCTCTGGGGCGTGATGTCTGTCATGTCCCATTGTGGCACAAACCAAACAACTTAACTGTATTAAAACCAGTCCTATTGTTTTTCGTTTCATTCAAGGACAAGCCAGTTTAGCCGCTTCATCCTGATCCCTGATTCTGACGCACTTCTTTCCCTTTGTCTATTTATATCTGCTGGTGCTCAATGAATCAGCAGCTCATAAAGTTGACCAGGGCTGGGCAGTAAAATAACACATGTAACATGGTCATCAAAAGCACAAAGAAATGTCTGGGCACCGCAGTTCTACATTTTATAAATGTGTTTATTCACTCTTGCAAGAGTTACATGAGAAGATCCATACCACTCTCATGTATGATAATATGAAGCCACAGCCACAAGACTGTTAGTTCAGCTGAGCATAAAGACTGGAAACAGGGAGAAATAGTTAGCCTGGTTCTGTCCTAAGGTGAGAAAATGAGATAAAATTAGTGAGCTTTAGTGGTGTTTGTAGATGTATTTTGCACAGGCTAGCTGTTTCCCCTGTTTTGAGTCTTTATGCTACGTTAACATAGAATTGGCTGTATTTTCTTTAAAGCAATAGATATTTTGGTTAATACCTAAACAAAGAAGTACCTAAACAAAAGACTTACAGACTTTCAAAGCCTTTATCATCAAATTTAAATTGTCACTATAAATGCAATTGCGACAAACACATTTTATAGAATATCTTTATACCCATAGCCATGCATATTGCCACTTTATTTACCAACAGTTCATATAACTTTGATTGTATGTTTTGACCATGATTATTTATTAGTCTACTTGCTCATTTCGACCCCACAGGAGGTAAGAAACAGGATTAATATTAAACAATTTTTGGTTTACAAGAATGATTGTGATAAAACACAGGATGATGTTGAAAATTAAGCATTTTCCAAACTTTAAAGACTTTGTATGACTCTGCTTTGAGCACAGTGTTCCGGGAAACACTGATCCACGTGATTGCAGATCAATATGTAACTGTTATAGGTACTTACAGCGAGGAACAGCATGCAGTACATGGAAAAAGAGGAATGGCCGGAGTAGAAGGAAAGCCTGCAAAGGAAAGACAAAAGCACAGATCAACACACATGAAAATAAAACATCATTACATCCATTTGTCAGATCCACAAACCCACACACCACCTCATCCTCTGGCACATCCTCATTTTGGGATTGAGACTGATGTTGAAGGGTGTGGTGGACACCAGACCTTCCTGTCCTTCCTCCCCACCTTAGTTACTTCCTGTTTATAATAACAGTGCTGTTTTTATACTGTTGTCTGGACCATGTCTACAGCAGCAGCCATGGATACACACATGCACACGCAGTCTAATATTAATGTACACCTTTTTATTTGGTGTGCTTTTCCACTCTGACACTTGATGAAAGGTCGCATGCTTCACGGTGTAGAATAAGATAGTTGTGTATTTCAGAGTCTGGATAGCAGTGAGAACCAGCGACCTGCTGCTACTGAGTTATCCAGATAAATTTGCAGGTTAAGCACTAGAATTGACTTCAATCTCAAATATGGATTGATGAAAAAATGTGTTCTGGGTTTTCACTCAGCGAAGTTATAGCTTAGCTTAGTTACAGTAAACCTGCTGTACAGACAATTAAAGTCTATCATCTTTCACATAATCACAAATCAACTGCTTATAAAATAAATGCCGGTGTTCCACAAGATTTTATGCATGGGCTGCACTGTACTTCAACCTTTATGTTAATGACGTTCCTTAGGTTAGTCATGATGTAGCTATCCAGCTATATGCTAATTATGCAGTGATTTATGTACACAGCTGCACAAAGCAGCGGCTTCACAACTTACCAGTACAATGACCCATATCGTAACATGCCTTGACAGATGCCATCATAAGTTAAATGTATGTAAAACCTTGTTACTGGCAGAGCGACTCTGTAAATTTAGATGCTCTGTACTCTCTGCTTAGTGCCATTCTGGTCTTTGTGACCACTCAAAGCACTTTTACACAACATCGCATTCAACCATTCATACATTTATACATTAAGCCTAAGTGCCGTGGATTGAACCGCCAATCAACACTCCTGACCCAGACATAATGATATCAAACTTAGAAAATGTGTCTTAATAGAAGTATCTGGGTGTCTGGATTGATTTAAATCTTTCCTTCAGATGTCATGTAAAAAGTGTATGCAAAAAAGAAACATTTCATTTAAATAAAGTAACTTGTTAGACAATCATTCAGCTTTGAAACTTCTATGATATTTATGAATGTCATGATTTTCTCACATTTTACGTACTGTTTGACAAGCTGGGCACAGGCCAACAAATACTTTATAAAACCACTTGAAACTATATATAAACATACTCTCACAGTTTTAGATCAGAAAACCAACAGTTTTCACTAAATACATATCTCTTTGAAGTTGGGGAAACTTGATTAAATAAAGTAACCTTTGTCTAGTTTATAAGATATTACACAACGCTGCTCCACCACCACTGAAGACATTTGTTGTGCAGAGAACAGGCTCTCATGTTACCAAACTTATCGCAAGAGGGGACTGTATCATTCCCGCTTGAAGACACGATTTTAGCCAGTCAGTGTTCTCTGTAAGATCTAAAGAACGCAATCTATTGCCAATGCAGATAAGAGAAGTAAATACTTATTCTTTTACTGGTCAGCTGCAGATATTGCTTATTGATTGTCAGATATGTGCACATTAGACTACTGACTTTTGCTTCCTGCCTGCAGTCTTTGTTAGTTGTTACTAATTGTTATGAACTGTATCTGAATATTATTCTGTATATATTGCTTTTACATGATTTAATTCTTTATTTTAGGTTTGCATTTTAATGACTTGCCAGGGACAAAAGATGAAAATTAGCCAGTTGAGCTAACTCTGGCTTATTTACAGTTGCTTAGCTGTTTATTGATAAGCACTATCCCTGTCAAATAAATCAAATGAAATGACATAGAGCTAAACTAATTGATGGAAACTTTAATCAAAATTGCAATATGGCCTACTGCAATTTTCAAATCGCAGGAGGCGTAATATTTGTTAAAGGTGATATGTGTCAAAATACCATTTTAAATTGTTGCTCTGCAGAGATGTCCTGGCCTACACATCATATTCTAGAAACTTAAGAAAACATCTTCAGTACAGATCCATACAAAAACCCCACCATCTTTTTCATATGTTTTTCGAAGAAAATGAGAATAATGATCTAAAAATGATAATTCCCTCTATCACAAACATTCATCAGTCAAAATAATCATCAAAAAAGTCATTTCTTATACATTGTACCTTTAACTAAGCCATGTTTTGTGCTTGTTTGTTTTCATCAACCAAAAGTCCAGTACATAGACATATTTCATTTACTATACGAAAACAGGCTAAAAGCAGAAAAGCAGTATATTTTGGGGGTTTGTGACTGATATGTTTTATAGTTGGGTTAAGTCTTTTAAGGTAATCAATTAATCAACTAATCATTTCAGCACCAGCAGTGTTTGTCAGAAGACAATCCAGACTGATCAAACACGCCTTCGTAACAAAGCCCAAATGGCAGTTGCAATAAAAACTTCTGTGGCATCACATTCAAACTGCAGGTACGTCGCACCCTGTGGCCTCATTGTACTTTAATAGAATCCATATGGATTACAAATGTGTATCTTACAAGAGAAGTAATATTTTTTTTATTACAGACACAACCTTTGAATAACTTCAGCATCTTCTTAAATGCAAACAAACATACATGCTGCTTACAAAAGGCCCCTTCTCTCATAGAGAAGTGAGACTAAGTCAAGGAGGAATCAAGTTACAGTAAAATGATCCTGCAGAAGCTACCCTGGCCTGCTCTCTTCTCTCCTGCTGCACATATTAGCAGGCCATCGCAAACACACACTCTTAAAAAAACCCTGATATCTGCCTGATCCTCTTACCCTGCTGTTAATGTTTTCTTCATTATGGCTACATTATAAGATAAAAAAAAGATTCCAGAGTAGTAATGAAGCTCCAAGAAACATTGTGCACCACACCCTGGAAAATGGACAGTAGATATCCCAGAGGACAGAGAGGTGGTGGGTGGGCATATTTCCATTCTAGCTGTTACTCAAAGGCCATAGCTCAGGGAAACAACAAACACTCAAACCTATAAGCAGAATGCCCTACTTTGCATTTAAGAAAAGTTGAACAGAAGAGACTAAAGTAGATACCCCATAATAAACCCTTCTTTAGACTGGTAACAATGGTCACAGCTGATGTCACTATTTAGGCCTCGGCTTCTATAATTACTGTAGGTCTCGTTGCTCGTGCCTACACCAGAATGAGAAGTGGATATCCTCTCCTCCCTCTATATTTCCTGCTGCCCTGTGCTGATAAGGGATAGAGCTAAATCATAACAAGCTTTACATTTCTGCTTTTACTCAATCTCAACGCAATGTCTAAATGTTCACAGGGGCATGGCATAATGGTTTTATTGCAATTATGAATTACACAATCAATCATAGCTTGTTTAGTGACATGTTTAACCTTTGGTCTTTGTACTAACACCACGAGCATATTACAAAACAACAGTGAGTGCAGAAGTTTGAGGGCTTTTTCTGTCAGAATTAGTTAATCTGTTGAGCAACCAAACAAGAACGTAAGAGTGCTGCAAGTTTAGTGAGAAGCCATTTCAACAGCAAAACATCTGAAATCATGAACCAATTTATTCATTCTCTCACCATTAGGGCTGCAATTTATGAGTATTATGTCGTTGAGTAATCGGACAATTTGGTGCTCGGTCTGTTTGTCTATAAAATGTTAGAAATTTCTGTTAATAACCTGTTAAAATTTCCCACAGCCTGTGACATCAGCAAGGGGATTCACTATCTGGAGCACCGTTATTAAAATGTATCCCAAATCTCTTTTGAACAACTAGAGGAAGTATAACTGTACAGTAACAACTTCTTTTATTATCAACAACAAAGATCCTTTCTTAAAACCACTTTGGGACCTAAAATGACTTTACCTTTGCTCAGTGGTATAGAAAAGCTACTTCATGAGACAAATGGACTACGTTTCAAAAATGTATTTTCTGCTGATGAATGGTGCTTTAAAGCCAGGATTGCACGTCTAGGTAGAGGTGGGAGTCCTATTTAGATTTAGATTAGTAACAATTGATGCGGAACAGAAAAGGCTTGTCAGTCACTATTAATGCTGGACACTAATTGATCCATTATAACTTTCTTCACTAAACACACCACAGAGATTGCATAAATACAAACCCGAGGTATCAAATATGTGTTTTAAATGTGGCTTAGAGGAGGGCTTGTTTTTGCATTGTACAAGGTTGTGTACAAAACTTAATACCTTGTGGCACGATTTCTGTGACTTTATGACATTAATTAGAGGATTTACCTTCACATTTGATCTGCAAATTTGCTTATTGAGGAATCATACAACCATTAGTGCACATTCTAGAACCTTTTAAAAGAGGTTCTTAGAAATAGCTTTGTGCATTACCAGGAAGTGCATAGCTGTGGTGCGGAAGTTCCCATCCTCTCATAGCTAGATGTTTTTTGGAAATGAATAGCTTCTTCTCACTCAAGAATATCACATATACTCTCAGAAATTAATACAACACCTTTCATGCCATGTTTGTGTGAGTTTATGTGTGTATTTTGTCATTCCATATCTACATTTTGAAAATAAAATATTCTCCCTAAAAATTTACCCACAGCCTAAAGTGATCTATTTAATAGCTTGTTTTTTTACAAACAGTCCAAAACTCCCAAAATATTCTGTTTACAATCATAGATGAATCCTCACATTTGAGAAACTGGAAACAGCAAGTGTTTGCTAAATTGCAGATTAATTTTCTGTTAGCCGATTGATCGATTAATCGTTGTAACTTTCCATTTCTGAATGCTATAAAAGAAACAGGTTTGGAGCTATAACACCTACCTGCCCTCAGTGACACTCGTCGGGTTTCCAGTGCAGGTGAAGTCTTCAATATAAGCCCCTGAAGAACAGTTGATCCGCGTCCAATCAGGTTTGCACACATCCAGGAAATGCGGCCTGAGCCGGCCAATAGAATACTTGGCTATGTCAGTCAGAGACTGGCTCATGGCAGCACCGAAAAGGAAGGTACCGATGGCTTTGTAAACACAGGCAATGTAGCTGCCAAATGAGGACTTGGATTTGATTTGCTTTAGATAAACTAAAAGGCACTCGCCAATGATCATCTGTAATTGGGAGGGGAAGGGTGATGGGGAAGGAAAGGATACATAGTTAGAGGTGTATACAGAAATACAAATGAAAATGAAAATGAAATGAAAATTAAAGATGCAACTGAATGAAATCTATACCATCAGAGTCAGCAATAATTCCTAAAATATGGGGTCTAAAATAATGGGTTTGGTTAAAAAATACAACAATACAACAATTTCACAAAAAGCTCTCTTAAAGGAATAGTTTGAGTTTTGGTGGATATCCACACTTTATTGCTTTGAATTAGATGCAAAGATTGACACCTACCACCAGCAGCCAGTTAGCTTAGCATAGCATAAAAATTGAAAACTGGGGAAACAGCAAGCATGGCTCTGTTGGAGGACAAAATCAGCCTACTTGCACCACTTTTTTACAAATTAAACAAACTACAGTAGATATAGAGCCAGGCTAGCCGTTTCCACCTGCTTCCAGTCTTTATGCTAAGCTAAGCTAACCATCTCCCGGCAGTAGCTTCATATTTAATGTATTTAATCAATTTCGCAGCAAGAAAGTGAATAAGATTATTTTCCCAAATATCTAACTATCCTTTTAAGTACACTCTCCATACCATTATAGATTCTCTTTTGACAGAATTGGCAGTGTTTCCACCTATTGATCCATTCTGAGATAACACAAATGGTTCAAAGTATCATTGCCACAGGATGATGTCCACTTAAAATAATAAACATATATAATTAAGTTTGATCTAAAAGTTGAAAATCCTCCTTAATAGATCTAATAGTAAAACTTTTTTGTGTATTTGAGCTTGTATGTGTTCATACTATATGTGACACGTCGGAGGAATGACTCATGAACTCCTCTTGTTTGAATGTTGTTGTTGAGGTGCAAGAGAATGTTGTAACAGATAACAGGCCCCACAGGGCTTACACTTGTCTCACAAAAACGGCTGCTGATGGGCCTTTATTGCTACCGCTCTGCTACCTGTATCTATAAAAGCTTTCAATAGGTGAACTAACAGCTACTCTTGACGGGTCACTAAAGATTAGGAATAAGTATCTATTCTTACTTCTGTGTTTTAATTCTTTTTGAAGATGAAACCTGCAGCATGGAAACTTTTTCTAGAATTTAAAAGAATGATATAAAGATATATTCACTGTTTATAAACGAGGTCTCTCCGCTGGAGACATATTCATGGCTGGTAAGTTTCAAAATAAAAGTCAGCCACACAGGTCACCTTTCTGTTTCATCTTCATATGTTACAGAGTTTTCCACAGCATGTAGTTAGTAAACAAACTCACGGTTAATGGTAGAGGTAGCTTATGCACGTAACAAAAACATTAACACATTATTACATAATAATGTGTTTAGCAGCAACCATGGATTCAGAGAAAAGAAAGAGAAATTAGGAGTGGATCAAGTTGAGCAGTACGTAAAGGATTTAAGTATAAAAGAGACACGTTAGCAGAAAACAAAACAGATGTAACTTACAGTGAGGATTGTGACGGGAATCATAACACCTCCTAACAACTCATAGGTAATGGTGTCTTCTTTATGGGGGTACTTGATTGAATCATCATTACAGAAAAAGCCTCGGCGGAAAGGGGTGTGTTTCAGATTGAGTATTGCAAATGGGAGTCCAGCTAGCAGAGAGGCAATGAGAGAGAAGACAAGGGGAAAAAAAATAAAGGTTACAAAATCATGTCACTGGGCCTCAAACCCCGACCCATGATGCAACACCGTGTGCCAAAGCAGTGTGAGGCCACACCACACGTTGCATCCTCTCATGGCAGCAACTGGCATCCTCTGCAACTATCAGGAACATCAGCATGCAAATTTTAATGGTTAGAGTGTCAGCATGGCATCAAAGAGAGTTAAATGCTGATGAGGAGTGGATGTTAATACAGAAAAGTCACTTCACTTCCCTACTCACTCCCTAATAACTTCCCACATATTCTCACTTCCTCACCTTCTTTTTGGCAGCCACTGAATGATGAAGTGGGTTGTTAAAAAATAGTCAACAATACCATTTAAGACTATAAAAAAAGTGTTACAGATTTGGATCATAATCACTCACAACGATGCATCCAAGACTAGAAGGAAAAGATAAATTACGGATATCACAAAGCAGTAACAGATGGAAACACTCACACACCAGAAGCACTGTCTTGCCTGTCAATCTCCAAAAAAACAATTGCTCTGTTCCAGAAAAGCATTCCAGCTATTTTAAGGAACAGAGCGATGCAGCATGCAGCCTGCATGTCTGTTGCACTAATTAACAACAGCTATAGAAAAGTTCATCCAATAGACAGACATTAAAAACAAAATGATTAAATCAAAAGCCTAAAAAAGCCAGGCTGGCCTTACGTCAGATCAGCCATATTTGATTATATGTTTTGAAGTAGAAATCATATGCTGCTAATTCATTAAAGCCATGACTAAATTCATCTGTGGGTCTTTTGATGGACTGTTTCAATTGAAAATAATCAAGATGTTTGGAAACTAAACTTTGACCTTTAAGGTGATTAAATTACCATACACTGCACTTTGTAGCAGCATACTGCTTTAAATTCTGCTGCAGTAGCTGAGATTTTAATAAAAGTGTGTGTGTGTGTGTGTGTGTGTGTGTGTGTGTTGTGTGTGTGCACACGCAACAGGTATGAACATTTACTCAGGCTGATTTCATTGTGTATCAATTGTTTTAAGTGGACATCCTCCTTTGCCTTTAACTGTAAGAGCTGATAGTTGGTGAACACCTCCAGTAAAGTCAAAAGCCTCACACTGTATATTGTGCATATCTGGTTTCAATATCAAGTAGCAGTATTATTATAACGGCTACTGAACAACCGAAATCATAATCTGTGTAGCTAGCCTTTTTGAATATTTAACCTACATTAGGCTCTGGAAACGTGTTGGTCTTGTTCTATCAGTCCCAATGGACCTTTTGTCATAGCAGACAGTTTGACTTGCTGTCGCAGGAAAAGCACAAATGCTTTCCATGTAGGTGTGCCAGTAAACCATCACACCAGAGCCACAGCCTTGGCGCACCTTGGAATGCATTTAAGTTACAAGTTACTCCTGCCGTGGACAAGTCAACATATTTGCCATTGGACAGGTCTTGCTTTACTTATTGAACCTGCCTTGAGTGGCTTCTACTTACGCAGCTAATGGGCAGCACGAAGCCCACAGTGTAGAGCACTGTGGAGGTGATTGTGCTCTTGTGGAAAGGGTACATGATGCTGTCGTCATTACAGAAAAAGCCCCTCTGAAAGGGGTGGATCTTACCCAGGTTAAAGGCTGCCAGAGGCAGGCCTCCTGTTGACAAAGAGATCAGGAGGAAGAGGTCAAAGGGCGGAAAACAAAGCATGGAAAAGAAAGTAAGGGTGCCAAAAGAAAGTGTTGAGGTCTTCATATGTGTCATCTTTCAGACAGAAGTGAATGAACATGTGCCAAATTAAATCTTTGTGACAGAAATGAGAGATCCCACACTTTCTAGCAGTCTAGTTAAAAGAATAAGACTGGCTTTATTCTCTCATATCACATTGTCATAAAATTCAATGAAAAGACCAAAACCAACAATGCTTATCAATCCGTTACCCTCAACTCCTAGCAGATATGTTGCTGAAGTCGTTAATCTATAAAAACTGATCATAAATATACACTTTAATTTCTTTTAAATGCAAATTACCACCTTAAACTGCTGGTCACAGTAGCTTTTCCGGAAATGTTACTCAAATGGAGGGAAATTGTGCATTTGGCACTATTTTCAGCAGTGAATTTGCCCAGAGCATGTCATCCAGTGCGGCTCATTCTTGTTTTTGCAATAGCTTTTGGACAACAATGACGCTCCATGGCACATAAAGAATACGCTACATCGGACTACGTGGACAATACCACATAGACAATACTTGCTATTAGCATCAATTCATTGTTAGTTTTGTTTGCTTTTTGTGACATTTGTTCACAATAAGAAAAACAGAATATATTGCCAGACATATCCTTTGACTCTGAGTCACTGAACAATATGAATTAGTGAGCTCAACGCTGTTCATTACACACTCAACAGCAGTGACTTCATCACAACAACAAATTCTGTTATCTTTGGGCAGTTTTTCAGCAGAGGGCATTGAGAAGTTTTTTTTAGTTGGAGCACTGACTCACATTGGTGTGACAGAAGCTGTGGACATAGCTAAGCGCTCCGTATAGACAATACCATAAAGATGACTGATTATGCTAATAGGTTTTGACAGTCCAAAGTCTGAATGAAATGCCGCTGTCATTTCTCTGGTTGTTTAGCCCATTGTATAGTGGGGAGAAGACAGACTTGTTCGTCCAGTCAAGCAGAAAATGAGAGACCATTATTGAGCTGTAATGCACAGTAACAAGCCACAAAATGGCAGAATACGCAAGATACACTTTAACCCACAAACTACCTACAAACTACCTACAAACTACTTTTTAATTCTGTCTATTTCTTGTCCGTCTGCCATGTCTGCAGCTGTTGACACTGTCAGCTGTGCCATCCCAAGTTGATTGGCTACGACAGCTGGAAATGGCACAAAGTCAGGACAGAAACACACACGGCAGGACCCCCCAAGTCACTTTCAGAGTCCAGTGTTGGACTTATCTTGTTCTCATTCCAATAACTGTGTGACTTAGAGACTTCCCAAGAGAAAAACACAAAGAGAAATGTTTATAATTTAACATGAATACACGTTAAGTATTTTGTAACATTTTAACCTTTTATCCAGACTCAGCCTAAGCATCCTGCTCAGTAATTTTGTTAAAACAAATTAAATGAACTGTGTAGGCAAACCAGGACAAATATCGTCTCTCCCTGCACATTATGCTCTTCAGAAAATGAATAATATCTCAGTTCTCACACTTCTCAAGTCATATTCTTACAAGCTAAACCTCACTACACGTATGCTTAGTAACATACAGCAGTGCATGACTGTTGGAAACAGCCTCAGCCTGGATGCTTTTCTATAATTTAATAGGTCTGTAACATTAGCAGAATAAAGCTTGCTTCTGCATCAGTTCTCCAAACAGCACACTGACTGTACAGCCTTGCTGCACACATGCTTTAATGCACTTACATTATACAACATAAAATAAGTCTGTAGTCTTAGAGGTTTAGCAATATTTGAATTCTCCCCTGCATTTATAAACAAACAGTATTTGCAAATTCACAGATTCTGGAAGAAGGACTAGCGTAAATGTCATTTTAAGAATTTAGAAATAGGTAATTGAACATTTTTGTGGAAAAACCATATTAGACACGAATTATTGCAAGCAGAGCTTTTGTATTTTTTTTAAAACGTGTCTGGGGGGATCTTTGAAACAAACTGTCAATTTAATCTTACAATTAAGATGGAAAGTAATCATTCATAATCAGATTGAAAAAGCAGTAAAGTCCCAGTGACACAATGTCATTCCTGCTTATGGCCATCAAACTTTATAACTCCTCCCTCTAAGTGTCTGACACAGGACACTTAGTTTTAAACTGGACATTATCGTTTTTTGTGCAATTACACCTGCTTTATTACTTAATGTGCAACACTATCTGCTGCAATTCTGCTGCTACTATTTAGTCATTACTGTTCACCATAACAATTCCTTTGACTATGTAAATATTGTACATATCCACACTCCTTTATATTTTATTTTATATTTCTTTACACTCCTTTGCCTTTTGTGCAATGTGTGCAACTGTGGCACAGAATTTCCCCTCTGGGATCAATAGAGTATTTCTGATTCTGATTAAGATTGGGTGAGAAAAATTAACACACTTCAAAAGTGTCACCACACTTTCAGACTGGTTTTAAAAGTAAAATCAGGGATGCACTGATCTTATAAAGATATCAGCAGATACTGACTCAAATATCTGGAACAGGTATCAGTGATAAGGCGGCCCATCTATTCAGTTCAATTTTGTGTACTTTGCGTCCAGTTATTGGTATCAGGAGTGAAAAAGTCAGATTGGTGCATCCCTATGTAAGATAATAACTGGTATATTGAACTGATTTACTGTAGTCTACATATATTTTAATCTGCATACAGTTCCAGGCCACATGAGTACAAGTACCCTGCATTGATTTTAGACCATGTGAGAGAAAGATGTGTGGTCAACAGAAAATGTAGCTAAATCAGTGGGTTTAAAAACATAGAGAAAGGAAGTAAGGCCAATTTATGAGAATCGCAGCAATACCTTGAATTAATGTTAGAAAACTGTTAAATGTTTTGTTTAAATGAGTAGAAATAAGGCATATGTGGACCTGGACTATGAGAAAATGAAGTGAGTCACAAAATAGAACCGTTGACTATGGAAACATTAGGCAGTACTTCAGTAAGTACTTAGGTATACTGAATATAATGCAAGTGATTTTAGTTATTGTATCTAATGCATTATTTAACATTGTCGCACTTACAAAATAGCATATTTTTTTAGCCCCTAGAGGTCTGTCAGCATCTGAGCGCTAATTTGCATACAATGGAAACAAAGAGCATGTCATTCTTGAGATAAACGTATGTAGCAACCTACCTACAGACAAACAGATGTTGCAAATGACAGAAACATTGTTTGATTAGTGCTTCCACTGGAGGTTAAAATAAAACTGTTATCAGCCAAGTCACACTCCCGGGCTACTGACCGCACACCACTCCCTTCACGTGATGGTAAGCTGTTTAATATCTGAACAGTAGGATTATATCAGGTCACAAATCGGCTTATATCAATAAAAGCAGCAACAAACAGTCCACCGCAGTCAGTAAAATGCATTTAAAAACATACCTATGATAAGACAAGCTATGTCCAGCACGACAAAGGGAATTCCTCTCGCCTCGAACATGTTTGCTCTTGTCAGGCTCTGTCTCGAGTCCTTGGCTTTCGGTGCGTCCTCTCCCGTAATAAACACCAGGGGTAGTCTACGGCGCTCCTACTTGGGATGTCGCTGCGCGTTTCCGATATGCGAGTGAGAGCAAAAAAAACCCAGCAAGGGGTATAAACCCACACTAAAACGTCTACGCCCTACTAAGGAAAGCACATACAAGAGGAATAATGCGCGTCTCTGCTGACTGTGCTCTTGTTGCTGTTGTTGGGGGCGGTGAACTGCAGCAGAGCCGATAACTCCACAGGCCTCTCATGGTGATTTTAAAGCTCTTAAATAAACTCTTCAAACACCGGTCATTTAGACGAACACCTGTCCAGTGTCGATGAGTGTAACGCGCCGTTTGACAAACCCGGAAAGTTCCGGGGGCGACTGCGGGCCTGGTGCTGCCTTCAAATGCTAGCGGAAATATCGGAAATACGAAGCTTAACCTCATTTGTTCCCTCAGTAGTCGGCCTTAATCCGCTACCGACTATGCCTTACAACCTAATAAGAGTCATTATAAAAGATGAATTACCACTATCATGAAGAAAGAAACAGTTTGCCCGACTGAGGTAAAACTTAAACACATACTTTCGTTTTGTTTGTTTAATCCTACTAAAACTGAAGTTTAAACACGTGCTGGACTAACTGTTAGCTTATTTCGTGGTCGGGTGCAGTGAGTTCCTGAAGTCTTGTGAGTTTGCCAGGCACATAACTCTGTAACACAGACGTGTCGTTTTAACACCTATGTGTCGTTTGAAAACTTAACATGTCTTTAAGTGATTTTGTTTCTCCGGGACAAATGCAGCTTCTCCCACTTTCCAGTCTTTGTGCTAAGCTATGCTAACTGGCTGTGCTTGATCTTCTGATTCATTTCTCTGTAACAAAGCGAAAAAAAGTTAATTCAAAATGTCAAACTATTCATGTAGCCTAAAATGTATTTTGTGAGCTGGCAGATGTCTTGTTTGTCAAAAGTAAAATGTTTGGAGAATCCAATATTTCCATATATTGGGTCAAAAAAAACGTTACATAGCAACGTGCAAATTGATTCTTAAAAACAGACAAAGTTAGATTGTAACATACAGATTTGTTATAAATGGGGCAGCACCTCAGTATTAGCCATATCTACATAGCCTACGTTGTTTCCCCTTGTTTGGAGGGCATGGAAGACAGTTTTGTCTGAATGAGTCTGCAGCTTTTGTGGTAAGTTATGGTAAACCTCATGCCATGGATTCATTCACAACTAGCCTACAGTACATTGCAGTAAAAATAAAACAGCCGCCAAAACCGTGTCTCTTGTTTATTTCAAAGGATTTGTAAGATGTCAGTTTTTAAAACCAGAGTTACAATCCTTTTCAAATATGTCTTCCAGGAAACTCCACAGTAGTGTTCACATCTGATTTGATCAACTCTGGCATTACCTGCACAGTAAAAATACGTCAATCAGGGAATCACAAAGCCACTTGTTAACTAACCCACAGAGGTAGGCTACTTTATCCAATTAAACGCTGGGCTAAATGGAAATTATACTATGAAAACAAAAATTTGACATTTACCACGTTTCTTAGATACTATACCATTTATACACTAACCTGTATGTAATTATTGCCTTAGTCAATCTATACTAATTTTATGTATTCACACACACACACACACACACACACACCCTTAATTATCTGTCATGGTTTAAGTTACTATGGTATGTAGACTTCAGAAACAAAAATAATTTTTTTTTAAAAAGTCAGCAGTAATCAGAACTGACATGTTTTTAGCTCACTGACCCCATCTAGTGCTTTGGAGGTTAAGGTACATTAAAATTATTCTGGAAATTGTGTGAGTACCAATAATAGCTCCAAAGTTTCAGTAATTTATAAATATTTCCAGGCCTAAAATGAATGTGGCAACAAGATACTAAATTAAAAAATAATAATAATAATAAAAATTAGGAAAAAGTTGAATCAGCACTTCTTTAAAACAAAACCTTCATGGAGGTTGGTTTGTATTAGATTTTAATATTACAAACCATATTTAGCTCTTTAACTGTAAATAGATCAAAATCTACCAGGAAGATAATGAAAATTAATTAAGTAGAAGACATCTTGCTTCCAGAAGTGAAATGATACCAGAGGGAGAAGGAATCACAGGTGTGTGTAGGTTGAGAGGTTGGAGGACCAAAATGCAGGACTCAAAGTAGAGGAGGTACAGTTCAGAGGTTTATTAAAGAAACTTAAGGCAAGCACACTTACAAGGTTTTCAAAATAAACAGAGTACAAATTAAATAAGGTGATCCAACAGAACAGGTAATCCAACAGAAATCTTAAACCCACAGGAACGAGCAGGGCGAACAAACTGGCTGAGCATCCACATGAGACAGAGCATAACAAGCTAAATGACCAGACAAGGACTGAAGACACAAGCAAGCATATATATATATATACACACGCTGTAACTTGTCTTCTTGTTGTAGAATGCCCTTAAGCTTGACAGAAGCTCACCCTACATAAACTTTAATGTCACATGGAATGAAAGTAGCAGCCACCACCGCGAGTAACTTGGTGGTGGAGGGTGCATTCGTCGGGCCATCCGCGGCTTTGATGGACGGAAAATTGCACAACAGAAAGACAGGTGTAGTAAGGTAAGCGTATTGTGGCGATCGGCATCTGCGTCACACACACAGCTGCCGTGTTAAACTAAACGCCTAAGTTCGAAAGAGACCCGGTCTGTCCCGAGTTACAGCCTGGTTAAAGCCGGTGCGCTGCTCACCAGCATCGGAGGCTGCGGGGGACTCCGGTGTTGTCGGAGAATTACTAAGCTTGTCTATTAAACACGAGAGGCGTCACTCTGTTCTATTTTAGTTAGCCAACTTTTGAATTTAACCTCAAACCGAGTATTTTTAGTTTGCTTACGGGGATACAGAAAGATGGACTCCAGGAGATTTGAACTGAGATCAGGAATCATTAATTGGTGGTTGAACTGTGATTTTGTATTAGCGCTTACTGTATAATACACGGTGGTGAAAAGGTAGGCCGACCTGATGATATTATATCATATTATTTATTGCCATGACTTGACTCAAATTGTCTTTCTCATATTATTATAATTTGATATATCTTATTGCTCATAATAATAATTCTACCTAATTCATCATAACACAGGCCTAACCCACAAGAAACAACAGTGTAAGTTTAATCTATCTAATATCATACTATACACTGATTTACTGCTTGTCCATTTTGAATACTAAAGAAGGTAAAGAGCTTAAAAAATAATCGCAAATTAAATCGTAATCGCAATATTGGTTAAAAAAAAATCGCAATTAGATTATTTTCCAAAATCGTTCAGCCCTATTCCGCCCTCACATTAACTAAATTAATTACTGGAAAATACAAAAGAAATGAACCTGCCTGCTTGTTAGATACTGTGTGTCTGCAGCCAACTGCTGGCTTGCTAATCAGACATAGGCCTACTGGGGATGAAAAATACATTGGGTGTTTACAGTGGAGGACATTGTAACATGACAGAAGATATTTTAGCCCTGACTTGATATGTAGGAGGGATGTTGTACTGTTTTAGAAAGTGCATCAGTCCAGCTGTGACTGTGAGATTTTTATAATGAATGCGTAGCTATTTACAATTCTCACAGAGCTTTTTAAACATTTCAGAATGATTGGCAGTGATCAAAGCCAAGGAAACTGGAGCTTTATTACAGCATCAAGTGCAAACATGTTTCACTGTAGGCTCTGTTAAAGGCTCTTATAAACGAATGAGATGGTTGAATGACATAGAATTTATGGTTCTTAAATTATTTTGTACCATACTGAAATTCTGTCTCAGCCCTGTTAAGACCAAAAATGGCACTGTGTTGATAGAAAACAAGGGTCTGTGTTGGTGTGGCCATGGTTGATTCAGGTAGATGCTAGATGATGAAATATTATACAATTAGTCTTGTTTAAAAGAGATTTGCTAAATTAATTCTTAGCCATTTATTTTTTTTATTTTGATGCAGAAAAACTCAAGTGAGGTTAAAGAAATTTGATGGATGACCCTGTATTTTTTTTCTTGTCAATGCAGTGGTCAATTTCCGTTTCTCAGGTAAAAACTGTATCTTTTTGACATATAGCCAACCATCCTGCTTAAAACAAGTTATTGATGCCTTATGTTTTCCTTTTAAGGCCAAAGTTGAAAACCATTAATTAATATATACATTTATGTGTTTGCAGGTGTTTGCCGAGTTCCATCGCTTTACAGATGTTGAACCTATGCAACCAATTCTGCTGCGAGCTTGAGAGATACACACCACAACTGATTGCCCTGTACAGGCAGAAGACCAAGAGAACATGGGCCTTGCAGAGATCCTCAGGATTTATGACCTCCAGGTGAGTTCAAGAAGGGAAATTATAATAGGGAAATTTGATTATGTCATTGTCTTGTGATGACTAGGAGGATAGATCTACTTACTGTCATTTGCATTTTTTGTAAGTTTTCCAGTACATGATCACTTTAAAAGCCATTTACAAGCCTACGACAGAAAATCCTTAATTTTACTCAGATTGTATGGGCTGAGCATGACTTTCTATTTTTCTATCCATCCAAGAGTCCAACTCTATCCATGAGTGGTTACCATATAGTCTACTAACAGAGAGATGTACTCTAGGCCTTCTCCACATGCAGCTCACCTGCAGTTAACACAGAATCGTGGGTAAAAAAAGTTTAAAACACAAGCTGTGTTTTTTGGGCAGCAACAGAAACGGCTGACAGTGAAAGTCAAAGCGGACAGAGAGCAGCCTCTACGTGTCTGTAGCTGTGTGATACGGGAAGAGAGAAACTGAACTGGGTTTGTTTAAATTTGACTTGTCTTTAAGTAGTTGCAACTGGATGGATTCATTGTTATTGCTGTCAATGTTATTATTTTAAAATTGCATAACATTACACTAGATGGCTTGATGCACTGTGAAAATATTTGTATAATAATTATTTTGATTGTCAATCTAGGAACAACATGATGTACACATGAGATGTCTTCCGACCCTCCATGCCCTTCCAGTGAACCTGCTAGAGGATGACTAACTTCTTCAAAACCTGCAATGTAAGAACTCAATGTTCTCACAGAAATGTCAACATCAACTAGAGCCAGACTGATTCATTATTTAGCAGATATTGTTGGCCGATATAAGCTACTTGCAGATATATCTGCATCAGCATTTATAACAGCCGATATGACTAGTAAAAATAGAAACAGAGTTGGACCTGTCCCTCATGTCATGAGTGTTGCTTAATTTGGCCACCTGAGGGCGCACTGCAGAACCACAGAACAAAACATCAGCTGACCGCAGTCTCCAGGAGCCAGGGAGAGTAGCTCCTGGTAGTGCTCACACACAATGTTCCCGCTGAGTTAGTCATTTGTCACGTCAATGAAATGACTTAAATAACATAATCTTACCAAACCAGACTTCCTAACCCTCACGTTTTTCACTGCCTTCGCCAATGGATGATGGCATCGTCTATAGGCAAAGCCTAACAAGTAACATGAAATGCACAATGGGCAACTAATATTAATGCCTCTTCCAGTAATGTAGTCTATCTCAATGCTAAAATGTGATGTGTACCGTGAAATATTTATTGTTGGCTGTCATTCCTCATCTCAATTAAACATTCCCTTCATAGGCATGGCCCTATTGTAAGAAGTTAAGGACACATCCACACTTCTCCTTTAATGCTAATTGTTTCTCTAACCTCCCAAGATCTAAGCTTTGATTCTGTGTTATTATAAGTATAAAAACCTAAACATTGTCTTTGAACAGGAAGCACTTTATCAAAAAATGAGTATGTGCAACAAAGTACAAACAGACATCACAAGCCTGTGCAAACAGTGACCCTAGAGGGCACAGGCAACTGCCTACTAATGAGGACAATAGGTCTAAGATGATAAGCAGAATGAAATATACAGTGCAGGGAGCCCAAAACCTAAAGTCCTCAAATGCGGACACAGGATTTTAGCAGGCTTAGTTTAACTGCAGCTAAATTAGTCTTAAGCAGTCTAATTGAAAAATTAAATGGATATTGTTGTTAGGTCTTTGTGTAGATTTACTGTTGGAAGGAAGTCTCCCACTGCTGCAGCTCAGCAAGTAAACACACAAAGACTAACTTGTAAAAATACTTACAATTTGTTTTGTAAGTCAGTCTGCTGAAGTCTCATAACTGTTCCTAACTGTTGAGTCAGATTAAGAAAGCGTTATAGTTAGTATAGACAGAAGGAATCATAACAGCCACCAGTAACTCTTAACATTTTGTCATGTGAGTATTGTATCAATAAAAAATATGCTTTTAAGTGTGCGGGGGGCACCGTTGAGCACACAGTGCTTTATTTATTATCCTCATATTTGGATTGCTTGTATTTTGCAGGGTGAAGATGAACCAGACCTTGCTGACACGCCTCACTATGGTCACTGATGCTCCTGGTGCAGTTTGCTTCAACCAAAGAGAAAGGTGGCTGTGGATGAATTTGTCTGTTACAGACTCCTGAAAGCTTCTGAACTGTCCGACTATATGCTCAGTATGTTTACTGCAAGCTTATAGCGAGGGATATTCAAAACAAAGGTATTTGCTTTTTTATATTGTTCTATTACCTCGTCTACTTCACTTAACAATTTGCATTGTGTGGGACTTTTTTAAACAATTGTTATTAGCTGTTTTATTTGCTTTTGATTCCCCAAAAGTTGAATTTCTTTTATTTATTTATTTATTGTAATTTATTGTTGTTTTTTTTCTCACTTCGCACTTAGAGCTCCCTTTTTATATTACTTAAGTAAAAGTGCTGCTGTTTATTATGTGATCAAGCAGTCAATTACTTCTACTAGTCTATTCAGCTTTATACCCCACAAAAGAGGAGGTAAGACTTAATCATGTGTGTTGACTCAGCAGGGATGATATTAAATAAGTTGATCTACAGGAGAAAAATATTTAAAAGCAATAAGAATGCCTGAGAGCCTCGCTACATTATAATCTATTATTATTATTATTATATTTTGAATTATCACCTGCCACCTGAATTTTTAGATATTTCCAACATAATTTGGTGCAGAAATTAGGGAAGAATTTTTCACCAGAATGCAGGATATTAAGTGTTTAATGCTCAAAATCTTCTGGGGGAGGTGTCCCATCCAAGAAAACGGTAAGAAACAACAGTCATACAGTATTCGTCTGTTTCCCAAATGTTATATAAATTAGATTTTTATACACTGTAAATCATCCACACACATTTTAAATACGAGAAATTACTTCTACTTCAATGAACATGTAAATGACTGTTTCACATAAACTTTATAGTTATTGCATGCTACGTAGTGTAATATTTCTGTTTATCAATAAACTGCATTTAGGCTCCTACACAGCCTGAGGACACTGTCAGGACCCAGAAGCCTTAGGCCCCTGTCCAGAGCAGAACAGCCAGAGGACACTGTCAGGACCAAAAAGCGTGAGGCCCATGTCAGGACCAAGCAGCTTGAGGCCCCTGTCCAGCCCATGTAGCATGTGTCCACTAGCCAGCCTAGCGAGCCCCCATCCACAACCACAGGTCATGATTGTCCCATGGAATCACCTCTGAGTGACTCCCCTGTAAGTGATATCCTCATATTCAACAATGTCAATGAGAACAATTTGCTTCACATGATTCTTTTTTTTAAATTTTATTTTAAACTTTGTACACAATGATAGCCAAATGTTGTGTTGTTGCAGGTGGTGCTAGAGGGTTGGGTGCGTCTGTGGGAAAACCCCAATGGCATCCCATCTGCCGACATATCCTGGCTCAAAGAGGACACAGAAAGAGGACTGTTCACCCCTGTACAAATCTATAAGGACAGCACTGATCTATTCAAGAGGTGACAGGTGATGAAAACCGCATGTGGTCTTACCAACCAGAACCTCCAGGTTATGTCGAGGGTGCTCTGCCAACTCCACAGCTTTTTCCGGAGCCGTGTCTTTGTGTGGCGCCCTGTTGGGAGTGTGGAGGTACTCTCTGAAGTGTCCTTGAGGTTATGAGTGTGTGGGCAGAGGACAGAAAGTGCACCTCTACAAGTCTGGCTTCCATTCACGGGTACAACTCACTTCCCCTGTGTTAGATGTATTACATTACAGTAGTAGATTTATTACTATGTATGTAAACATGCAGGAAAAAGAACACAAAAAGTCATTGGCCTTTAGTCATTTTTTCCCCATATGTACTTTAGGTACGTCACATCTGTGATGTGTCCAGCTGGTAGACAGTGCTCCCTGCCATCCTCACCAGCAAGTGGGTAATATACTGAACATAATGTGTGCATTTAACAATTTTCAAAAAACAAAGTTACTCAAATCATCCTCAACACATCTGTGACTCTACTTACTTCATGGGGTTCAATTCAGTTTTATTTATATAGCGCCAAATCACAACAACAGTTATCTCACAGCGCTTTTCATAAAGAGCAGGTCTAGACCCGTCTATATGTAGACATTTCAAGAGTCCCACATTTGTACCCTGAGATGGGTTCAAATCTGATGCTTGAGGTGCAATAAAACACATTTCTCCATAACTTCTTGCAACTAGTACATCACTACATGTGCATGGAAAAATGACTGTATCAAAAGAGAGATATGCAAAGAAATACACTTGATGAAGATTAAATGACTCAACAAAGTTTAAATTGAATTCACATCAACCAGCATCAAAGTGTTGGTTATCTGTTTATTTCAAAATTAAATTAATAGTCATAACAGTGTTAAACAATAGAGATTAAATATATGACTATCTGGGAAGAAAAGAGGAACACGCAATTCCTTTCATACAGGGGTAAGCAGAATAGCAGATTTAGGCCTACATACTTTTTTTCAAATCACTTGTATATATACTTGTACATTCAGAAACAGTTTGACCACGTTTTAAATGCGAACTTTATATTTAATTGTAGATAACCATAGCAACAGCACTTGCACCTCAGGACAGTTCGTTCAAGGTTGTGAAAAATAATCTAGCTGTACAATAACTCTGCATTAAATTCACTATAAAAGAAAAGAAAATGGAGCAAAGGGTGGCCCATTCGACAGTTTGGTTTCAGGTAAGTTAAACGATATAATACTGTACTTTCAGAGTTATCCTGTGAAATATGTTAGCTTAGCTTAAGTTGCTAGTTAATTAACTCAGAGCAAATGCCACTCCAGACAGACACGGCAGTGGGAGTTTTACATATGAAACAGTCAATTAATCAAGCAGGATATAAAATATGATGCTTTGCTAAAGATTAGGCTACCTGACTCAAGAGTATATAAAGTTTAATTTGGCTTCACCTCGATCAGCGAAATTTAAACAGCATTAAAGTGCTGTTTAAATTTCAATTTCCAAAATAAATATATAGTCACAACAGTGTTAAACAATAGCGATGAAATATGAATATCTGGGAAGAAAAGAGGAACACGAAATTCCTTTCATACAGGGGTAAGCAGAATAGCAGATTTAGGCCTACATACTTTTTTTCAAATCACTTGTATATATACTTGTACATTCAGAAACAGTTTGACCACATTTTAAATGCGAACTTTATATTTAATTGTAGATAACCATAGCAACAGCACTTGCACCTCAGGACAGTTCGTTCAAGGTTGTGAAAAATAATCTAGCTGTACAATAACTCTGCATTAAATTCACTATAAAAGAAAAGAAAATGGAGCAAAGGGTGGCCCATTCGACAGTTTGGTTTCAGGTAAGTTAAACGATATAATACTGTACTTTCAGAGTTATCCTGTGAAATATGTTAGCTTAGCTTAAGTTGGTAGTTAATTATCTCAGAGCAAACGCCACTCCAGACAGACACGGACGTGGGAGTTTTACATATGAAACAGTCAATTAATCAAGCAGGATATAAAATATGATGCTTTGCTAAAGATTAGGCTATCTGACTCAAGAGTATATAAAGTTTCATTTGGCTTCACCTCGATCAGCGAAATTTAAACAGCATTAAAGTGCTGTTTAAATTTCAATTTCCAAAATAAATATATAGTAGTCACAACAGTGTTAAACAATAGCGATGAAATATGAATATCTGGGAAGAAAAGAGGAACACGAAATTCCTTTCATACAGGGGTAAGCAGAATAGCAGATTTAGGCCTACATATTTTTTTTCAAATCACTTGTATACATTCAGAAACAGTTTGACCACGTTTTAAATGCGAACTTTATATTTAATCTTAGATAACCATAGCAACAGGACTTGCACCTCAGGACAGTTCTGTCAAGGTTGTGAAAAATAATCTAGCTGTACAATAACTCTGCATTAAATTCACTATAAAAGAAAAGAAAATGGAGCAAAGGGTGGCCCATTCGACAGTTTGGTTTCAGGTAAGTTAAACGATATATACTGTACTTTCAGAGTTGTCCTGTGAAATATGTTAGCATAGCTTAAGTTGCTAGTTAATTAACTCAGTGCAAGTGCCACTCCAGACAGACACGGACGTGGGAAATTTTCATATAAAATAATTTAACAAGCAGGATATAAAATCTATTATCTATTATCATTTATATATCTTTGACTAGTATTTTCTCACTTCTTGGCTTATGATCATGTGTGATCATACAGTTTTCTGTTGTGTTGTACTCCCACTAAGAAAAATAGGCTAACGTTAATGCTAATCACTTCGGGAAAAGATTTAGTAGTATTTTGGGGTGTACATTTAAGTCTAGGGATCGCCTGCAATAGTCTGAAAGGACTGACTTTATTCATTGCTGAAGACCAACGCAGGCTGGGAGATGTAGTTGGAACAGCAAGCTCTGGGCTGCAGCGTGAGTTAGTGAAGTGCAAAGACCAGCTGTGGCTGTGTGTCATGCCGTGTCTACACAGGCTTTTCTTTTCATTTGGATGTGCTGGCTGACTGCCTTGAGTGCCAACGGTCAGATGGGTGTCCTGACTCCTGTGATAGAAGCCAAATTAAATAAAAGTCAATCTTTTGCTGACATAGCTTGAACTATCATTAAATTGGCAACAGCTGTTGATGGCAGTCAGCAAGGTCTTGTCTTTCTTCTGGATTTTCCACAATGGTTACAAACATCATGAAAGCCATTGTTCTATTTCAAGCAGCCATGATCAATACAGTTTGAATTTTATTTCATTGGAAATAATTTGAGCATGATTCCTCTACTTTGTTGTTCTCTGGCATTTCACACCTCATAAATTGTATGACATTTGGTAAGGATGAAGTCAAGCCAATGTCAAGTCCAGGTTGAAATTATCAGGTGTCATTGTTGGTAATAAGTTTAAACCTCACTGACCGTAGTCTGTCATTATGTATCATTAATGCAGAACCATTTGAAAGGTTTATCAGTGTCTTTAGGAAGCTGTCAGGATATATAAATAGCAGCTTTACCATATCTCTTCACAAGAGCAAAAGAAATTTATATGATCTGGTTGTGCAAAATCCTGGCACTGCAATGTCCATCTGATTATTATTCATTTTCACAGCACTCCACCTCGTGATCACCTGGTTGTCAAGTTATTCATTTCTGCAGGTTCTCTAATGTGCCTTGTTTGCTTTTGTATATTTATCAATGTAAGCTTGAAAGTCAAGAACATTGGTGTGCATGTGTGTATATAATGACTGTGTATGTTTTTACCAATGTATTGCTGCACTTACTATACCCGGTTCTCTTACAGAGCTTGATTGAAAAGCCCTTGACAGCAGAGAATGAAGCAGTGCAGAGGTCCCGCTTCATCCTGCCCCACTACAGTGTGTCCAAAATCCTGTGGGATTGGCTGATCCTTCTAGCCACTTTGTACGTGGCTGTCATTGTGCCCTACAACATCAGCTTCACTGTATATGATGAAACCGCCGTAGAAACGCACTCCACTATCGCCACTGATGTTGTTGTGGAACTTCTCTTTATCATAGGTGAGTGTTGAAAGAAATGAAAGATGTGTATTAAAAAACACTTCTTCCTGATTTTTCCACTAACTACTAGGTAGGACTATCATCAAGCCAGTTCTGTCTACTAAAAGTACTAAAGTGGGTCAAATCAGCTCTCAAAATCTGAATCCAAAAACATTGTGGTGCTTTCAAATTAAGTTTTTTATATGTGGTGACATGAGATTTTCAATGAGAGAAACTGAGACATGAAGTCCTCCAAGTTCCAGGCAGCCCTGGTTTTGTAGTTCCTTCAGGATGTCTGAGTTTCTCTCAGGGACCCCTCCTGGTCAATAATGCCAGGTTAACCTTCAAAGGGAAGCACCTATGGGTTGAATTGAGGTGGCTTAACCTCAAAATAATCCAGTGAAGTGTTCCTTCTTTGTCAAAGTTCTGTGATTATTCCTGTCTAAGAAAACCTATTCAACTAAAACAATGATTTTAGACCAGTTGCTCCTACTTGCTCAGTACGGAGTGTGGATCACGCTATTATTGCCATGTTGAAAGCGCTTATGCTGAGCTGCTTTTCGCTGATTTTAGCTCTGCTTTCAACAATCTTCAGCTATACTCTTTAATTCAGAAACTTTGCCAACTGGATGTCTTCCAATCACTGGGAGGGGGGACTTACCTTCAACCTCTGTATTTGCAGACATCATCCTGAACTTCCGCACCACCTATCTCAACCAGTCAGGGAGGGTGGTGTATGACTCGCGCTCCATCTGCAGACGCTACGCCACCACCTGGTTCTTAGTGGACCTGGTTGCTTCCTTGCCCATTGACATGCTGTATGCCGCTCACATCCCAATGGTGAGTAGGCCCTACAACTAGACAACAATATCTTAAGTCTTCTGTTTTCACTGTTTCTGACACAAGCAGCAATTTCCCAATGTATAGCCTTTGGGAATACAGTACCTTGCATTGCACAAGGCTGCTACTGCCTGCCTGTGTGTCAAGTACTTTCAAAATAGTGCTAAGCAAATTTGTTTGAACAAAACAAGTCTCTATGTATGCAGTATAAATACAGTCAAAGTGTGTTATAAGATATAACATGGCAAAGGGATTCACTTTATTCTTCTTTCTTTTTTCTGTCACAATTCCCCCTGTACTTGCCTCTCCTCTTCAGAGCTCATTCGTCCACCTGCTCAAGACTGTACGCTTGCTGCGTCTCCTTCGTCTGCTTCAGAAGCTGGATCACTACTCTCAGTACAACGCCGTTGTGGTGACCTTGCTATTGTCTATTTTTGCCCTGACGGCACACTGGATGGCCTGCATCTGGTACATGATTGGACACAAGGAGATGGAGGACAACAAGACCTGGCACATTGGTAAGTCTTATTAAAGCTGTTGAAGTATGAATGTCAGGTTTGGTGTTTTGTCCAGTAAGGGGGGAATAATATTTCCTTATAAGTAATAGTTCAAACAGGTTTTTACCATGTGCTGGTATTTTTTAACTATCTTCATTGTGCCTTCTGACAGGAAATAAATGCAATATTTTATTTAAACGCAGTGCTGACTATCCAGACTTGATATAGTTACACATAGGTGAAAAATCCAACAAATAAGACCATATAGTCTTTTGCCAATACAGTCAGGGGGGCCAGTCAGTAAAAATGACTGCTAGAAAGCAACACACTGATGTTTTGTTTGTGTCACACACACACGGACCCACACATGCACTTTGTTCTCTCTTAGACCAAGTATACCATTTAGCTCTGAGCTGACATGTGCCACACAGACATAAAGATAATTCAATTAAATTCAAATTAGCTTTATTGGCATGAATGTGTAACAACAATATTACCAAAGCATCATACAAACTACATATGAACAATCAACCCCATACATTTCATTAAACAATTAATTAAAGCAGAAAGTTATTAAAACTTATGTGTTTGTGTTAGAAAAATAAAAATATATTAAAAATTAAATAAATAAAAAAAGAGGGTGTGTGTTAAAAAAATAAAAATATATTAAACATTAAAATGAAATAAATAATAATAACGTAAATGTGTGTGTATATTAATAGACAAAAATTTAAAAAATGATTAAAAAATAATAATAATAATTCCTAAAATATCAAACAGTCAAATAATAATTTGAAAACTTGTACAATTATTTATCAGTCTGATTTTCCACTGGTTGTCC